>JAEQBH010006542.1:0-327188 GCA_016808115.1 Tetrastigma voinierianum | reverse complement strand
CGACCATGGGGCCAAAAACTTGTTGGACCGAAATATGATGAGTTACCAAATTTTCGACATAGCTACCAAAGACTAAGTTCAGTCCCCAACAACGGCGCCAAAAAAACTTGTTATACTATGTATATAAGGGTTGTTTTCTGCTATGTATGTAATAATTTTCACCAAAACTATTTTCTGCCCAATTCCTCGTAAGTGCAATGTGTTATATAATAAAGTGGACTATAAGTCCGATATCATTCCACTTGAGATCGATTTAGAAAATCTAAAAGATCAACTACCTCTACTACTCAAGATCCTCACTATTTTCAAATCCCTGCTTCCCAAAATAGATTTAACTTTCTAAAATAAATTGGATGAAAGAAGTAAAGTAATTCTAAAATACATGGATTAGAGAGTCCATTGGAATGAAATAATACTAGGAAAGAAATCGGTGTTATGATTATCAATTTGCAAAGTTCCTAAAGAAAAATATAGTTATGATGCTTGAACTGAATCGGGTTTAGTATAAGGTAGTGTAGCCTTGGAATGCCTCCTAACACTACACATTTCACTCTCTAGCTAACCATATTCCTAAACCAAGTTAATGGGTCTAAAAAGCTACTTGTAGGACTTGATCCTCTTTAAGATCTATCTTTTTTTCCTTCTCGATACTTCTCAGCCATCTCTTAGGACTGGAAACTGCTTGCCCCCATAGACAGGATAATGCAAGCTCTCTCCAATACAATTGGTATCTCAGCCATCAATTTGACAAAATGCTCTCTCTCCTTGACTAGAATCTTAGCTAACATGAGATTGAGATTATTCTACTCAATTGAGGTGAAACCTCTAAAGATTAAACTGATAGATCATTAGGTAGATCATATGCCTCGGGAACACACTCCTATTGTCACCAAGGAAGGAACCTTGAAGTCAGAGGTTAGAACTTCACCAGTTGATGGCCCCAAAGTGACCCTTTAGAATCACAGTTCAATGAATATCATGATAATATACCCTAAGTGGACTCCATTTTACCTCGTGCCATCTATCCCCTGTGTCACTCAAGAGGATCCTAGAAATCAGACCACATATATAGTTCTTTCCTGCATAGAACACTGATCGTAATGCCTCATCAGAAGAGAGTAAATACCACTAAATCATCCTAGCTTTCATTCCAAATTAACATTAAAATACTATAAACAATAATTAAAAACAACAAACTCTTCCCGCAGGAAGCTTAGCCTATTATCTGGATCATCAATTACAATTACTAGTCGATCAAACAAATTCATTGAAATTTTAATCAAATCGAAATAAACGACCTTAAAATTTGTGATTTCATTAAAGTTTAGACATAAATGCAACTTGATTTACAATCAATAAGCTCGGATCTACTACTCTAATCCTAAAAAAAAAGAAAAATAAATCTAGAAACAAACTAAAATGTTAAGAAAATAGAAAGAAAAGTAAAAAGAAAATTATATACAACGAGACTTCAGCTCTTCCAAAAAGCACAACACTGGATGAAAGCGGCTGAAAAGCTATGCACTCCTCCCAAGGAGTTCCTATTTATAAGCTCATGTCTTGGGCCCTAAAAACGAGGAGAGTATCATGGATTTTGAAAAGCCCAAGAAAATTCGCAATTCGGTGACCATGTCGCGGCAATGTGTCGCCGATATCAAGCTACTGCGACGGCTCTACATTGCGAGTGACTAAACACAAACGCGCGTTTGCACAATATACGCAAAACACGGTGTAAATGCGTCGTCTTCATTACTGTCAGTGTCGGATCAAATCTGGTGTCGAACATTGCCTCAATACATCAATCCTCGATGTCGCCACATTGCGCCCTTCTTTCTTTCCTTCACCGATGTTACGACATTAGCATCACGTGTCGCGACATCAGTCGATGTTCCTGGCGTCTCACTACCAATGTCACGACGTTGAATGTTTGATGTTGCGACATTGGTTATGTCTTTTCTGATGTCGCAATGATGTCGTGGAAATGTAGCGACATTGATCTGTTAAGTTTCAACCTTGGATGCTTTTATTTGATGTCGCGACATTGAATGTTGATGTCTCTAGTGTTTAATCCATTTCTGATGTCACGACATTGTTGTTGTGATGTCCTGACATTGAATGTTGATGTCGCTTTACTCCTGAGGTTGTGTTCGATGCAAAGTTCTAAATATTGAGTTGTGATGTCATCATTACTGACACTTGAGTTCCTCTCTATAGTCATGTGTGATGCTCTCATCCCGTTGTTGCGGTGATGTCACTATATTACCGTGTTTTTTACTCTACTCACTCACGACATGTCGCTGGCTATCAAAATCATGTCGCGACATTTAGTCGATGTCGTAATGATGTCGTGACTTTGAATTAAATGTCATGGCACTCTCCACATGATGTCATGACATTGATCACCTGATCACCTTTTACATTAATTTTTGCTTCTTTTTCTTAAATTCCCGCAAAACATAAACCTAGGTGAATGTACTCATGATTCTATACTAAATCAACTTTTAAGCCTTAAAAATAGATGAGTTTTAGACTCATCAACTCTTCTAGTTCTAAAAAGGGTTCTAAGAACAAGAAGAAGAGAAAATTCACCAAGAAAAAAGGAGGGGTAGCCAAGTAAAAGGCCAAGGAGATGTCCTCAAAGGGTACATGCTTCCATTGTGGCAAAGAAGGCCATTGGAAGAGAAATTGCAAGGCCTACTTGGAATCAAATAAGAATGTGGCATGTGATGCACAAACATCTTCAGGTATTTATGTCATTGAAGCACACTGCTTTCTCAACTTGGTATTGGACAATGTACAGGCTCAGCAGCTGATATGCAAATGATATGCAGCCCTTTCTGGGGCTGAACAAAGAAGAACTCCATGGTATAAAGAGTTCGACCTTCAAGTGGGTAATAGGGCAAGAGTTGAGGTTGTTGATATTGAGACTTATGTTTTGAATCTCCCTAGTGGAATTTGTTTGAATTTGGACAATTTCTTTTATGTGTCAGCTTTGACAAAGAACATCATTTTTGTTTCCTATTTGAACAAGAAAAGGTTTCATTTAAATTTCAGTAACAATGGTTGTTACATTATGTTAAATAATGTCTTTATTTGTGAGCTTAAGCAATGGATTTACATATTAGATATGTCAAATCTAATTTTGAATGTCAATGACACAAAAAGACAAAAGAGATATAATTTTGAAATATCGTTTATGGCATTATCGCCTCGCCATATAAGCTGGGAGGCGCATGACTAAGTTACTAAATGTGGTAGCCAGATCTTGATTATGAATCGGCTTGGACATAGCTCAGATGACCAAGTCATCCTCTGCAAAGAAAGGGTGAAACTTATTATGACCGTTAGACCTAATACATACCGATGTATGTGGTCCTATATCCATACATGCCAAAGGTGGCTTCTTCTACTTCATAACCTTTATCGATGACTATTCACAATATGGGTACTTGTACCTTATGAGGTACAAATCTTAGGCTTTTGAAAAGTTCAAAGGATTCATAAGTGAAGAAAAGAAATGTGCACCAAAAAGCATTAAATCACTTAGATCAGATCGAGGTGGTGAATACTTAAACTAAGAGTTTTTGGATTATATCAAGGACAATGATATCATATCCCAATGGACTCTACCTTACACGCCACAACACAATGGTATGGCTAAGAGGAGAAATCGAATGTTGTTAAACATGGTGAGGTCTATGATGGGTAAGGAAAATCCACCTAAATCCTTCTAGGGATATGCACTTAAGACTGTTGTTTATACCTAAATGTAGTCCATCCAAGTCAATCGAGGTTCTCCCACATGGAGATAAATATCAATAAAGAAGCCCCATCTTTCTCACATGAAAGTATGGGGTTGTCCTACTTATTTGGAGAGGATATTACAGATAAGCTTGAAGCTAAGTCTGAGAAGTGTCTGTTTGTTGGATATCCTAAAGAAACGATTGGATATCAATTCTACAACACTGTGGAACAAAGGTTGTTTGTTTCAAAGCATGCTGTCTTCGTAGAGAAATAGTTTCTCTTAAGAGAAAGTAGGAGCAAAGTTGAGCTTGGTGAAGTTTAAGATGCTTTAATAAACGCGTCTAATCTGACTGAACTAAAGCTATAATCATGACATGATGAATTAACAAAGTAGACTACCTCTTAAAACACAAGTGCTTCAGAGGACAAGAGGATAATGCATCGCTCCAAATAGATAAGATTTCATCACGAACGTAAAGACGATTGCTCATAAAATGATGAGTCGATCACTGCAAGAATCTCTGATAGTTCAAAGTCTGATAAAACGGCCTTCTCATAGCCATGAAGTCGTAGATGGATTCCATGTATAAAACCAAGTATGGACTTTCATTGGATCTACCCGAAGGGATAAAAACCCGCTGTGGTACAAATGGATCTTCAAAACTGTGCTGAGTTGTGAGTTCTCTTTGTTCTGAGAAGAATATCAAAAAGCAATGGTGGGAGAATTGAGAGCCCTAAATCCATTCTTCTTCCTCTCATTGAAACCAAACTCTGGTTAACACCGCTTGCTTTCAACTCGCCTCTCGGGAAGTTCTCTGCCTCGCCTTCATGTGGATACCAAAGCGTATAGAGACCAAACCAAGTGACATGGTTCATTTTTGGTCCAGAAGCTACAAACATTTTCCAAGAGCATATCTACAAATGTATATATGATGCTTGGTCTTTGTTTTAATTTGTTTGATGAACCAAGTTAGTCCATAAGCTGACACCCCGTTTTCTTTCAAAGATCCCTGTTTCAATAAGCCTAGTAATCGTGGAACTCTACATTATCCAATTCAATTACCTTTAGAGAGGAAATCCCACCTACATAGATGAAGTAGACCTCAACCTTAGACCCATTTCCATTGACTAATCGCTTAGAAGTTGTTTTTATTCAAGCTTGAGCCTCCATAAAATACAACTTTGTTTTCGTTAGTTATATTTCTTAAATCTATTCACTAAATTGATTCTTAGATAGTGAAAGTCTCTATTAACTTTGGTACTTAGTTAATCTGATCAAAAAGTCTTTGTGGGATAATAATTTGGACCCTTAGAGTCCACTATATTACTTGTTAGCCCGTATACTTGTGGATAATTGTGCATACACTTCGGCACACAACATCTGGACATCATGGGAAACTGATTTATGGATCGAATGGGCTTGAGTATCTATTAGGACTACCTCTAGAACTTTTTTTTTCTTTGTTCTTTCGTTGTTGTTTTCACAATGATAAGAGCTTACGATAGGGTGATCTAATCACGATCATCTTGCTCTTCAACGCAACAATTTTCTATTTGAGATCAGTCCCTATTTAGGGTTTAGCAATGTCTTCAGTTCCTTTATGTTCTCTACATCTTGATCCTTCTTCATGGATTTCTTTGAAGAATATCCCATGCCCTTTTATACCTCTGTTATGGTACTGAATTCGAACCGCATGGTATCTACCGAATTGGATAGCATTAAGACCTTTGTAGTTGCTCATTGTCGCTTTCTCTTCTTCACTAGTCCATTTTGACTTTTCTTTAACCATGGTTTTCCCAACAACTATTGTGGTTGGTATGGACCATATTGTAACTATTGATTTCCATACTTCCATTCCCAAAGATTTGATGCAGACACTCATGTGTATCTTCCAATAACCATAGTTTGTTCCATCAAGTAGAAAGGGCTACCTAATTTCAGAATTAGAATTTTTTCATCAAACTTAATCATAATACTCACACATAAGAATTAGAGTAAACATGGATTTCATCTTGCAACTTAGATTAACCCTGCATTCCGACACCAATTGACGATATGAGTGTGTGTGTCCTTAAACACATAGTTCTTGATGTTAGAACTATGTGTCACCACACTTCAAAGGTGGTGAGTCCAACTCTCTTTGTGGATAGCGTGTAGAGCAACATCCAACATATGCAATAAATTATAGCACATACAATATTTTACGTGGGTTCGACAACTACCCATGTTCGCAAGGATGTGCCTAGATGCAAGGATTTCCACTTACCAGTTCAAGGTTGCACTAGTTCATATGTGGTACGACACTCTCTCCGGGTCTACAACCCTTCTCAACTAATCACTCCTGTGTGGTAGTTCAAATGAACTCTCTTCATTTCCCTCTCTACAACATCACACACCCATACCCACATTACATTGATAAGACGAAGAATCTTAAAAACATATCATTTTTCACCCAATGTGAAAGGCTTTTAATGGGCAATACCTCAATCGGTGCATATGCATTCGCACCTTCTTCACTTAATCTCTGATGTTCGCTTCAATTTCTAATTCCTACAAGCATGATGAGCAAGTTCTAATCCCCTGAATTTATAGCCCTTGCAATTCAGTCTTGGAAGTCTTGATAAAGCTGGATCTTTATCCTAATAGAAATCCATGCATTACCTTCTATTTTTCAAAATTTCTTTTAAGCTATCCTTAAAGAGAATAAGGAAACTCGCACCCAAGTGACTCTCTTGAATAGAAACCTGATTTGTTTCTAATTCTAGTTTAATAACTTGGAAGATTAAATCCTCTTGATTTGATTTTTATCCACTTGATAGAGGAATCCTAGGCCCATTGGTAGCTTGCTCCCTGCACCCCAGATCTCCAAGGTCCCGTGAACTGACCAGATCCCACGTTAGTTCTCGACCCTAGTCCATACTTTATCAAGATCGTGTTCCTCGTGATTGTAGGATCGCCTTAGTCCACACTACTTCCTGGTTTTTCTGTAGGCTTCATGTTTATGTTTAAACCATCAAATCTCTACCAAAACCTTATTCCCAAAGTGGCCATCTCTCTAGAACACTAGAGATGAATATTGACAACTTAACCCACGTAAATTCTCAAGTAGCTTGATTACCTACCAAGACAACTTTGTAATGACTTTGAACAGTGGTATGGAATCCACTTGACATATACAAAAGCATCGAACATGAAAGAAGAGGCTAAAGAAAGAATCCATCGAATCCATGAAATGTAATGTAATTTTGTGGATTGTGAGTAAAATTGTACTGGTTTCCAAGGATAAAAATATTACTTCTGACGGATATATTGGTACTTGAATTTTACGAATATATCGGATTTATTGGAGATATATCAGTGGATATTTTTAAATAAATGTCGATAAAACAAAATTTATTTAAAATTCATTAAAAATGGTTAAAAATTTTAAATTTTGAAATATCAAATAATGAAAATATATTAATAATTAGATTTTAAATATATAAATATAAATATTTGAAAATTCAAAGAAATAATTTTGATTTTATTCTATACAATTTATGTATATTATAGAGTATAACCTTGAGTAATTAAATTATTAAAAATATATTAATAGTTTATTTTATTAAATTAATTTTAACTTATAAAACAAGTTATTAACATTATTATTATTATTATTATTATTATATATTTAAAAACTTTGAAATTTAAATTCAAATTTTTATATTTTAATAATATATAAAATTAAACAAAAGTAAAAGGATAAATATAAATCATAATTTATTGAATTAAAATGCATCCACAATATGGGTAAATATCTTATAGTTTTTTGGGAAAGAATATCTTATATTTAATTACTTGAAGATATAAAAAATATATGAAAATATTTCCATATATTAAAATATATTTTAGATATTATTAAAGTTTGAGATATCTGACTCATTTTTAGTTTGGTTTGAGTTTCTCAAGACAAAATTTAAGGAGTTTGAGATATCCATTAAAGGAGTTTGATGTGCCTAAGGAGTTTGAATATCAAGGCAAAATTTGGCTGGGAGTTTGATATGATCTTGAATCTCAAATATTAAAATATAAAGCCACATGTGTATTTCTAGCCATCGATGAGAGCTTCCTTCACTGCATGAAGCCACGTGTCCAATCGCTTTTAAACAAAAGAGGTGCCTAGTTTTAAACAAATAGACAATCTATTGCCAAAATATCAAATATATCTATCATTTGACCTTTCTATAGGTTAGAGAAGATGAATAAATAAAACACTAAAAACTTAAATGGAAAAATCGCCTGACACTTTATTATCTCCGAAAGTGGCAGGTCATAAGTAATAAAAGTGGACTTGAAAGTCTGAATATCTATCCCATGTGAATGAACTTTAGTGCTTAAATAATCAAGTACCTTTTAACTAATTGAATTTTGCAATATTTAAGCAAATAAAACGATTTGAAAAATGAAGATCTTAAAAAACTAAAACAAAATAAAAAGAGAGAAAGATTAATGCTCACTGCAAGGAATGAATCAAAAATTGAAGAAAGAACCCGATGAGATAATACGGTTGATCGGCTCCCAATTGATGTATTTTCGATTTATATGTGGGTTAACCATGGGTCAAGTGAACGTGAGTTACTTGCCTGCCTCAAGTGAAACGGTATGAGAGGGTTTCATGCACTCTCTGGCACCCCTCGATTTCGCATACCAACTTTCTATTCACCCTAGGTCCTTGGAATGTGGTACTTTCTAAGGCAGTCTTTCTCGGGTGTCCTATTGGTCTCCATTAAGTCCTTACAATAGAACTACACAAACTATGCTTGAACTGATCACCGCTAGGTCCTTACAGTCCTCACACAATGCTGAATTGGTGTCTCCCCCTAGTAAAATCCATTCAATACTAGAGATTTCTAATTCCCTAAATTTCTTTAATTAGGTTAAGTTAATTTCTTCAAGTAAAACACATTGGCATGAAATAGTTATCGCCCAAGGGATGATCTCTAACTGTCACTATGGAATCCCTAAGTGAGTCTCATAAACCGGGTCTCACACACATTTCGTAACACAAATTAATTGCAAGAAACCGTAATAATCCAAGTTCTACACCAATCAACATCAACATGAGCACACATTCACAAAACCATTCTAAAAGTGATATAAATCAAACATCAATCTTAACAATCAACCCTAGAGAATAGATTAGCTACTTTACAACACTCAAATCTAGAAAATCATGTTATCCCCAACACAATCAAGAGAGAGATGGGAGGATAAAGAGTCAAAGTTAGAGATACAAAACTAAATATATGATGGAGAGCTTCCCAAAACCCGAGTCCAAATTTGAAATAGAATCCTCTAACCCGGTCGATTATAAAATATACAAAATCGTAACCCTAGGTTGTTCCTAAGAATGAAGAGGTGAGAAGCCCTAGGGAGGGTGTTCTCCTCCTCAAAACTAATCCATAAAACATCTAAAAGTCCTTGTATTTATAGTGTCTTGGGAAATATACCTCAAAAGGGTCGGAAATGGTAAAAAATGCTCATTTATCTACTAACGTTTCCATGTCGCATGATCGCATGGGATAGCTCTCCGTCACTTTGTCACATGTCGCTGGCTACGGGATCATACTTGACCTTCTTACTTCAAACAATCATAACTCTCTCATCCGACCTCTAAATGTAATGATTTTCGGCCATCTCATGGAAAGTTAACAAAGATTAGAATCCATCCATAGCAAGTTTGGAGTCATTGGAGCCCATTAGGTAGATTGAAAATTCATAAACATTGAAGGATGATGATGTGGAAGCTTCGGAAAATCCTCTTGACTCTCAATGAAATATATATTTTTCTGCTTGAACTCCGTATTTGGTGATTCCTGAACTCATTGGAAACCTTGAGAAGTGTAGGTCTATTTATGGGCAGCAAACATAACCATTTGATGTAGCCATTAACACAAAATAAAAATAAAAAATCAAAAGATTAGATGCTTGCTATGTGGTGGCTTCTTGTAGTCTTCTTTGGTTCCATTTAAGTTTCTCTTTGTTCCTTTTGCTCCAAAGTTGACATAATCACTAAAATGAGGCATTTAAACATTAAAACACCAACAATCATCATCAAAATCATTAAAATGCATAGAAAATGGGATAATCATGGCATGAAATGCACTCATCAATATCACTGATATTTTGGCAATAAAAGCATCAACTTTATGTTGTCCATATACGCCAGGCAAATGACAGTCGCTGACACGCTGCTACCTCATGTCACCGATATTTCGCTAAGCATCTACTTTTTTCGATTTCTCCTTCAAACGACTTTCAATTGGACATATCGTGTTGGGGCTATCCAATATTCGATATTTCAACAACATATTGTCGATATATCCCGATTTTTCAAACACTACTTGTTTCTTTATACTTCATTTTATTGTTTGTAACTTTGAATTGTGATGGATTAATCATTTTATTTGGTTTAATGATTGAAAAGTGTGTCTAATGTGGAAACAAATTGTTCTATGGTTTTCTGTTTCATTTATATCAAGTAGCTCACTTACCCACGATGATTTAACAAAAGTTATAATGTGAGAAAAATAAATGGACTATTCATTTACGTGATATTTTTTTGCATGAGGATTCAACCTAAGTAAAAGATACTGGTGTTGCAAGGCAAACTTCACTAAGCTAAATCTCAACTTACTTTTATTAGTGTATTTAACTTGTTTTATATTAATGAAACATATTATTTTAAAATTTATTTAAATCATTAATAAAAATATAAAAATACTTTATTTTATTGGTCAATATATCTTTTATAGTATTTATAATTTACATAATTTATTTTATATTATTAAATGTCTTGCAATTAATAAATTTAGTTTTACTATAAAATATATTATCATTCATTTTATTAACATTATTTCTTTTAATCGTAAACAAACAGATCGGTGATTAAATGGAATCTGAGACCAAAATTCTTTTAATACAATCCTGCAGGGAATTGTTGAACAATAAGGAGAACTAAGAGCATAAGACTGTCTTGCCGGTGCATGGGTATTGTGGGTACCATGGACCTGAGCCCAGTTCCCCTAGCCAGCCAACCCAGCACAAGAGCCCAAATGGGAGTAAGCCCAAAAGCCAGCTGGCCCAGGAATGCATGGACAATCCTCCGCTAGGGTGCTCGGGCGCCTCTTATCCCAGATGCCTTTTTACCCAGGTGCTTCCTTTCCCGATCGGAAACTCCACCAAATGAAACTGCTAACCGACTCTTCATGATATAAGTGTAAGTTCTCCCATGAACCAATCGCCTCACCTCCAATGGAATAGGAAAGCACTCCCAACAGCGGCCCTATCGGGAAGGCATTTACATAAAAGGAAGAACAAGTCATCCTTCCCGAAATAAAAGTCACCTTCCCCTATCTTTATGGGAAGAAATCGTCCACTCTCCAAGAAAGATGGATCCTCTTTCTCCCTCTATAAAAGAGAAGCAACTCATACCAAATGAGGTATGAGATTCTTGATTGAGATACCAAATGAGGTATGAGATTCTTGATTGGTGATAATCGGCCAGCTTCTAAGCTCTAAGTCTTCCGTAGAAAGCACTAACTTTACATCGAGGGGCGCGATGTAATACCAACGCCGTCTTCTTATTTGTTTTGCGTGTTACGCCTAATCGGTGCAACGCGTCTGACGATCCACTGACTCTGAGAATTCCGGAGACTACAATTGGCACCGTCTATGGGAAACGCCGAGTAAGAAGTCTTAGAGACGATACGCGAGAGCTTCGCACACCCGCCTCCCGTGTGATCTCCCACCCGGCAGCCTTAGCCGTTTCAAACATCCCACTAGGATCGGTCGAATCTCACCGCTTTATGTCCAAAGAACCCAGCAAATCTACCATCGAGGACCAAGCCTTCTCCAATCGGCGCCGTGAAACGGGAGGGGCGAACAGAGGAGCAGTCCTGTGGCTATACGTCAATTACGAGAACACGCTTGACCGCTTATGTGATAACGATCGCTTACGATCCTCGGCTATAGAGTCCAAGAAGCCCGAGAACCCTAAACGTCGCCCGGCACTCCGCCCCCGCCAACAATGGAAGCATCCCGGTCCCATCTCACCATAGTGGATCATCGTGCCGACGACGAGCCTCTTCGGATACTTCCACTTCCTCGGCCACCACCACCCCCCGAGCAATGCGAGCCTAGTCCAAAGAGACTTCGCCAGTCCAAATTCGGCTATATGAGCTGAATCTCGATGTCATCACGAAAAGAGGGTGAGACAACAGAATTCTTTCTCGCACCGTCTCTAAACAAATGGCTACCCGGCTTCAAAATCGCCTCCATTTCTACATGCACGATATCCACTGGCGCCCTTCCCGCATGCTCTTTATCCCCCTCGTCTGTGGACTCCTACAACATGCCGCCCTTCCCTTTCACAAGATATTTTAGGACTATGAACCTCCTGCTAGATTCGTTTATTCCGCCATTTGTTATGTAATGACGGTTCCCTCCGATCCAGACGATCATACATGTTGCACTTTAACTGTGCGATGATCCTCAACGCCGGTGGACGTATGACTTCGTGTGTTCCCCGTCGCCCTCAAAGGTCCGGCTGGGCTTGGTTCCACAAGCTTCCTAGAGGGTCAATAAACTCCATTCGGGCGAAGTCAGGCGTGGTTCTGCCTCCCCAACATTCATACAATAAGGTAAAGGAATATCGCCTCCTCCCTGTGGCTATCCTCAAACAAGAAGACGAATCCATCTCAGATTCTCATACCCAGTTCTGGACAAGTCATTCAGCCAGATTGATGTTTGGCGTATGGACGCGTAGCCCCGCAAACTTTCTGAGAAGCTTTGGACCGACCACTCCGTTCTTCCAATCTTTATCCCTGGATCCGCCCGCAACCATGGAGGAACTATATCGGCGAGCAGATAAGTTCTCCACACTGGAAGACAACATTCGGGCCGCCTCGCAAATTGTAATGATAACCACCTTAGAGTAAATGTTTCGACCACCAAAGGCTCCATCCGAACCGAAGAGCAAATGCATCAGGGGGTCGTGGGCTTCCAATGTGTGCCGAAAAAGAGGAAGAGCCCCCCGCCACTCCTCTCAACATCGCTTATGATCGGCTCCTACCCCTTGATTAGTGCTAAAAAAGTGCTATTTGAACCCCGTTTACATGTTTTGAGCACTCTTCGCGGTACTCAATCGTAATTAACCCGACATTTCAGACATTACGTCCCCGCTATTCTAATGATCGCAGGTTTTGCGGGCAAATTATCTGGGGCCATGTAGCTAACCAAACCAAAATTATCGGGTTAATTCAAACACGAAGAACCCGGAAGCTTGAACTCATCGCTGCAATCGACATCCCGTATGAAAGAAGAGCAAAAGTGAAGAAAATGTGTTAACGCAGAATGCTTCTCACGCCGCATCGGCTCATCACGCGAAAGACCGCTCATGCTCTCATGTAGCCACCGTTTCAATTGCTTTTGACGCTTTCATGCTTTTGTTACAATTTTTTGTTTCTTCCATTCTATCCCTTCTAATACCTTCCGATCTTGGTTTCTTTGTAATTTTCCCCTTTGTTCGGAGCATATGCTTCCCGGCCTCTACAAACTTTCAATTAATCAATAAATTCGACAGAGATGCTTTCACCTCTCCCGCTTCGCTTCTTCTCCGTCTCTTTTCCTCATTTTCAGACTGGGCAACCAAACACCTCCGAGGATGACAACTCGAGGATTTAGGCGCTTAAACCCTTCCTCCTCGCTGTATATCGTTAGGGTGCAGGATCCTGAGGCTGATCGAGCACACAGCAACATCACCCGCTGACTGGCGATCGCCATTCATGCTGAATGCATCACATTGCACTAGTGCCACTGATGCTTATCACTAGATCTCATGATATTCATTAGTTATCATTTATTACCCATTCTAATGTGAGTCAAGGAGACTCATTTTTCACTGTCGGTGACCACTGATGCTCAGTGAATCCCATTTTTCAAAAAGGATAATTATTTTGGGTTAGGTGTTATAGCTAAATGAAGACCCGGTTCGGGAGATGACTATAGGTCATCCTCCCCAACACGAGGAAATGACCCCGGAAACCCTCAGTTGCCCTAGGATCCTAAGCCCAGTATCCTGATACTTAAAGGAGACCTCTTTATTATTTTTCATTCTTACCTCGCTTTATTTCCAATTTTCACCATTAAAACTCGTTTTATCACTCACCTTAAAATCCAAAACCAAATTCACCATTTTCGCCTTCATTGTAAACTCATTCATTTAAGAAAACTCATCCCCGTGTTCGACCCTAGAATCATATACTACAGTAGCTTCATACTAGATAGTAGAGGAATCTAGGGATATAAATATTGTCGATTTTGATCACTCTACTGTGATGTGCTTAATCAAATGGCGCCGTTGCCGAGGATGGTGCCTATGCATTTTGACGAGTTAGGAACACTTGTGATCCCTACTACAAGTACGGTGAATCTCTTTTATATTTTATTGCCGGCTTTTCTTTCGTTTTTATTTCACTAAAAAAAAAAAACAATGCTACTGTGAATTTTTTTTCGTTGTCTCAGGTGTCATATTTATACAGCCAGGATTGCATGTCCAAGTGGGTTTGAATCATGGACTAAATGAAAGCAGGAACAATACGTTGATTATTCAGCTGGAGAGAAACCCAGATGCTGGCATGTCAATGAGGGACTATAGAAACCTTCCATGGCGTAATCAAGAACCCCTCGGGAGAAATCCAAACCCATCTAAGTCCACGAGGGATTATAGAGACCAAATGGATGAGTGCACCCTAGCGTTGTCTCCAACTTACGCACCTCCCGGCTTCTCCCATATTATGCCCCCACTTCTCAACAGCAGCAACCACCAACCTCATCCCCTGTTGAACAAGCCATCCTGAATTTGAGAAAACTAATGGATAATTTCATAGAGGACCAGAGGGCAGTGAATGTCCAGGCCAATCAGGAAATTGACACAGTGGAGAGCTCCATAAGCAAGGAATTGGATGGGTTCGATAAAAAATTTGACATCCTGCAACAATCCATCTCACTTCTCACCAATCAGCTTGTTCATCAAGAGGAGGAGAATTTGGAAGAAGAGTGCCTGACTGACACCACATTGGAGGAGCAATGTGAACAAACAAAGATGAAGCAATCTCCCCATTGTCGACCGAGGAGGGCAATGTGAGCGATGCGAAAAGTGGAAGGACCCAAAAGCCTATCCTTCAACCACAATCCCCATAAATCTCCGGGGATCCATGCCACCGCCCAACCCTAAACAACCCACCGCCCACATCCCGCCTACACCGCGCACCACACAACACCCGAAACACCCACAAGAAAGGCCATCCCATTTACACGCCCCCTACAAACCTCAAGAAGTTAGTGGCCTTTGTCTCGCACTTTCTTGCCACTACATCAAAACATTGGCAAACAGCCACATCTCATGGCACAACTGATGAATGCAAGCCGGTTCGATTTGGAGCACCTCGAACCCTGCGATTTCTAAGCTCCGTCAGCCAGCGTACTTCCAAAGGCTTAAGGAATTGGTTTGGGGAGCACAAATTTCCCCACTTTTGTTTTCATCTTTTCTTATTATTTTATTTTATTTTATTTTGATTTCTTTAATTTTTTCTTCTTAGATTTTCTCTAATTGTTAGTTAATTTTGGTTTTAGATTAATTTTCATTTTCTCGCAAATTTTCTTAATTTTTCGTGTTTATTTCACAGCTTTCTATCAAAATTTTGATGCAAAGTGGGAGGCACGTGAAAGGGCACTGTAATTTAGCAACCTCAAGGAATTTCAAGTAGTTACGAAATTCTCGCGTAAACCCGATTTTCGCAAATGGCAGGAATTCGGCAACCGCACCGTAGCTCGGTCAGACGAGGAGCCTCGGCTGCACCGTGCGTTATTTTGTCTTTTTGTGAATATATATATATATATATATATATTAAAAAATTATATTTCTTTTATATATATCAAATAATATATTTTAAAAATTTGCTCTTTGAAGAAAAAAATCGTATTGCGAAATTTCGCAACCTCGTTACACCTCCTCATTTGTTTCGCTCTCTATAACTTTCTATTCGAATCCGTTTAGGCGTTTGGTGTACCGCTTGGAAAGCTTAGAGAGTGTAGAATCCGAATATAACTGGTAGAAAGAACACCTTGAAATTATTATGAAGGTGTAATTTTAAAATGCTCAAAATGATCACTTTTTCCTCTCTTTTCTTCTCGTAACTTGTTTATTTGAAGCCCAAACTGAGTTAATAAGGTCTCGATGGAAAGCTTGCAAAGTCTCCTATCCAACAACGAGTACATCTCATCAAGGAGGTAGCACTTCCTTTCCTAACTTTCCAATCCCAGCCCCATTGCGGACAATGACATTTGTCAGAGAGTTAGCGAAGGAAGTGTCATTTATTTATGTTTTGTTATTATTCTGATGCTTCATTTTGTATGTTTAGTGGCTTGCTAGTTTTCCTTTTGTGAAGCTTATACTATACAGCCTTACTTTTCAATCAAATTGCACCTATTTTTTTATGGTTTGCCTAACCCCCAAGAAGTTGGAAAATTGAAACTTTGTCTAACTTGATTTTCTCGTTATATTGATGTTACATGCCTAGTTGAGTGGATGATTGAAGGTTGAATCCTTGTGCAGCTTGGACCTTTTCTTCCACCTTATTAACTACACACGCTGCACATCGCCAATAATAGTTGAAAATTGCTTACCTCCTAAACATTGTAAAAACTTACCCTGTTTCACACCACAGAATAGATTATGAACCCCATGAATAAGGCCAATGTGTTCTAAAAAGAAAAGAAAAAGAAAAGAAGAAAATTGCAATTTTTGCCTTGAAACCCGAGCACGGTCCGTGGGTATATGGCTTAAAGCCTTTAAAGCCCTGCGCCCTTGCCAACTCAAGCTGGGAGCCACCGACCTAGTGCTCGCTACACCGAGTGGGATTGGCAGCTTTAGCGTTGTAGGTGCTGGAGTTTCAAATCATTCGGAGTCCGGGTGAAACCTGAAGAGTTAGTGGTCGAAAGATCCTCATGATCATCTAGTGCCCAAGCCTAATTGGTTGGGAGTCATCGGTAGATCCCCTGCTACATTGACTTTGGTGAGGTCAATTTCAAGATTGCACCCCTACAACACAAAAAAGATTGTGGAATAAGAGCGGGTCCTCGACGATTTGGGTCGGTTAGCGTTGCTAGGTTGTGGCAATAGCCTCGTTAGTGGGGAGAGTGCAGGCTTGGCGCTTTATTGTTGAGAACTAATCAAACAAATGACTTAGATTTTGGTGAAGTTTCAGTTGATCCACCGAGACGGAGGCTCTTGATACCTCAATTCTCAGAGCGCGGCATTCATTCTCTCAAGATAGTTATTGGAAAGGTTTGATGATTCTTACTTAGGTTAGGTATTACCTTCGGTCCACAACCTTTGAAATATATATATTTTTTTTGTGAACATAATTTTGATTTGCCTTTGAGTGCTCTCTCTTCTTTCTTTCTTCATCGCTAAGGACTAGAATGCGGTAGGTTGTAAGTGTGATTGGCCAAAATTGTTATTTCAACCCCGTTTATTACAAAAGCCTTGAGCACTCTTGTGTACCGACGATAATTAACCCGATTTGCACATTAAGGTCTCGGCTATTCTATTGATCGCATTTATGGCAAATTTTGCAAGCCATAGCTAACTGTAAAATTATCAAGTCAATTCAAACACGAAGAACCAGTCAACTCATCGTTGCAGATTTCCATCCTATGAAAGAAGAGCAAAAAGAGAGCAGAAAAATGGAGCACTACAGAATGCTTCCTACGCAAGATCGCTCATCATGTGAGCAATCGTCATGTGTCTCCGCAGCCCAATTGCTCAATTGCTTTTGACGCTTTCATGTTTTTGTTACAATTTTTTATTTCTTCCCATTTTATCCCTTCTAATACCTTCCGATCTTGGTTTTTTTTGTAATTTTCCCTTGTTCTGAGCATATATAAGCCTCAATTGCATGTAAACTTTCAACTCAATCAATAATTTGATGGGAGAAGCTTTCAAACTTCCTTCTCATTGCTCTCGCTTCCTTTCCTCATTTTCTTTGCACTTTCGGGCAACCAAACACCTCCGAGGATGACAACTTGAGGATGAGCGGCTAAAACCCTTCCTCCTCAAGGCGTAAGGTCGGGTGCGTATCCTGGCTACCGAGGTCCCCTGCTTTTCACGCAGTAGTCACGCCGTCCGTGTTCTCCTTTAACTCAGTTTTGCATCCCTCTGATTCATGTTGAATGGTCAAGATTGCAATCTTTAAAATACTGATGCTTACCACTAGATCTCGTGATGTTCATTAGTTATCATTTATGCTACCCATTCTAATGTGAGCCAGAGACTCATTTTTCATCAAGTTTAAGACCATCGATGCTCGAATCCCATTTTTCAAAAGGATAATTATTTTGGGTTAGGTGTTATAGCTAAATGAAGACCCTGGCTCGAGATGACTATGTCATCCTCCCCAACACGAGAGCCTGACTTTAAACCCCGCTTGCCCTAGATCCTAAGGCCGCATCCCGATACTTAAGTGAGACCCTTTATTATTTTTCTTATTTTACTCCCCGCTTACCTGCCACCATTAAAATTCCCTGCTTACTACCACCTTAAAACCAAACCAGTCTACCGCATTTTGGGCCTTCACCAGAATCATTCAGACGAAGAAAAACTCATCCCCTGTGGTCTCGACCCTAGAACCTGCTTATATTGCAAAGAGCTTGCTACGGCGTAGGGAGGAATTTAGTGAGTATAAACTTAATGATTTCTGATCACCTTACCGTGACACGCGAATCAATTTCATTCGGACCTCCCACCTTAAGTGGCTCCCCACTTTATGAGGGCGGTCCAGACTAGCTAGTCCGGATCCCTAAGGTGCGATTATCACAGGGACCATGGCCACGAAACCAACCACTGCCAAAGCTTGAAGTTCCTAGTAGAAAACCATTCAGCTGGCACTCAGAGATATATACAAGAGCCGATCAATGGGAGATGAAGAAATTTTACCTACCAAATGACACTGGCCATTGTTGATACCGATCATGCCTCGAGGCCACGGCAAACCATCAACTTTATACTGGGGGGACCGGCCAATAACCAATATCAATCCAAAAAGTAAAGGAGAAAATGCTCCAGAGCGTACTTGGCCGAGCTGTGGTAAACACCATTAGCGCCCAAAAGAACATCACAAATAAGACAGCGTGGCTGACTTATATCCCCGTCATTACTCCCTCACATTACACGTGACTTCAGATTTCTTACTATCGGTATTACGGTTTCATGTACATGGTCCTCATCGATCCGTAAAGTGTTGAAGTCGACGGCACACCTCCTAGCCTTCGTAAATGAGGGTCCCGGGCTGATCACTTCGCCTGGCTGGGCAAAGAACTTGGTTTAATTCGGCTACCACACCGGAGGTCGATATCGTGATTTCGGCTCAGTGGTTCGCACCGAAGTACTATTCTCGATGGTAGAGGATTCAGCTACAATGCCATCCCGGTCGGCCCGCCACACGCCATGAAAGCGATACCATCCACGTACCACCAAACAATCAGCTACCTGACTGCATCCGGGCAAGTCGACCTTCATGAAGTCGTTAGCCGGGCACACAATGTTATCAACTCTCACAAGACGCGAACAAGGGGAATGCTCTAGTGAACCATCCCTTGAGGGCCAACCTCAGCACTAGCAATCACAGTCATCTGCCCGATTCGCCTTAGAGGACAGAGAGTCACTGGCAGTTGATCCCTTGGCGACCATACCCCTTGACGGACAGGATAGATGCATCTGTGTTATTACCCTCCTGTCCGAGGAGGAGAAGGCCCAATTATGCCGTGTGATACAGTTAAACGCTGATGTATTTGCTTGGACTCATGCAGATATGACCAGAATAAGCCCCACACACACCTCACACAGACTAAACGTAGCCCCATCCGCCTGCCGGCCGTAGTACAAAAAGTGAGACGCTTTCACCCGTATCACCACTCGTCATCCGTGACGAGGTCGATAATCTTCTGCATAACGGATTTATCAGAGTAGTTAAATACCCCGAATGGCTGGCCAATGTGGTAGTTGTCCCAAAGAAGGGGAACAAATGGAGAGGCGTGATTACATCGACCTTACCAACGCTTGTCCAAAAGACGCTCCTTGCCCCACATATAGAGACCAACTGTGGACGCCCGCAAAGTAGCCAAAGATGCCATCTTCCTCGACACCTTCTCAGATACCACCGCATCCCCATGAACCCCGATGTAGAAAACATCGCTCATCACCCCTATGACTCTACTGTTGTATGTGCAATATGATGCCTCTCTCGGTTTAAAGAATGTAGGGGCCACCCATCGAGGTTGGTGACGAAGATGTTTCACCTGCTTTCTTGGTAAGACAATGGAAGTCTGATTGATGATAAGTCGAAAAAATCCCAAAGAACACCTGACCGTCACTATTATCTTCAACAGTATGATTCCCACCTTCCTCGCTGAGTATGGTATGAAACTGTTAAACTCCCTTTAAAGTGTGCCTTCGGTCATTGGCTGCCTAATTCCTTGGCTTTATGGTAACCCAAAGAGGAATAGAGGCTAATCCCCATCACTTGGGGCCATCTTGCACCGCCGCCAAATTCTCCAAGAAGGGAATCCAACACCCAACGCCTGGCTAGCCTCTCGCGCTTTTATTTCCTGCTCACGGACCATTTGAAACCCTTCTTCACTACCCTGAAGGGAGCCAACCGGGCCGGTCTGAACGAGGAATGCGACAGGCGTCAGTGGGCCATCTAAGCGGTTCGATGTGAGCCCCCGATTCTCGTGAGCCCAGGCCTGACACACTCCCCATCTCTACATACAGGCCCGAGCAGGCGGCAAGGCCGCCTGCTCAAAGAATGGGACGCAAAGTCGAGGCCCGTATTCTTGTCAACGTCCCGAATCGACGCTGGAAACCGATATAGCCACCTTGAACGAGCCGCCGGCCCCGTGGCACGCGCAAAACTCGCCCATACTTCCGGGGCCGCCATCCCGCCAGGGTATTCAACCGATCTTCCACCACGGCACAATTCAAACTTGCAGAACCGCGAATGGCCCATCGGGCAATGGAGTTAAGAGTATGGCATCCGGCGACAGTCAAGACTTTCAAAAAGCAGCTCACGCACGCCGCCATCGCAGTAAATCTCGCACGTACATTCGTCGCGGAAATGGCTGGTGGACACCAATGTAGACGGGCTTCCGTACGGAACCGCGCATCCGCTCGGCGGCCTCAACCTCCTTACCGACAGATATAACAAAGATCGTTGTCAGCCACCGACAACGAATAATACGGCTAATGGTAAATGGATTCCGAGCTCAGACTTTACGATGATCGGCCAACTTTTTCGTTCAGAGCGACTCAGCTACCGGTCGTTTATTGCGTTAATCGAAGAATTTCCGAGTCCAAAGACCCCGAATGACAAAGTACTTTCCTAGTCAAACACAAATTGAACACCTTCACTGAAAATCGAACATGTCATCAGGATCGACAGAGAGGGTCGATGCTCGCAGCCTCATCGCGGACAACAAGAAAACCACCCCACTTCAATAACATCAACCGTGAACCACACATCCACAGTCCCAACAAACTATGAGAAGTTCTCCATGTTCCTATGAACCACACTATATTTTAGCCAATGTGGGAATCCAATGTGATGACGCAGATAAGGCCCACAAGGTTCGGGATTCACTGCTAGATCTACAGATGACGAGTAAGCACATAAGTTTTAATCTCAGCGCAATGCATTCGATGTGTCTAACCCCAACAAGGCCAAGATGTGTTAGCCGAATCGTGATGAAGGTGCATATGTGGAATCACCCCTCTCGAAGAACTCTTCAGTCCAATGAGCCCACACTCCGTGGTATTATCGCCAACTATGAAGTCCGACGCCGGCCGACAGCATCAAGAAATGTGACCCTCCCTTGCCGCTGAATGTCCCCATTCCTGAAACGCCGGCAAGACGGATTCTATCACTAGCCAGGCCATTCGCTCAATGGGGGAATCATATTGTCGCCCGGCCACCCATCGCCCGCCGTAAGAAACTACTATCGTCGCCACCGAATATTCTGAATGGATAGAAGCCCACGCCTTCTCATCAATCGCCAGAGATGTTGGCCGTTTATCCGAAAACATTGTTTGCTTCGCTTCGGTGATCCCGAGATCAATCATATCCTATAACGGTTACAGCTTTGACAATAGTCTTCATCGACTTTTTCCAGTAATTGAAAGGAAAATTATACTACCACATCCACAAAGCAATGGCTGCTGTGGTTCTAACAAAACCTCGTTTTGATCGCTTCTTTTGAAAATTACATATTGACTCGCTAGTAGCGGGTGAAGAAACTTCCCGTAGTGCTCGCTTATGTAACCACGCCCGAAGCTAACCCGGCATTTCTCCCGCGCCGCTGCGTATGGAAAGCCGTTATTCCTATCGAGGTTGGTCTGCCCACCATCCGTATAGATACGCCCGATTCAGAAAATGCAAAATCGATAGTCAGTGAGTTAGAAGTAAGTGATGAGTTGTGGGAAGCTGCGGCAATCCGCATAACGTCCTACCAACGCCGTTTGGCGAACTCTTATAATAGACGGGTAAAGCCTCGAGTTTCAATGTGCAATTTGGTCTGAGGGAAAGTTTTCAGAACAGCTGCGCACCCACCGCCGAGAAATTCCAACCCACTGGGAAGGACTACGCTGCATGCGAGTCGTAAAGCCGGTCCACTATAGATAAAATAATGGAACCTCAGACCAAGAATGGCTGCTCACACACTTGAAAAGGTATTATCAATAAAAGAATATCTTTATTTTTGCCTACTCGCATATCCTGGCATATCTCTTCATTATATATGGTCAAATTCAAAAGCCCGGATGGTGCAAGAACTGACCTATTCGCCCTACGATAACTTATGGGCCTGTCAGTCTGGGTGTCTCTGATTGAAAGCAAGAATTGATCTATCCGCCTAGCTTCAGATAATCCTAGCTAGTCAGGTTCAAAAGCCCTGATGGCACAAGAACTCCACTCAGATCCCGCCACCTCGATAACCCCAGTGCCCGCATGGCGAAAACCGACCTATCCGCCACCTTAGATAACCCCAGCCGGTCGGGTTCAAAAGCCCTGATGGCGTAGTAAACTAACCCATCCGGCCCGGCCAGAGGGCGTCCCCAGCCAGTCGCCTGTAAAAGCCCTGACGGCGCAGTGAACTGACTCATCCGCCCCGGCTTAGATGTGCAATCCTCTTAACTCGTCAGCAAATTCCAAAAGCCCGATATAGTAAATCGACCTATCCGGCCCGGCTAGGATAACCTCCTTAATCAATAAATTCAAAAGCCTGATGACATAATAAACTCCGACTTATCCGGCCCGACTTAGATAACTTCTAGCTGGTCAAATTCAAAAGCCCGATGGCGTGAAAATGACTGGTCCGGCCCAAAGATAGATTACTTAGCTGAAACACCATAAAGTCCGGACGACGCAGCAACATGATTGAAAGTCCGCCCAAAGATATCACTTCTAAATTCGGGCCAAATACAAGGGCCGATGGATAAGTTGAGGACTCATCCCGCCAAAGATACCCCCACTTTAGCCGCCATTCATATGCCCTGATAGCAGTCAAAAGATCTGATCCGGCCGCGATGTATAACTTCCAACTCATCAAATGCAAAAGCCTGATGACCTAGTGAACGGCATCTCCATTCAGTAACACAACAAAGGCCTGGCCCAAATTAATACTATGATTCCTAAACAAAGCCAAATGGTGCGCTTTAACAAAAATCAATGCAAACCCTATAGCGCAATATTAAACATCTAAATGTATTGAACAAAAATTAATGAAAAAGAAGAAGAGGGAAGTGCAAATTGTTTTGGTACAACCAATTTAATGCAAGATAAGTCTCGCCTCATAAAAGCATTAAAAACTTAGTCGATTATGGCATTCAACCCCGTCCGATGAGGTCAAATCTATCGGGAGAGAATCGCAGCTTCCTTCGCATTGCTTCGCTATTCTCCTGACACTCCTTGCTAACTGCAGCTGATCCAAGGCTGGGAGCGGGCCGGCAAGATGCTTGGGGCGCATAGGGGTTAGTAAAGCGGAACCCGGGAGCGGCCGGATCGGCGATCCAAGATTCCATCTCGATCCGAGGCTTACCCCGCATATGTTGTGTGTAAAACGCAACAACCATAGCCATAATTGAACAAATGGTCGCCACTTGCATCAAACTCGCCTCCATCGCCTCTTTATCGGGCTGACGTTTTCTCCCGGTGCGATAAAGTCATCCTTAGAGTCCCGAGCCCATGACCAAGGCAAGCCTCTCGCCCGCCCAAACTACGTTTCTTCCGCTCTCTATAGGCTTCCCCTATTACGGCCAACGCCTCCGAGCAACCCACGCCTGACTCTGCACCCCCTCAAAGCAGCATTTTACGCAATCGCTAAGCACGCTTGAACCCAAGCTCAACTCCACTTATGCACGTATTAACCCACCCCCTTTGATCCGTAACTCGCCATCACCGCCTCATGACGCCGCCGCAGATCCTCTCACCGCCCCGGGCGGCCCTTTCAAAGATACCCTTAGTCTCCACCAGGCGACGGCACGTCAACTCCTCGGCCCTCGAGGCGCCCGCGTCCCGCCTCGGCCATCATCCCCCCGACCGACATATAATCACAATTGCCTCTGCTCCTTAGCCGGAGCTCGAACTCGCGGATGCTATAGCGCCATGTTCACAGGCCGACGACTGCAAGGAAGCCCGTTAGTATACAAAAAATCAAGCAGGCGTAATATCACAACGGAACCGCTTATCTTACTGGCCACGATCAACATAGTTATGTTATGGACTTGTGATCCCGTCATCATGATCCACTAATGTCTTCTTCCGGTCCCCGATGGAACGCCACCGATTAGTCTCGCCGGGGCACCCCATGCCCGGGGCAATACCGACATCCAAAGGAGCATGCGGATACAAAATTGTTCATCCGGCCGACAGCCTCTCCGGCAGCTGGAAAGGCTCCCAAATGGTATTACGATGAACTTCACTCGTTCGCCTCGCGCCGATCACTTCCACTCCTGAGGCTTTCAGACCGCGCGCAATGGAGCATAAGAGTCAAGCTATGATCCGTCCGATAATGGGGCCTAGGAAGCTCTAGACAAAGATGAACTCCCACTTGCCAGCCTAATTTCATCGAAAAGTAAGTGAATTACTTGAAGAGCACTCCTGAATCCCGGTCGGCCTCCTTGACTCTATTCACACCCCACCGCCCGCTTGATTCATGCTCCCAGGCTCAGAGAACCAGTGGATGACGCATGGCTTGCACCCCATCCTCCTCAACTGCAAGTTGACTAGATCCCCACCCAGCAGGATCGACTCACGCCGAACTCAAATGCCGTCTCATGGCGGCGACACGAACTGTACCCCAGCCAGCCCCGTCACATCCTTCCTCCCGCTCCTCCTCCAAATCCGAAATCCCTGTTCGGGGCTGCTAACCCAGGAATGAAATCCTCCCCAGACCCGGGCACTGCTTCGTTACCCATCGCCTTTCCCTTTAATCACACACGGGGGCGATCCGCCATTGTCAGTAAAGGCGCTGCTCGATGATTACTCGCTTCGAACTGAACTGTCAAAATAACTGTGGGATCTCACTGGGGAGTCATTTTAACCCGATGTGTCTGGGCACCAGACTACCTGATTCTCAACTACCGGGCCACCGGAGGGATAGGCGTTGCTCGAAACCAGATGCCGTAGGTCAACAATGACAAAGTGTTCCCCTTCCACAACGCCCGGCGCAATGCCGGTCTGGGAAACACCGGAGAGTGTAAGGAGTCGGCCGCTACCACGTGTAGATATTTGCTTCGTATGCAGAGAACCTTGTAATGCCACTCCCGGCCTGAGCACTCCAAGTGAACTACCGGATTTTCTCGAAGCTTGACTTCTCCACCTAGTTCACTAGCCTGCCTCGCCAAGCCTTACCTACACGAGCAACCCAAGGTTAGTCCATCATCATGATACCAATATCCTAAAAAGGCTATCACAGTCTAACCCGACCACACACCCGGTGGAAAGGATCATGACCCTGTTGATATTGAACGGAGGGGAGTTCTGGACTCGTCCCCAAGGGGCCCCCTAGCCAGCAACACTCCTTTCGCCTCAGTCTTAGGTGAGTCGGGAGCCCGTTAACAACCTGAAGTCGGGGATTCAGAACTGACATAGACGATCCCGCCGCCCGCTCGACTTAAAATAACAGTACACAAATTTCGACCAATGAGAGGCTCCAGCTGGATATAGGTAGTTCAACACGCAGCACCCGATCAAAATACGAATGGCATTGGGGTGGATAAGAGCCGGGGGCGCCCAGGTGAAATGCAGAAACTGCTTGACTAGGGCTGGCACCGGAAGCCGAGCCCTACGCAAGGTGCTCCTCGTAAAAAACACACCATTACGTTTCACCCAAAGGGATCATATTCGCCCTCTCCATCAACCAAGGTCGATGTTACCGGCACCTCGTAATAAGCCACACCTCCATCGCCGTGATGATGATGCTGTTGCGTAAGGCACGCCTAAGGCTCCGGGTGACCACCAGGAAGTTTCTTCCCGACCCTGCCATTCTACAAGCATATCGCGCGAGAAGAAAACGTATTATTAAAGCTCCGCCATATACCCACTGGTACAAAAGCAGATTCTGCCCGAAAAGACCTGGTCAATAAGTGTTAAACACATCCTTCCCTTCAGCGCCTTCGCAGCCGAACAGCCCAGTCCCATCAGCATAATCTAAATATTATTAAGGGGCGATGATGGTTACCCGCTTAATAAACGCATGCAAGTGCTCCAGAATATCGTCCCGTGAACGAATGCAAGGGTAAACCAAATTCATTCAGAGCGCTTAGTCACCTAGAGGAAAGCGATAAACCAAATGACACGGCGAAGTACCAGTACGAATTTACGATGCCTATCATCTATATATATTGCCGCCTGTGGCCGTACGCATTTAATGCAATGATTTATTAGACCGTCACCGATCTAAATCGCCACGACTATTTCGTTTCTTAGGCACTATAGCTGTGTGGGCTGTCGTGGGCCTTCTCGCGATTAAACCACCGCTAACAGTTTTATAACGTCCAACCGCCTCGGGGCCAGATGAATGTCCGAATATGTCGTACAAAATTGCAATAAGGCACTAAGCTGATAAAAAACTGCAATTTTATTAATTACACCAAAAAGGTGTTCGACATTACATAACAATGCTTGTTGCCAAGCAATCATATTACAACACGACAAACTAATATTCATAACACCCGAAATACAGAAGAAAAACAAGCAAGGCATCCGCCATCGGAAATCCAAGAAAGAAGCCATCAGAAAGGCAAGGGAAAAGATGAGTTTGGCCGGAAGAGTGCAAACAGCGTGGGAAACCAAGAAGAAGTGGCAAGTATGGAGATGGCCGCGCAGAGGCAAGGCATGAGGAGAAGGGCTAGTGGAAGCTCGAGGACCCTTTACAGATCCGTCAGAGGTGTCCTCGGGCCCCATTCAAGTTTTAGAACCACCCAAACACCCCCTGGGAATAGCTTCCCAATCGCTCAAACTATGCCTTTAGCCGATCCATGCTTGGAAGGCACGCTCAAATAATCGGTCACAACCATCCTTCATCCCGCAATCCCCCAGTCTGGGTTATGTCCACCTAACATTCACTATCCTTCTCACCCGATAAACATGGATAACTAGTACACCACAATCCCCGCCACCCTTCAAATTTCTTTGCAAATTTCCCCCAATCTCGTGATCAACCTAAGAGACCGATACATCTAATGCGCTTCAAAAAAAGTTAAAATTCACATTGAACAACATTGACATTCATCGTTCCCCATGAAATGATCGCCAGCTTTCTGTGTCTCCTTCCAACTCAGGACTACCACTCCACAAAGTGGCATTTGGGTACCAGTCAGATCTAAGCCTGGCCTCCCAAATTGCAATGCTCAAAGACAAGAGCCCCAATAACAGTTTAAAAGCCACCATCACAGAACTCGAACAATCTCGCCATCAGGTGCCCGGCGCCTTATCCCCACGTTTTTACCTGTGTGCTTCCTTTCCCGATCGGGCAACCTCATCAAACTAAACGCTAACCCATTCTTCACGATATAAGTGTAAAAGCCCCATTTAACCAATTCACCTCGCCCAACGGAATAGGAAAGCACTTTGTAAAGAACAGCCCTATCTGGAAGGCAGTTACATAAAAGGAAGAACAAGTCATCCTTCCCGAAATAAAAGTCACATTCCCTATCTTTATGGGAAGAAATCGTTCACTCTCCAAAAAAGATGGATCCTCTTTCTCCCTCCATAAAAGAGAGAAGCAAATCACGCCTAAATGAGGTACGAGATTCTGATTGAGATAACCGTTGCTCTAAGCTCCAAGCCCTTTCGAAAAGACTAACTTGCCATCGAGGGCTCTAATACCACCTCATCGCCTTTATTTCGGTTTCTGTGTTGTCTTTCCAACTAGTAGTAACGTCTCACAATCCACCTGACTGGGAGGAATCTGAGACTACAGTATGTTCCCCAAAGAAACTAACAAGCAAACTGGTATGCCCGTTATAATAGAAATCAAAATCCCGATTAAGCACCCTAAATTTCGACTCATCGTACGTGAAGAACAGAACTGCATCAACGATCATTTTCATTTCCAGCTCAAAATAATCAAGAGAACCTAACTCAAGAACCCAACAGATACCTCCCTTGAACCAAAAGCTTCCTATTTCCTCGAAATGTAATATTGTTGGGATTTTCTTTGCGAAACATCCCAAAAATGGCTGGTCATAATTACACTTGAACCACCCTAACCCAGGTCAGATCCAAGAAAAGCAAGGATGGCAGAGCTAGGATTAGAAGTTAGGGGGGAAAACCTTAAGGCTTCATTTTTTGTTACCCAAAAAATACTAACGAGATAAAATAGAGAAAAAAAAGTGAAAGGAAAAAAATTAGAGAAAAAATAGCACTATGTTTTAAACTTCAAATTAATACCATTTATTCAAACCTATTTCATTTGCTTTTCTCCCAATAAATTTAAAAATACGAAATTTTATAGAATTTTGATTGTTATTTTATTTCTTTATATAAACCAAACATGATTTAGTATTTTTTTCTTTACCTAATCTTTCAATCTTTCGCACATACCCGCCGCCTCACCTTAGTAGCTTGCGCCCACTCTTCGCATCAAAGGCGGATTGTAATGCGTGTCAAGGTGGAGGAATTTATTATCCCAAAGTTTATTGCTTCAATGACCGATACACGCCCATAGGATCATGCAATACTCACTAGCAAATGCATCTGGATTAGCAGAGTCGAGAAAGTGCTTCATCCAATTGCCACCGCCTCCAATAAACCGCTGAGATTTTCCATGGCGCCCACGCCCAAAGACATGCCTAGCATAAAACATTCTATGAACACATGCCATGGATATTCCACATCTGCTTAACACAACACACATTGAATAGTGGCACTCCAATCTTCTTAGTAAATAGCTGATGTCGGGTGGAAAGTGTAAAATCAAAATAAAATAACTTTCTGGGTTCTTTAACAAAAAAAAAAAAAAAAAAAAATCATAAATAACCCAAAACACAAAATCTTTGATTTCATGATATTCATATTTACGCAAAATAAGAGTTAATTGTTACTAACCTGGATCCATAATGACAACGAGTCCAAGAAAAAAAACTTATTTATTTGTATCCCTTTACCCTTCTTTTTTGATTTCTAACTCTCAATACGTGATGGTGAAATTTTCGTAGAAAGTGGCGGGCTGTGGAGAGGACCATTATAAAATGGATTCATTTAAAATTCAAAATTTGAATCCTTTACCGCTACCATCAAGGTGCCAATATAAACCAATGAATTAAATTATTTATAATATTAGTCTCCATTATTATCACACGAGTCAATTAAGAATATTTGAAAACATTCTTACATTCTCCCATTTGACTCATGTGATAATTTTTTATTTTTTTTTTGTGATTTAATAAAATATTAGTCATAATGCAAATTACTTTCATTCATTCATTCATTGGCATCATCATAAAATCATAATTAAGAATAAGAAATAACAAGAGTCATGGCGGTTGTACGTCATTATACAACATAGTTCCTTCCATGCACCACTATACTAATTCTCTTCTTTCTACAACCATTATTCATAAGTGATATATATTTTGAGGTCCAGATGTTATTATCTCCATTCAAAGTAAGTCCTGTTCACCAATCATCATAAAAAATATGCATACACATACAGTACCAGGAAAATTATAAATCTTGTACTCAATGATCAACATATGTTATCACGAACGTAATTATAATCTAAGCTAGAGATTATTTTCATTATGAATATTAGCGCATGATCCCTGTCAAAGGATCAGCAATCATAAGATTGGTGCTGATATGTTCTATTGACACTCTTGTTTCGAATCCTTTTACCGCTAAGTATTTCAATCCCATATGCTTAGCACCTTTGGAATACTTATCATTCTTACTGAAGAAGACTGCTGTAGAATTATCACAATAAATTTCAGCGGTCTGGCTATATTGTCAACAATCCCAAGCCTTGAAATAAAGTTCCGCAGCCATTTAGCTTGAACCATGGCCTCAAAGCATGCCACAAATTTAGCTTCCATGGTAGATGTAGCAATCATTGATTGTTTTACACTCTTCCAAGAGATGTCCCCTCCTGCTAAAAGATACAAATAGCCATAAGTGGACTTTCAAGTGTCTACACAATCTAAGTCTGAATATCCAATCACTTCAAGATGATCAGATCTCCTATAAGGAAAATCTTTAAAAGCATTACAACTAAGTCAAATCATTTTTTATGATAAATACTACAGATCGCAAACTCATGGCCAAAAGAGTTTTGAAAATAAATTTATATGTAGGTTTCCGAATCCCCATTCAATAGATAGAAATTTAACCTATAAGTTCCATTTATTCAAGATAGAGTTGATCTATGCTCTAATTCATAAAGATAAAATTTTTGTTTAAAAATTAAAAGATTTTAAACATAATGAAATATAGTTATGCTCTCTTAAAAAGAAAAAGAAAAAAAGCAAAAGAAGAGAAACATACATTGAATATTCTAATATATAAATCAGCATACCATTGTACATGAGAATTAATCAGAGGATTCTCAAGTGGTAATGCTTGAACCTTGAAATTCTAAAACTCAATTTCAAGTGGTGATGGTTCATAAAAGATTTGGATTCTTGATGGGAGAATCTATAAATATATCTAGGGTCCTCTCTTGCTACTTCACTGAAAACACCATTTTAAGAATACCATCAAATAGTGAGAGTAAAGCAGTGGAAAGTTTCTTAAAGTTTTGGAGGTTTGAATATCGAGTTTCGTGGAATTCAATGGCTCGAGGTATGTAAAATCTCTATTTCACTTCATGCTCTAGCATTATAAACACATCAAGTTGACATATAAGTCTTTCATTTGGTATCGAGTATTGGTTACACCTCTCGCTTTGATTGCAAGTTTTATATTCTTAAAAAAATTTTTTTTTTTTTTTTTTATTTTATAAAGACATGAAAATTTCCATGACATGATTCAATTCTTTCTGTGATTTTAGATCTCTTGATTTGACCTTTTTCATTGTTTTAAAGCATTAAATCACATTTCCATTTGTTTTAATGTATTATGTGATTATATGGGACATCAAATGTATGTTTTATTTCTGGATGAAGGTCCTTTAATGGTGGTCTACCATACGAAGAAGATGACTTTAAAAAAAAAAATAAATAAAACAGCCTTCTTTTATAAAAGTTGTTTGGGTCATAGTTCTTATTTTATCCAACCCATTTATAAGTTGGCCTTTATTTTCAAATTCACAAGCCTTATTTTGGGCTTTAGTAATATAAAGTGGGCTTGCTCGGAAACTTTTGAAGTTTTTAAAAAAAAAAAATGTTGTTAATAAGGTTTGAACTCATGAGCAAAGGTTCAATTAGTTTTTCCACCAAGCCAACTTGGCTTGTGTGTTAAAGTGTTTATATATTTAATTTCCTATGAGCTCAGATTCATTACATGTTTAAGCATTATTTATTAATTGCTCAAATCATGTTTATTTAAGAATAATGCTAATAAAATTTACAAATTTTAAGGCTTTCTCATGCATGAATATATTATTTATGCTTTGATTCTTTTGTATGAAATCAAATTGTGTGTAATAATTATGATTAATTATACAATTTTTATAGCATAATAAGAGTGTTTAATTATGTTATTCAAATAAAATTTGATATTATACATAAAACTTAAGTTTAGTGCCTAATTTAGAAAGTACAACTAAAACCTTATAAAATGTCCAAGTGATCAAAATAATTTTGGTTAGTTAAGGAATAGCCACAACATCTTTAATTAATAAAATTATTTATTGGGTTAAGATCACATAAAGAATGGTGAATAAATTCTTGTAATTAATTATACTTAATATAATAAAATTTATCCCACAAAGAAATTTTGTTACATTTATAATTAATTAGGATGAGATGCTAAATTATTTTCATAATCTAATTACAGAATTATGAATTGATACATAATTGTAGTTTTATCTTAAGGATAGAAATGCAAATTATAGTGGTTTCTAACTTTGGAACATTAAGTGGTACTTCAGGTGGACTATACATGTCTAGGAAAGTCTTGACAAAAGGGCGATAAGAGCCTCAAGGTTAGTGGTTTTTAAGAGGGACCGTTGTGACCCCTCCACTTACCTGGGGACTTTCCTGGTGTATATAAATGCATGTACCTATCTGTTTCATAGGTTATTGTTCACCCATTAAAATTAAATAATTTACAATTTCTATCATAAAGAAATAACTAATTAAGCAAAGATTTTCTGCCCACGTGCAATCTTTCTTTATTAAATTAGATATAGTTTAGTGCGTGTTTTACACTGTAACACACATGCGCTAGTAATACATGCCTCATATCTAACATAAGCTTGGACCTTACGCTCAACTCGTTAGTTACACTCGGGATATGCACCTGTATTCCTGTGAACTTAGGGGTGACAACTACAAATATGGAAAGAAAGGATTCTCCTTCATTTAGGTATATGGACATCGCATTTTGCCATAAGGAAATCGAACCACTGTGAAGTGACGTAAGAAAGCACACCTACCGGTTGCGCCTATATGAGCCATGGGAGAAATCCAATCGACTCCGCCGCAATGTTCATTAAGACAAAAATCACTGCCGTATTAGTGGGTTCCTACAGCAATACGATAAGGTCCAAGATTTGCTAAAGCCATTGGAGAACAATTTGTCACTTCAGACAAAGCTTTAGCAAGTACCCTGATAATGAAATTTTCTTCCATTCGTATCACAAGCGTTAGGGGTGTGCGTGAGCACATCATGAAAATGAGGGACATCGCGGCTCAACTTAAGAAACTCTGATAGATATGCTCTGATTCCTTTCTAGCGAAAATTTTATTCTGAACACTCTTCCCTTGATCATCAATGTACGGACCTTAAGACGTCCTTTATAATACATGGGCGACAAATTCAATAATCAATGAATTAACACCATGTGTGTTCAAGAAGAAGCAGAGGCTCATGGATGGACTAGGTGAAAGTGCGATGTCGGCTACAACTGGGGAAGAACAAAAGGAATGATATGACCGGCTCTACACTTCAACCAAATCAGAAGAGGAAAGGTAGAATACCACCTCAGGCTAATATCAAGAAGAAAAATAAGTGTTTCTTTTGTAAAAAAAAGTGACACGTGAAGAAAGATTGTCCTAAATTCAAGCAGCTGGGCTTGAGAAGAAAGGTAATATATCATCCTCGTTTATGAATCTAATATGGTTAATATGTTAATATTATCACACCTTGATCGATTCTCGTTCTATTAATCCATATTGCAAACCCTTTGCAGAGGCAAACCTAAGGAAGCCAGTGGGAAATGAGCTCAGCATCTTATCAGGCAACAAGCATAACAATTGCGGAGGCCATCTGGGACATGCACATTAATAGATAAATGGCTTTGTTTTAGTTTTGAAAGGACTTTATGTACCAAGTTTCTACGAAACTTGATTTCTGCTTCTAGACTTGTTCCATTAGGTTTTTTCTTACTTTTCAAGACAATGTATTTAACTTATTTTATAAATCAAATAATATTGGAATTGTATTTTAGCGTTGCATGGTCTATATAGAATTTTGTTTACGTAATGAAGCCACTAATAATTCTTCAGATGTTCATACATTGGTAATAAGCAGGTGTAATATTAATGAGGATTCTTCTATGTTAACATGGCATCGTGAGATTAGGTCACACTCCATAGATAGAATTAAGAGATTAGTAAAGTGATGGAGTACTTAGTACTTTTAGATTATAATGATTTTGAGACTCAGGTGGACTCCGATTAAGGGAAAAGCATAAACAAGTCTAAGAAGAATGTCAATAGGAGTTCAAACATATTAGAAATCATACATACCGACATATGCTGTCCAGATATGGATATGTCTGGTCAAAAATATTTCATCCCTTTCATTGATGATTACTACGATATATGAAGTGTATACTTGTTTCATAACAGCATGAAGCATCGATGCCTCTCAAAATCTTTAAAGTCGGGGTCGAGAACCAATGCGGGATGCAAATACACATAGTGAGATCTGATAGAAAGTGGTGAATACTATGGTAGGAAAAATAATCGAATGGACAAGCACCCGTTCTTGCAAAGTTTCTTTAAGAGCATGGGATAATTGCCTAACACACTATGCCTATGCCCTCCACTCAAATGGGTGAGCAGAAAGAAGAAATCGAACTTTAGGGATATGAAAGTGAGTATGCTTAGCAACTCCAATCTTCCTCAATTTTTAGAATCCACTGATCACTTCAGACAGCTAGTTATATATTAAACCGTGTTCCAACTAAGGTCGTCCCAAAGACACCTTTGAAATATGGAAATGTTGGAAACCGAGTTTACATATATGCGCGTCGGGGGTCAGTCTGGCCCGAGGTGAGAATATAATCCACATGAGAAGAAATTAGACCCATGACACTTAGTGGTTTCTTTATTGGCTACGCCAAAACTGCCTAAGGGTTATAGATTTTACTGTCCATCTCATTCAACTAGATTGTGGAATCCAAGCAAACACAAGTTTCTTGAAAATGACATGATCAAGTGGAGGGATCGATTCAGTGATTTAATTCCATTCACTATCATCATATAGAAACTCAACCTTCCACGTCACATGAGATTTGATATAGTTCATCACACTCTCAAGTTCCAATTAGTGTTGAACCAAATCAGCTCCACAATAATGGAGAACCTCCCGAGATCAACAAGTTCAGGAATTACCTTTATATCTTGAACAAATAGCTTGAACCACAAAGCCCTCCAGAAGTGGAGATCCCAACAGGCCAAGATGATCTACTCGTGAAGGAAGTCGGCGATTCCTAGTGATTACATAGTGTATTTGCTAAGAAACCCATATCGAGTCGAAAAATGATCCTTAGTTCCAAGCCATGTTGTGTAATCGAGTCCGAATTGTGGTATATCATATGAAGGATGAGTTAGATTCCATGAAAAGCAACGAAGTCTGGGACCTTGTAGAGTTGCCTAAAGGGGTGCAGGCCATTGTCTGTAAATGGGTCTATAAGACCAAAAGAGACTCCTTAGGCAACATTGAAAGATATAAAGCGAGACTTGTTGCTAAGGGATTTACTCAAAAAGAAGGAATCGGACATACGTAGACCTTTCTCCGTATCCAAGAAAGATTCTCTTTCAGATATTTTAGCATTTTCAGCTGCACACTTAGACTCTTTGAGTTGCAATAAATGGATGTGAAAACAAAGATTTCTTTAACTATGATCCGGAAGCAGAGGTATACATGAAACAACCTCGAAGGTTTCTCTTCTAGTGGAAGGTGAGCACTTGCCTGCGTTTAAGAAATCCATACGGCTTGCACTCCCAGCCTCCCAGGCCAATGGTATTGAAATTCCATGAGTACTCATTTCATTTGGTTTCATTGAAACCCCATGGATCAATGTATATACCGTATGTCGCTGAGTAAACTTGTTTCCTTGTTTTATACGTGGATGACATTTTACTTGCAACCAATGATAAGGGAATGATGCATGGAGTGAAAGATATGGGTGAGGCATCTTATGTCATTGGCATTAAGATCCATAGAGATAGATCTCGTGGTATTTTAGGTCTATCACAGGAAACCTATATCAACAAAATTTTGGAGAGATTTCGGATGAAGGATTGTTCACCAAGTGTTGCTCTGTAATATGAAGGGTATGAGGTTAAGTCTAAATCAATGCTCGAAAATGATTTAGAAAATGAATCTATGAAGAATATTCCATATGCTTCAGTAGCTTGAGTTTTTCTCTTATGTATGCTCAGGTTTGTACAAGACCTGATATTGCATATGCAGTTGGAGTGTTAGGGCGGTATCAAAGTAATCCAGGTGTGGACCACTGGAGAGCTGCAAAGAAAGTCATGAGGTATCTACAAGGAACTAAAGATTATATGCTTATGTATGCATGCATCGACAACTGATCTGGTCAGCTATTTTGATGCAGACTTTGTTGGTTGTGTTAATTCTCGTAAATCAACATCTCGGGTACATATCTATTATGTCCGTGGAGTCAAGCTTTCCCGGAGAAGTGTCAAACACTTTGATTATCATCATGGAAGCGACCTCAGATTCTGTTTTCAAGCTACTCTCACAAGTGTGATGGCTTAAGAGTTTCATTTCTGGCTTAGAGTTATGGATTCTATTTCTAGGCTCCTTGAAGATTTTCTCAGTGACAACTCGCCGCAAGAGTTCTTGGCTAAGCAGAACAAAGCGGGAGTCAAGCAAGCACATCGACATCAAATACTAATTAATAGAGAAACATGTTAAGGAAAAGAGTGGTCATTGAAAGCATATTAGGCACGAAGTTGATGATTGCCGATCCTTTGACTAAAGGCATGCCACCAATGTAAAACTAAGGATCATGTGGATGAATGGGGATCACTTCCTCTCTTGTAATTAAAATATATACATTCACTTTATGAAATTCTACATCTTTCATTATTTTCTCATTTTCATGTGCACTTTAATTCATTTGAGAAAATATATTCTTATTCGGGACCTAGAATAAACATAAGGTTTATTCATTAAGTTTTCATTACTGACATTGGCAATTTGAGAAGCAAAGTGCATTGTGATACATAGTTGATAAAACTCATTATCGAGGACCTATCTCTTAAGGATTCATGTATTTTGTTACTCAGCACTTGATTAACTCGCACTAAGGAGAATGAGATTCTGAAGTGGTGCAACGTTTGAACCTTTGAAATTCTAAAACTTGAATTTCAAAGTGGTGATGGTTCATAAAAGACGTGATTCTTGGATGGAGAATCTATAAATATATCTAGGTCCTCTCTCGCTACTTCACTGAAAACACCATTCTTTAAGAATATTCATCAACAAGGAGAGTAAAGAAAGGGTGTGCTTAGTTTTGAGGTTTTGGAATAATGAAGTTTTCCTTCAGTGAATTCAATTATCGGAGGTATGTAAAATCCTATTTCATTTCATGTTTCCATATTATAAACATGATCAAGTTGACATATAAGTCTTTCATTACCTATATCCAGAAGTTTCAATTATAATAATAAAAGAAGCTACTTACAAGAATAGGAATGTCACTATAAGCATAGGAAAAAACTTAACAAAAAAAAAGAAACTACTTAAAATCCAATTATCATACATAGCCATATCCATGCTTCACTTGACTGAACTTCATAAGCATTTCATGATTTTTTTTTTAAAATTCAAATAGGTATTCAAGCCTTAATGATTTCATGGTTATATCACAACTGCAACTTATTTTACAAAACCTTTCCATTTAAAAAAAAAAAATCAGAACCATAATCTCATTGTATTTTATAAAATAAAATCTTCATGGCTACAGCTAGTATTCCACACACTCATCACACTTCATGATATTATTATACAAACAACCAAGCTACAAATCAAGTAGCCTATTAAAGTTAGCCCCATTGGTTTTTTATTTTTCATGTTCTTAATTCCACTCAAGGCATCAATATATTCAACTCTCACATCTTTTATGCACTAGCAGAATCACATTAAAACATTGTATATGTATTTATATATCTATTTCCATGGTATTCTCAAACTCCTAGCTATACATGTCTACTCTTTTCTATTAAGTATTATATGAATGTTTATTAAAAAAATAATAAAACATGCATTATAGCTGTACCATACATGTTCTTTAAATCACATGTGTAACTTTATATATAAAATGGAGAGTCAACAACATATCCTCAATATCACATTTACCATTAACCATGATCGTTTCAATCCCATGAAACATATTGATTTGAAAAACTCATTTCCCCTGTTAGGAACATGTTGATTCATGAAACTTAATAACAATATCTATACTTACTCCTCTTCATATCATTGAAACCTAAATTTGGACTACTTTAGTAGCACATATTTGAGAGAAGTTCACATTACAAAATGGAAGGTTTAAATAATAAATTATAAAATACATCAAACTAGTGATAAGTGATACTCAAACTTCACTCACATCAGAGGGTCATCGAGAGATGAAACCCAATACCTAAACAAAGGTCTTTAGTGTCCAAGACCCTTGGGAACTTGAGATATGACTACCCATGGTATTTCGGGATAGTAGCTTTTATCGTCTCCGTTGATGAAGAAAGCTTTGGGTAACTTAGGTTGACTCGACTATCATATCATCCAAGAAATTTCGTCCATTATTACCACATTTCCTGTGGTGCAAGAGTTATAAAGTAAGGCCTTCAGACGATATTCTTAAATGCTCTGTGAGGATCATCACACAAATTGTCACCTTCAAGATTCAAAATGTAAATGTAGAATGTTTAGAAATTGTCAGTGAAAACCATAAGACGCTTTGGGCGGAAAATATCAGTAGAAAACAAGTCCAAGTTACATGATTATTCTAAGCATAATATATTTTTATTCGTGAACCATCTAGAGACGGTTGATTGATGTCTATACATGATTCACTTAGATGACTGTGAAGTGTGGCCATGAAATGAGTATTGAGTTGTCTATTGCAAAGAAATGTGGAATTAGCTTCATGGTACTACCTTTACTTTAGCATAATGACAACTATTTTTCCTTTCTGTACTAGAAATATTTGTTCACCTTTAATATAAAGATCGTAAACTTCCAGAATGGGCTCATTCTTTAATAAAATTTCAACTTCAAATGAGAATTTTGTTTTCCAATGTCATTTTTAGGTTAGCACTTCTAGCAAACCAAAGCAAGAGATTTCAAATATAGCAGAATAGTTTCAGCCAATTGCATATGTTCTTACTCACTCAAGTAAGAATGGGTCAAACCCTCATATAAAAAGCAGGCTTGTGTTAGAAATGGCTTCCATGTTTTCTCCATCATGCTTCTAGTGATCAAATGATTGTTTTCATTTTCCTATACTTTCTCATACCAAAACAAAGTAAAGAAGATCAGTGGAATTTTGGTTCCACACCCCAACTCCTCCACTCCTCGCACCGCCACAAATTCCACACCAAAATGTAAAAAAAAATAAAAATAAATAAAATAAAAGGAAATCCCCCTTTTAAATAATGACACCTAACCCATAATCACAATTTCAATGTGTTCTATTTTCCTTCCTCTCTCCACAAAGAAATATGGTCTTCAAGAAATTAGGAGAAATTTTCCCGAAAATGGTCAAAACATAAAACAAAAATATAAGAATAAAACATTGATTCGGGTTTCCATAATTTCTTACCCTTAATTTATGCAATTATCCCTTTCCCATATTGATTTTTTAAACAACATACTTTCACTATGTAAGAAAATGCAATTTTGGACATATATTATCTTGACTTATATGATTAAATATATGTCAATATTGTGTATTTTAAATTAGCAATTATGATATATACAACTCCACTTCAAAGCAATAATGACATACATAAAAAAAAAAAAATACAAAATTTTGTCCATGATTTGGGATGATGGAACCTTGACTTATGACAATATACATGTCAATATTGTGTATTTAATTTACGTACACTATCTCCCTTTTTAGAGCAAGATTCCCTCCACCCATTTTTTCAAAGACCACAATTTCATCCTCATTCTTCACATCATCACCCCTCTTGAATTTAACCCTAATATGTCTCCCATTCCCAAATTCCTCTCTACCCACCACATCCCTTCTTCTCTCCTCTCCCTTTCTTCACCCCGAAACATAGCCCAACAAAACCTCTTTGTGATGACACTCTGCCGATGAGCTTTCTCCTATCATGTTGTTCTTCCGTAAATGATCTCACAGCGCTGATGATAAACTGTGAATTACTTTCAATCTCAATCTCAAGATCGTAAACCCGTGATATTTTGGCGCCCTTCCTTCCTTTTTTCATTCGGTTTTTCCATTCTTCCATACATGGTGGAGAGTTTTAGATTCCGCAACTTTCTTGAGCAACCCTTTTCTTTCCTCTATATATCATCGCTTGCTTAATCGCCTTAAATCATACCTTTTTGTTTCATCTTGTGGTCTCGTTAGGTATATGCATGCTTCACTCGCTTTCTCTCAAACCTTTCTAGGTTTAGGGATGAACGCTGAATAACAATTTTATTTTCATTCTGCTATCTATGTTCATATTTAAAACGCATCACCCAATTCCTTCGGGATCTCTAATTTAAATAAAAGAATTAAGGCTATTTGATCATATACATGATCTGTGTGCTTCCCCGCTCTATAATATGCTTCTGGTTTCTTTGATTGTTTTTGCTCGATTCAGATTAGAGCAATGTGTGGATAGAATCGAAAAAGAATTGTGCCTGGTTCATGTTCTTCCAATCGCATAAAGGGAGATCTTTTCTTTAAAGAGTATTCTTTAATCTCTTCAAATCCTTTCTCCATTAATCAATATAGCAAGAAATATATATTTGAATTTACCTATATCAATACTTTCTAAGGAATGATAATTTTATGTCGATATTGGTAAGAAACATTAGTATTTTTTTTTCTCTTTTATATGCTATGTTAAGACAATGAAATTTTATTAGGATTTAATGAATGTAGGTTCCTATTTTGTGGAAGTTTTTGTGAATGGATGATTACTACGTGCCATTTTTGGACTTATATGTTTTGGGGCATACATGCATCCCAAGGCTTGTTTGAGTTTTAGAGATGAAAAAGCCTACCGTATTTCTTATGTTTTTGATGGTGCATCCCAAGGCTTGTTTCGACATTGGTTTCCATATTCAAGGAGGGATCTTTTAGTTTGATTTTATTACTATTGCAGAGGATTTCTTTTTGAAACTGAAGGTGAGAAATCGGGTTTGCTTTTATATATCTTCTGAAATGGGTAGGTTAGGTTTGAGAAGAAAATCTCAGCTTTTTCTCTCTGGATTATAAGAGTGGGTAGGTTAGGATTTTTTTGGAAGTTCTACATTCTTATTTTTCATAATGATCTGCTTGTTAGGTTTTATAAAATGGTTTCTCCTTCCTTATGCATTACTAATGACTTGCCCTTGAGTTTACATCAAATGGGTTCTCTTCCTAGTCTTGTTGGTGGGCTAAGTTTAACAAGAATGAGGGTGAGAAAATGATGACAACAAAGGAGGGGCAAGAAAGAAGGAAGACAAATTAACCTCATCTCACGGCTCCAAAGTTGTTAAATATGTGAAGGGCCTGCACGGTATGCTTGCAACCTGCTACTCTGCCAATGATTCTTTATTTTTGGTTTTGAGGTTAATAAACATGCCCGTTTTTGCTTGCTTCCTATTTTGGTTTGGTTTCGATTTTGATTGGTTTTTTTCTTTCTTTTGGAAAATTTTGCTTTGGTATCACTTATCCATGTATGCTCTGTTATGCTTCCAGACTTTTGTATTCTCTTATTAGATCTATGAAATAACTATATGGTCCGAGGAAACAAAGGAAACAAAACGTAAAAGAAAAATGGTTTCAACAGTGGTCGGGTTCTACCACTTTCAAATTTCAGCAAGGTTGTGGAACCCCACTGGTTCCACAGGTATACCCAGATTCTTGACCTACCGGCTTTCCATAGAGTCCAAGAACACCAACGGAGTTCGACGAAAGTTTATGCTCGTCCGGGGTTAGAGACACAAACTGAAAATTTTATGCGAAAATTTTCGCACCATGAATACAGCGAAATTGCAATGGCGGCGAAGGCTCAGAGTCTGGTAAGTGAAAATTCGCACCCATGAACTGGTGCGAAATTTCGCACCCATGAACAGTAGAATTTTCGCACCATGTGCGAAAATTTTTCAATACTTGAAAATGCTATGCAAAGAGAAGAATGAATGACAGGAATACGTAAATGACATGAATATGAATAATCAATAACATAAGAATATGCAAAGAAAGGGCAAAATGAACAAAGAAAAAAGAAGAAGTAAAAGAAGTAGGTAGGGTAATGCAGCCTTATAAAAGAAAGTTCCAATAAAATAAAATATTCGTAAACTCTCCACATCTGGTAGGGGGCGCAGTCAAAACAAACAATGCAATAGGTATGTCAACACGAACTCAATAGGAGAATCAACTACACGCAGCTCGGTCTCATAAGGCTCAACCTTTGCCCAGCCATGGGCCTGCTCAACAAATAAATTAGTTAATGCAAATGCAGCCTTAAAGCCCTTGCAGCCTTAGCTAAAGGGAACAACTCAATAAAAACATCAAGAAAGTAAAGGCCTTTGCAGCATCCAAGAGAAGGCCTTAAAAGTCAACATTTTTACAGTTGCTGCTGGGCAGCTTGGGAAGGTGCCAAAGCAAGAGGCTGGGGCAAGGATCAACAGCAGAAACAAACAAACAGAGCTGGTAATAACATTTATAAATGGCACATGAAAAAGAATCCCATAGAGCCAGATAGAGATTTAAAGATGTATATACATACATGGGGTTATTACTATTTTGCTGTATAATTATCTATTGGTTCTATGAGTTTTTATTTTTGATGTATGTATTATAAATAGAACTTTGATTTACATTATCTTTTGGCATCTTTTATTCTAAGTAAGTTAGCTTCTTTCAATATATTATTTTGTTTGTGGTGTTATTGAAAAAGGAGGACAACTTAATTCAAATTCAACACAATATATGTACATGTGTTTTTAATAGCTACATGCATATTTATATGGTGCATTGTGGTTAACAAGATAAAGTCTTAGTTATGAAAACAGTGCATATTCTAGATAAGTGTTTAAATTAAGCAGCAATTTTAAATATGCCAACAAGTTATTTTGCATCATACTTCTTCATTGCAACATTAAAATCTTATATATGTTAAGGTTGCTGATACACCTACCTTGACACTGCAATAGATGACATATAAGACTAGGAAGTTATGATGACATATATCACATACGATGACAGTCAGTAACTGTTAAGATAGGTCTTTTTTCTTATAGTGTTTCCAATGTTTTCTGGGTAGCTAAATGGAACCATGAGGAGATCTCAATAAAACTTTTCCCTTTTTCCCATACAAAGTTCTAAATAAGAACAAATAATTAAGAATCCAAAATAAAAAATCATGTGCTAAAACAAATAGAGGGATTAAACTACCAAGAAAAAAAAAAATCTCTAGATGAAAAGAGTAGTGCAAGGTATGTAAAAAATCTCCAGATGAAAAGAGTAGTGCAAGGTATGTAATTTTAGTGTATGGTCATTTGAAAACCAAGAATCTATCAAGAATTAAAAAGATATGCACACACTATCTACCACTACAGAAATGCAAACCAACCAACACAAATCAATCATCACCACATCCAAAGCCACACCAAGAGTCAAAGCTCATACCACCGAAGGCAGAAGAGGAACAAGAATACGAAAACGACCCAATAAGCATAAAATGCAAGGAAGATTCCCACCGATTTTCACTCTCCCTATAACAAGACCTAGAAACCAAAAAGGGGTAGACCTCTCAGATGAATGGTTTTCACTTGTCCCGATCCGACTGTACATTAGAGAACCTGCGGCCGAACATCATAGCGTAAAATCGACTCCTCAGGTTTCTTTCATCAAAACCTATATCTAACATTTTGAAATGTAAATAACAATTTGTCTTAACTTAAATCTATATCTACAAGATAGTGATTCAGGCTACGCAGGGCCGAGCTAAATCAACAAAATTTATATACACCTAAGCTCTACTTCACGCGTAGTCAAGCTACCGCAGATAGCGGTTCAGTATCGAACACCTGGGATGGGTTTTCATCCTAGAAATGGTTTGCATCGTTGCCTAAGGTAAGCTTTCTATTCGGGACTCTTAAATTGTGTTTCAAAACAAGGGGAATAGTTTGAAAACTCGAGAATTGTAAAACTGAAAGCGCAGAAAGTTAACTTTGAAGATTTAGGTTACTAACTTGGCAAAGTTAGGCAAACAAGTGTCCCTCGGTTTTATCCTCTGCTATGACATGCAACATATATCCATGGCATAACCTATCTATATTTAACTAGCAAAACCTCACCCATGAAACATTCCTATTCGAGTCAATACTGTAGCATGCAGTTATGGCCCCTTTAGTTTAAACTTAACATTCAATTATCATTTATGTTCAGAAGACCATCTAAAGAACAATAAAGGTATCTCTCACCTCGAAAGACCGCATCCTAAAAGCATGGAGAGTATTGGTGTACACAATGTGAAATGTTACTTAACCCTAATTTGAAGAACCCTAACATGTAAATATTATCTCAGAGGCTCGTAAAGACCATCTAAAGAACAACAGTCCTAAAGCATGGAGAGTATTGGCCAAATCAATAACATCCCATGTTATGCAACTATGTTTTGAGAATAAGGGCCATAAATACACTACCCGTAGCTTTTAATACAAGAGGACAACATGCATATGCCCCACCACCAAGCTAGCTTCCTTCCTCTTCAAAGAGGAGGTTTAGCTGCTACTCCTGAGCTGTCATCCCCGCAGGTGTGTCTGCGCCCCAGAGAAAGTGAAAAAGAAAGAAGAGAGAGAAGAGAGAAAATAAATAAAAGCAAAACCTAAATAAAAGACTTTATTTACAAAAGCAAGAAATGAAAGAACTTACAATCACCAAAACTTTATCCCTTCTATCCACCTCCTTCTTTATTACAAACATGAGGGGTATTTATAAGCCTCCCAAGGTAAGAAACGCTCAAAACCCATTAACTAGTTTTCAAGAGTAGGACAATCGGGTAATAAACCAAGTTTGGAAGGCGGTTACTAATTGGCGTAGGATGACAAGGCCTGCAAATTTCGCTAGAGGTGAGAATTTCGCTAATTGTATTTAATTTGGCAAGTATTAATAATTTGGCAACGGCTTAGCGACCTGGGTAAGGTTGAAATTAAGTATAGCTAAATTTCGCTTGGTTAGCGAAATTTCCAGTTGAGAAGCTTAATTCCTATAATTTCTGCCAAGGAACAGTGAAGTTGGCTAAAGCGAATTTTTCTAATTTTCGCTGAGATTAACCTGCTTATAATAAGGCTATAAATTCGCCAGATTGCGAATTGGTTGCGAACAAAGCGCGAAAATTCCTCGCTTTGTCGCTCCTCGCATGCCTCTCGGCCCCGTCTTCAATCGGTGATCTCATTTCCACTTTTCCTTGTTTTTCCATTGATTTTTGTGCTTGTTGATGGCTGAGACTGTCTTCCAACCTCATGATTGATCATTTGCATTCGGTGGTTGAAGCCTGGCGTATAACACTACAAACAACCAAAACATGCTCCAAATGGTATAAGTGATACTAAGATGACATGAACACTTCAATTGGTTTATGACATGATTAATGCACAAAAAGTACTCAAACCCATCTAATATGTGGTTCAAAATTGTACTTTTGGACACTAATCACACCCCAACCCGAAACGCCATAGTCCCTTAGCAATGCAAAAGAAAGTGGAGAGATGATGTGGTGATTTATAAAAAGATTATGATTCAAAAAGGTTGATGTACATATAAACAATACCTGAAATTGAACAATTGAAATCAAATTTCAAAACTGATATGAAAACCAAATCCATACAAGAACAATTCAGTCAATACTGGGTCCAATTTCAACTCGAATTTCCAATCTTAAGTCTAATCGTTCTTTTATATAACCGATTGTTAATAAACCCGCAAATTGCCACCCTTAACCTAGCACCGACATGGCCTTAAGTTATTGAACAACCTAGATAGGGCTAGTTACTCTTTTCCTATTTTATTCATCAACATCATAGAGTGCACGCTTAAAACCCGTTCTCACCAAAGTCCGTGTAACGGGGGTCCACTGATGACTCCCAACCAATTAAGGTTTAGGGCATCAAGCCAAAAGGATCACTGACCACTAACTCCTAAAGGTTTCACCTGACCAATGACTCAAAATTAAGTACCCACAAGTCATTAAACTTCACCTATCCAATCCATAATTAACACTAAATCGATGACTTGTACCACCATGTTTAGGCATCGGGTTTCAAAGGTTACCATACACCCTCGGATCGTGCTCGGTTTCAAAGCAAAAATTCACGACTTTATTTTTCTTCTTTTTCTTCTTCTTTTCTTTTCTTCGCTTGTTCTTTCTTTCTTTCTTTCCTTTGAAGACAACATCGTCTTCAAATGCTGGTAACTCAAACCTATCCTAGGTTGCCAACATATCTAAGGCCGGCTATGCAAAGCGAAAGAAGGCACACAATTTTACAGCCTAAGAGAACAATCTGGAGTGCAGTGTGTGAATTAGCATAAAAGGGGAAAATTTCCAAGTCGGTGCATGCCGGATCGTGGATCGACCAAAAATTTATATCTGTTACGGAATTCGCCCTAGCATATAGGTGACAAAAAAGTGATCCAAATTTCCAACAAAAGCAATTCAATTGTCTAATTAGTAATTCAATTGTCCAATTGAAGCAATCTCAATCTGTCCAACTGAAAAGAGCAAACATTTACACATGGCAAAGCACAAAACATGATATTTACAATTACCTTAACCAACTTCCCATATGGTGAGAATTGTAAGGTTCGTGGAGGATCCACAGAGTAATTTCTTCATCGCCGGCCCGGCCGCACTACAAGGTTTCACTCTCTGTCCATTGACTTTAAATACCTTGTTATCAGTCCGATTGGATTAAATTCCACCGGAACCGTTGGAATATGCTTGTTGACTATGAACGTGACTCGCCCATCGTGACTTGAGCTTCGTCTCGAAATAGATGGAGTTTGGAGTCATATAAAGAACTTGGTCTCCCTTAAAATCCTTCCTGGTTATCATTTGATCATGCCATCTTTCGATTTTTCTTTGCAATCTTCGGGACCAAATAGGCATCATTCCTCGTATTTTTCTCCACCATTGAGATCAAGGAACCTCTTGATTCCGCTTTTACTTTAAATCCAAATTCACTTTTAATCGCCCACCATGCTTTGTACTCGATTTCCACCGAAGGTGACACGCCTACCATAGACCAACCGATAAGTGACATTCCCAGATTGCTTGAAAGCCGCTCAGAAGCCCATAGCGAATCACAAACTTGATAGGACCAATCTTTCTTCAAGCAAGGCTTACCACCTTCATTAGGAATGGCCCGATCTCCCTGTTGGCTAGTTCTACTTGACCACTTGTTTGAGGATGGTAAGGAGTGGCCACTTTGTGTTTCACACCATATTTAGTCATGAGGTTTGTAAATAGTTTATTACAGAAATGAGAACCTCCATCACTAATAATGGTTTTCGGTACCCCAAACCTAGAAAAGAATGCTTTCTCAAAATTTAATTACCACCCTACTGTCATTGGTTTTGCAGGGAATTGCTTCAACCCATTTGGAGACATAGTCGACTCCCACCAGAATGTATGTATTACCATATGACGAGGGAAAAGGTCCCATAAAATCAATGCCCCACACGACATCTTGGAATAACTAAAATCGGTTTAAAGGCATCATATGATTTTATAGATAGCTTCAAGCCTTTGCATTTGTCACATACACGGCACATTGGTGTGCTTCCTTGAATGGCAAAGGCCGTAGGAAACCCGATCAGAGCACCTTCATTGTTGTTTTCCTGAAGCAAATGATCACCACAAGCACTCTCACGGTACGGCTTAAAATTCATTGCTCTCCTCAGTACACATTTCCTAATGATTTGATCTCGCACAAGATTTGAAGAAAGGCCTTCCCTAATATTGGGGAATGAATTTTAGCAAAAAAATTTCTATCCCGTCCTTTCCACTCACCGGGATTTCCTCCCTGTAGTTGGAGGAAATTGGCAATGTGAGCATACCAAGGAGCTTTCTCCAACTGCATTAGGGATTCTTCAGAAATTCATCATTACAGGAGGACTGCGGGAGTATCATGGCTATAGTTAACCCTGATGATGATCCGCCAATTACATTTTCCACACCTTTCTTATTCTAATTTGCAAGTCGAACTCCTCGGGCGAATGTAACCCAACTGATGAGTCTTGCTTTGCATTTGTTTGGTTAAGAGATATTTCCAAGTGCACGATCCGTAAAATGACTATATCAGCCTCTCACCAAATATGTTCCCGAATTTTATCTAAGGCATATACCACCGGCCAATAACTCTTCTCGCAGTGGTATAATTCTCCAGGCTTCATCTCCAGGGCTTCGTTTGCATAATACACCACATGTAGGTTTCCCATCTTCTTCACAGTACTCGCTCCTATAGCAATATCACTTTCAGATCACACATCACTCCTCAAATCCAGAATCGCAATTAGGTGCTCGAACTATCAGCAAAGAGTCAAATGAAATTTCGCCTTCAAAACTCTTCGCAATTTTTCTCCCAAACGACTTGCATCCTTCAAGAAGCTTGTATGTGGGTTTGGCAATTTTGGAAAAATCTTTAATGAACCGTCGGTAGAAGCCTGCATGGCCGAGGAATTGTCTAATTGTTCTTACATTTGTCGGGGGCGGCAATTTGGAAATAATGTCGACCTTTGCTTTATCAACTTCAATTCCCCTGTTAGAAATAATGTGCCCCAATACAATTCCTCGTTTGGCCATAAATGGCATTTCTCCCGCTTAAGCACCAAATTCTTCTCTATGCACCTCCGCAAGATGGTTTCCAAATTGGTTAAGCATTCTTCAAAAATTACCCCCATATACCGGTGATATCATCCATGATATTCCTCCATTATACTACCATGTCACTAAACATACCGAGCATACATCGCCGGGTGGCTGGCCGGGCGCGTTAAAGCCCAAAAAGGCATCCTCCTATAAGCATATCGCGTGCCAAATGGACAAGTAAGTAGTCTCTTTCCCTGATCTTCGGGGCAATTTATCCGGAAGTACCCAATACCCATCCAAAAAGCAATAGAAGGGGTGTCCCGAAACTCTTTCCAAGAGTTGATCGATGAACGACAATGGAAAATGGTCTTTTCGTGTCACCTCATTGAGCCTTCGATAATCTATACACACTCTCCAACTGGTTGTAAGTCGGGTAGACAATTCTTCACCCTTCTCTTTTCACGCAGCACTGATTTTAGGCACCACCCGAAATGGGGCTAACCCATGTGCTATCGAAATGGATAAATGATACCAAATCTTGGAGCAATTTCAAGACTCTATACGCAACTTGCTTCCCCAGATGGGGATTCAACCTCCGTCACTGCCTAACAAACTTTTAGACTCCTCTTCTAAATAGATATGATGAGTGCAAATGGACGGGTTTATGCCTTTCAGATCAGAAATTTTCCATCCCAATGCTTGCTTATTCTTTTTGAGAAGGTGTGAGATTATGCTTTGTAGTGCTGTTAGCAAAGTGAAGAAATCACAACTGGCACCGCTCATTTACTCCAAAAAAAACATACTTTAAACTGGGCCGGGGAGGGGTTTGAGTTCTAGCCATTGAGGTTCCCTGTTCATTATCGCACGAGGCAAATTTCTATTCTTTCTCTCCAAGACTCGTACTAAGCTCATTTCTTGAAATCATGTTGCTCTACAAGGCAATCTGATAACTCCTCAAGTTAAAAATATCTTGCCCTTGTCGTTGGTTAGCCTGCTCTTCCGTATCGGTATCTAAAATACGCACTTCAAAGTCAACTCCTCCTCCGAGTGCATATGCCTTTACCCATATGAAATATATTGAGTTCCAAGGTCATATTTCCAAATGTGAGTTGCATGACTCTGACCTCGGCACTGATGATCGCATTTGAAGTAGCCAAAAATGGTCTCCTAATATGATGGGCACCGATTAGGGTCCTTTGCAACCCGGTTCTCAGATCGTACAACAAAATCTACCGGATAGTAAAATCTGTCCACTTGTATAAGAACATCCTCAATGGTTCCTTTTGGTATTTTAATAGACCTGTCAGCGAGCGAAAGTGTGATGGAAGTGGGTTTCAGTTCACCCAAACCCAATTGTTTGTACATAGAATATGGCAACAAATTCACACTAGCTCCCATGTCTAACAAGCAGCTTCCACGCCGATGCTCCAATATTCACCGAGATCGTAGGGACATCCCGGATCTTTATACTTCACCGGAGTCTTGCTCTTATAATGGCATCTAACTTGCTCGCTAAAAGGCCTTTTATTTACATTAAAGACCCTTACCGTATAAATCCTTTCAAGAATTCTCAAGGTGTAGGAACCTCGCTTTAATCATATCAAGGAGGAATATTGACTTTCACTCTGCCGCAATACTTCCAACACTTCATTTGGTGAATGACCGCTTTTCTTCGGCCAGAACCCGCTAAACTGAGGGGGTATTCTAATATTTATCTCTTCCCCTCCACTAATCGCTCTTCCGGCGGGTCGCCCACTAATGGAGTCAATTTTGATCGCTTTGATACTGCTATTTTAATTCCTTGCCACTTCGTGAAGTCATTAAATCTTTAACTTCACTTCGCTTACCTTAAGTCCCCAGGCCATCCCGCTTCATTCACCACTTTCTCGATATTGTTGTCCTGGAGTTAAGCCTTCCTTTTCTCGAACTCGCAATCGCCGATTAGATAATTTTAATTTATATGTATATTGTCCAATTTCCTTTGAGGAACTTTCACGCTTCAATTTTCTCGACTAAGGTGGACATTCAACACCTTCTCGTTTTTCTACAAATATGTCCACCACACTCGTTTAACACCAGGATCATCTCATGCTCAACAGGGGGAAAGACAGCATGGATGCATCCGTTGTCAGACATTGAAGTAACCGTATCGTCGCTGTGCTCTTAAAGGGGCGTATACAAGGAGTTTGGATTTCCATGACAAATTGGACAATCTCTTCAATTAGAGAGTTACAGGTCATACGAAGCATCTACGGGTGGTTTATTTGACTTACGGTACGTGGGCATGGTCTCAAAAGGTTCTCGTGGTAATTATTTGATTGAAAATTGAAGCAAGAAAATTGGGATGAAGATAACTCATTAACTGTTTGCATTTCATGCTGATTTTTCATTTCCAAATCATCCAATCGTTGAGTTAAACTGATCAATTTTTCATTTATCCCTATGTCTTCAGAAAAATTATACTTGTCTCTCCGGGTATCCAACGTCCCAATCTTCAACTTCCTAGGACTAGGTTCATCCCAAGCTTTAGAGGTTTCTAAATACATAGTTCAAAATCCAAAGCTCATCAGATGTTTACTCAAAAGTTACCCCCACACATAGTTTCGAAGAATTGTTTCATGGCAGAGACATACCACCATAGAAGTGTTCACCAACATCCATGTCAAACCACGGGTGTGGACATAATCGATGGTTTCCATAAATCTCTCCTAACACTGTAAAATCTCTCATCCCAGCTACAAAGGTATAAATTTGCCTTTTCAAATTATTAGTCTTAAGGAGTAATCGAAAACTTTTCTCAGAATTCACTAAGTACCAAACTTCAATTTCTATATTTCAGTCTCTGTTGAGCTGGAGCCACATTCGCTCAGTTCTTGTGAGTCAATGGAAATGCCTTAGCTTCAAGAACCATGTCCATCATACCTTCCTCAAGGTAGTGCAAACCCTCCTCAAAATCCCTTATGTGAGTGTATGGATTTTCATTTTCCATACCATGATACGTGGGGGAGGGGAATACCACAAGGCCTTCACTGCTACATCTTCAAGAGGAATGATACAGACGGGCACTAACTCTGAGGGTGGATGTGATCCCTCATGGTTCTATATGCATTTCGATTCATAGGGTCCCCGGTTGACTTTGTTGTTCGTGCATGGGATCCATGGTATCGCTTGCACACTGACTTACTAGCTAGGTCAAGTCAGGTAATTTATCCTATACAATCTACCTGACGTGTTCTATCCCACTGCTGTATTACAACTACAGCTACACAATTAAAGAGACAACAAAGAGCAACAACAACCCGCAAAGATTAAAAATTAATCAACAACAATAAAACTCGACTTTAATGAAAAATCGAATCAAACAAAGGCAGCTATCGCAAAGTGAAGCAACTGCAGCCTCGCAACCTGAGTCGGCAAAGAGGCAAAGAGTTACTTCACTGTGATGGGATCACAAGTACTCTTCATTACCATAAGTAGTTTGGCACCATCCCCAATACGCCATTTTGATTTCGCGCACAAGAAAATAGCCAAAATCAACAAAATTTATAATTTGTTCTACACGCAGAGTTGCCATCAGCAAAGGAGCGCTGGTCTGTGGTCGAACACTGGACGCGTTTTCATCCTGTAAATGGCTCAGATCGCCCGAAGGTAAGGCTTTCTATTCGACTCTTGGAATTGTGTTTCAAAACAAAGGTGGAATAGTTTGAAAATCGAATTGTAAAACCGGAAGTTAAAGGTGAAAAAGTTAACTTTGAAGATTTAGGTTACTAACTCTGGCAGGTTAGGGCAAACAAGTGTCCTCAGGTTTGTCCATGACATGCAACACAGAGTCTATGGCATAACCGGATCTATATTTAACTATAAACTCACCCATGAAACATCTCCTATTTGAAATAATACAGTAGCATGCAAATTATGGCCCCTTTAGTTTAAAACCCTAACATTCAATTATCATTTCAGAGGCTCAAAAGAACATTCCAAAGAACAACAGCCGATTCTCACCTCGAGCACGTATCCTAAAGCACGGAGAGTATCACAAAATAATAACAGGAAATGTTACTTAACCCTAATTTGAAGAACCCTAACATGTAAATATTATCTCGTAGGTCAGAAGACCATCTAAAGAACAATGTGCCCTAAAGCATGGAGAGTATTGGCCAAATCACAATATCCCATGTTACGTAACTATGTTTCTGAATAAGGGCCATAAATACACTACCTTCGTAGCTTTTAATACAAGAGGACAACATGCATATGCTCCCACCACCAAGCCAGCCTTCCTCTTCAAAGAAGTGAGGCTTAGCCAAGCATCTCTTGAGAGTTGTCATCCTCAAGAGGTATGTTTGCGCCTGGAAAGTGAAAGAAAGAAAGAGAGAGAAAGAGAGAAAATAAATAAAAGCAAAACCTAAAATACTGCATTTTATTTACAAAAGAAATGAAAAGAACTTACAAATCACCAAAACTTGTATTCCCTTCTATCCACCTCCTTATTACAAAACATGAGGGTATTTATAAGCCTCCTCAAGGTATGAAACTACCAAAACCCTAATAACTAGGCTAAGCATAGACAATCATAATAAACCAAGTTCGGGAAGGCGGTTGCATTAATTACGAGGATGACAAGGCCCGCAAATTTCGCTAGAGGTGAATTTCACACCAGCTTAATTTGGCAAGGGTTAGCTAATTTGGCAATGGCTTAATAAATCGGGCAAGGGTCTAGCGACTTTGGCAGGTTGAAATTAAGTATTAGCGAAATTTCGCTAAGCTAGCGAAATTTCCAAATGGTAGTTTAATTCCTATAATTTTGCTAACAAGGTAAAGTTGGCCAGCTTAATTTTTCAATTTTCACTGAGATTGCGAACTGCTTATGAATAAATAAGTAAATCATTAGGATTGCGAATCATGTTATAAATGTGCTGCGAAAATTCCCGCTTTTTGCTGCTCCCGCATGCCTCTCGTCCCGCCTTCAATCGCATCTCATTTCCTCCACTTTTCCTTTGTTTCTTCCATTGATTGGGGCTTGTTGATGGTCGAGACTAAACTTCCAACCTCATGATTGGATCATTTGGTATTGTGGTTGAGCCTAAGTGCATAAATACCTACAAAACAACCAAAAACATGTCTAAAATGGCATAAGTGATACTAAGATGACATGAACACTTCCTAATCGGGTTTATATGACATGATTAATGCACAAAAGTACTCAAAACCTATCTAATATAGGTTCAAAATTGTACTTTGACACTAATCAGATAGACTTATTATAGCAAACATGATATGTTTATTTTATGTCATGGTAGCATTCCTGAAAGCACATAAGTCATTATCATAATTGAATATGAACTATGACCTATAATGCTCATATGTCAAAAGAATATAGGTTAAGAAATGTTTTTTTCCTTGTAGTGAATTTAATTATGATGACTAAGAAAGAAAATTAGAGAATCCTAATTTATCAAGAATGAATTAAGTAACTAAGACTCCAACAAGGCAAATCGAGAATATAAGTTAAGGAGTAAAAAATCTAGCAAGAAATACCTAGGGCTTGTGAATTCACCAGAATCAAGTATAAATAGCAGTATCTATCCTAATCAATTGATATTAATTCCTTATGTTGATGAAAAGTTTAACCAATGTATTTGTTGATCTCTTTCAAGCGTTCAACAATATACCCTAAAAACCAGGTTATAAACATCTTAGCATTAACCCTGCATTAATAAGATTCATTAAGCATAGAAAACCTTAAAAATCACATCCAATCCTATGAATATCTCTATCTCATAGCAATTAAATGGTATTCCTTCCAAATCCTTCTCAATCATTGCTTCTCAGCCTCAAATTAAACAATATGAACATGTGAAAGGTAGCCAAACATCCACAAGCCTTAAGTGTAGAAGAAAATACTCAACATGTATGAAACAATCATCAAAAGATTACAATAATCATCCCAAACTCATTTAAACATGATTAGGCTACATCGTAGCCCTAGAAAAGAAACTTAGAACATACTAGGAACAAAAAAAATCCAAAACATAAGGGAAGAAGAAGAAGAAAAACTTGAGGTTTGGTGAAGAGTCTTCATGTTTTCCTTGAATCTCTCATCAAAATCTCTCCTATTTTCTTCTCCAAATGTTCTTCCCTTATATTTAGGACACTAATGGTGGCTTAAATACCTAATTTCCCCTCAATTGGACCTCATTAAGGGCAATTAGGCCAAAAAGGTCAAAAAAATCCCGCTCTAGGCACTGTGGCATTGCTATTGGGCGCCAAGGCGCCATACTTTCTGTATCTGCAGCATACTAGGTGCCGCGATGCCATTCTTGCTAGATCCCGCTTAAGCTTTTCTAATTTCTTCTCTGAACTTCCCGACGTCATAACTTTCTTGTCCGAACTCCAAATTGAGAAATCTTAGACTCGTTGGAAAGCTTGAGAAGTCTAGAATTCATCCACACCAAGATTAGAGCCATTTTAGGTCATCCTATAGGCTGAAATTTTGAAAGAGCTACTGCATATTGTGTCATCTTAATCACTTTTGGTCTCTTTTTCACCAAGACTCACTAACATGTCTTCACCTATCAAAAGAAGCATGAAACATATTAGAATGCTTCAAAAAGTCTCAAAGAACTAGCAAATTTCAAACGTAAAACATCATAAATTTAGGTATAAATAACACCTTTCAGGGATCTTGTAGGCAATCAACACAATGTGCCTCTACAAGTTAAGGGTTGGAGATCTGTTTCAATTGATGACAAGGAAAAGATATGGGCCCTGTTTTGCACATTTAAGTTTACTCAATAAGGAAGTGAAATAATATTTTTATCTTTATCTAATGACAATTATTTGAATTTTTTAAGAAGGGTTTGATGTTAAGAGGATCGAAATGATAAACATACTCTTCCATAGCCTGAGATAAATATAAAATCTTGTCAGCACTTTGTGTGTGCAAAATTTTACCCAAGTATACAAAGAGAACAAGTAATACATATACATTGAACTCTATGAGTCTAAAGATTTGATCCTATAGGAATGGACTAGAGCATCTGATTGACCGATACCTAATCAATCAAACTCCTCACGATTTAAGCTCAAATTTCAATGATTGGGATTAAAAACTAACAACTAACCAAAAGCAAACAAAAGAATTTAATCTAAGGAGGCTTGGAAAACGATTAGGACAAAGCACTCCAGATCTACCCATAAAAGGATCTAGGTTGGTCTACTTCATCATGTACTTGATTCTAGTCAAAAGGTCATCAAGTGAATAATCATGAATTGTCAATAAAGGGACAAATGCACATATGTGACCCTACTCACACATGCTCACTACTTTCTCATACTCATCACCTAGTCTCCAACATCAGTTCATATTGGCAACAAGAATGATAATAAAGCAATTTTATCTCTTTTAGTCATTTCATCGATCATTTGTCATGGTACATACAATAAATACCTCGACTATGTGAAGATTATTCTCCAGCATTTGTTCATCTATAATTCACACAATGTCATGGGTGACCTAACATTCAAATAATGTTTTAACACATCATTGAAGCATGTCAAAAAGTCATTTTAATCCTATCCACAATCAAGACAACACACATAATACCCATAAACATCAAAAATTGCATAAACTATAACCCAATGTAGTTCAAAGTATCAAATAAAGGAAATCTTCATACATGAATCCATAAACCAACCCTAGATTAAGATTTAGCCTAACATTGAGAAGCATATCATACAATTAATGGGATTCAACATAATTTTAAAACCAAAAGAGGGAGGGTTTAGAGAAACAAATTTAGTTGATGTGAATCTTCTCTCTTTAGTTTAACTTCAAGCTTCTCCTTGGATTTTCCCATTTCCTTGCAAGAAATGTCCTCTCCTTGAAGCTCCCTCTAGATTTTGCTCTCTTATTCTTAGCCTCCAAAAAGGTCTCTCCTTCCTTCCTTGAAATTAGGGCTTTAGCCTTTTTATATATCCTTCAAATCATACCCAAACACCAAAAATTGCATTGGCAAATTGGCCCGACATCCAGCATTGAGTGCTCTTAGGTGCTCTAGCCACTCCATCCCCCAATGCTAAGCACTCTTAGGCGCTACAGCCACTTCATCTCCAATGTTAGATGCTCTGGTGGCATTGGGCTTCCTCTCACAGAGTGTTGCCTCTACACCTCCGACATCCCTACCTCTCGAGGTCATAACTCCTTTTGTTCCTGACCGAATTTGACATTCTTGGTCTTTTTGGAAAGCAAAGAGAATATAGAACTGGCCCATAACATGCTTCGGGAGCCATTGAAGCAAGGTAAACTGAAACTCATAAACTCTCACAGTAGTAGCATGCAAAGTGTCTTAGAAAATCTTGCTTTTGACTTCTGCATGCCATATTTCACATTCGAGCTTTGAATCACCATTCTCATTCTATGGATACCTAAAGAAGTCTAGAATCCATCCATATTACTATCAATCTATATAGGAAGTCATGGTATAGCCCATAGTTCATCCTTTGGCCCTCTTATACTCTTTTGCTTCAAAATGTATCTGTGAGCCATAAGATGATACAATTAAGCTGCTAGAGTCCATAAAAACACTATAATAGTTGATAGGTGAATAATGGTATAAAAGAATTTATGAAAAGAAACTATCAAAGCTACAAGAGCAAACTAAAGGTGCTTACTATGAACCCTAGGCTACTAATGAGGAACAATTAAGGCATAAGCAACCACTTGTTCGATGTTGATTGGAGATGGCTTGTCAAGTTTTTGAGTTTAGAAGAGGCACAACTAAGATTTAGCATAAAGTATTTTTTTTAATGATCATACATTTACTTTTATTTACTTTACATTTGTACTTATGGATGATCCATGTCATTTCTAAAAGAAATAAGGAAAATAGAGCTAAAAAGAAGATTAATCACAAATTAGGGTCTAAAAGATTCACATAGCTTTGTTATGAACAAGTTAGTGCATCATTTTTAATAATAATGTTATTTATAATCAATTTATTGCATATTTATTTATTTATTTTATAATTTATTTATATATAGGCACAACTGACGGTTGCTATCTGAGATTAGAAATTTCAATAAGAATATAATCAAGCCGCAAAGTGCATGCGCAGCTTTAAAAGATAATGATGTGTCAAGTGTTGTTCTAATGAGAAGTTTGGTTGTCAAGTACTAAATGAGCTAGTTAAAATTGTATTCGAATGAGTGAAATGTCGGGTAAAGGGTCTAAGAGGATTTCTTCAATTACTAGGGTTCTAGGGTTTTGACTTCTCCTAGCTAAAATCCGATGGATACTCTTGATAAGCATTTGATGATGATTGAGTTCTTTAATTGATGGTAGGTTTTCTACTCATATGTGTTGTTCTTTCTCAAGTCACAACATTCTTATTTCGAGGGCCTGTGTGGCATCTATGCTTCACACCCTAAAGCCCTAGGATGTATTTAATTCCATAACCTAAAGGGCATGTATAAGACAAGAGTATCTCTACTCTAGTTGATTATACCACATCCTACTCATGTCTTTATTGATTATTATCTCTCAATTTCCAACCAATAGTTAAAGCATGTCATCGAGGCCACTTTATTAATACATGATTAACCCATACCAGGATATTCAATAAAACTACTTAAAAGCATCATCAAATATATAATCGAAAGATTAAACCATCGTATTATAGCATCAGCTACATCAAAACCCTAGAATATGAAACTTAGAACATGTTTGAGGGATTTACAGTCATCGAGAAAAAAAAAGACATAGAGAAAGTAAAGATGAGAGGAAATAGCCCAAGATCTTCAATGGTGTTCTCGTTTGAGTGATCTTCCTTCTCTCCTATTGTCTATAGCAATGATTCTCTCCCTCCGTTTGTGTGTTTCCAGCCCCTCTAAGGTTCTTTCTTATACTCACTCCCAATTATGGAATCTAAATGGTCTTCAATTACTTCGAACTCGAGAACAATAAATTGTGTGGATCCTTAGTGCAATTGCATGAGATAGAATGAACATGGATCTACAAAGGGTTATGAGTCACATAATTGCGCGGCTTAAGTCATGCTATAGTGTGGCTTGTGTGTGGAAGCTTTGAAAGCCTCTATGATTCCTTTCGTAATTGTCACTTGTGTGCGAACCTCCTATTGCGTGAATAGCTCCTTCCTTTTCACGAGGTTCGTTCATGCCTTTCAACTCGCTTCCTCTCGTGTCTTTTCAAACATTTTATCCCTTAGATCTCCAAATGCTTACCTGATCATAAACAAACCAAAAGGGCATTAGAACACTTATTAATACTATAAACTAGTAAATACGAGCAAAACATGGAGGTAAAATATGAGTATATACAATACTCATCACTCCCCTACACTTAGATCCTTGCTTGTCCCCAAGCAAGGAGGAGACAAAAAAAAAAAAAAAACACTTCAAACAACCAAGCAAACATGAAATGACCATGGTGACTAGCTGCAAATACAAAAAACACTTTGAACACCAATTTCATGACCAACAATTTAGCCAATAAGAGAGGTTTTCAGGCATTTGAATTCTTTAATGAATAAGACAACAATTAAGTATGGAGAACCTCGCCAATCAACCCCCCGAATCCTCAATGAGCTTTCCTACGGGATCTTTGTGAAAAAAAAATTCCTATGTAGATCTCAAACATATAGCAAGGTTCCAACACCCCTAAAAATTAAACTCAATTCACCATCTTGAAAGAAAATAACTAAGACAAGACAGGAACGCACCCATTTATTCCGACACCTACTTATACCACTAAGCCTTAGTTAGGATGCAATGCTAAGGTGTCCTAGCTAAGTGTCCATGTAACATGGATCCATCGGGTGACTCCCTCCATCAATCAAGTTACGCACCGACATTCGGGCCCTCGAACTTCATCCCGAACACTTAACTAACCCTAAACACCTACTCGTGAAGTAAACCTTTTCCCTATAACAGCAAGAAGTCAATGACTTCACCAGCTGCTCGTGCCATTAGGGCTTTGAAAGGCCCCTCAGACTATGCTCGAGATTCTGATTGGGAAAACTTACTTATTCCCATATTTCTATTTTTTTTTTTTTGCACTTTTTTTTTCTTTTCTCTTTTATTTTATTTTCTTTTTCCTTTTTTCTTTAGGTGTTTCCTTTTCTTAAAAGTTAAGTCCCTCATAATGAATTCAATCTCTACGCAAGAGGTTGGAACTAAGGTATATAAGATAGATTTGGTGTGTGTGAGTGTGTATAAAAAGTTCCTCGAAAGTAAACTGCTTGAAACAACGAGGGGAAACAATCTAAGTTACCTGACCAACAGTACCTTGTGTTTTAAATCTTGGTATCTAAGTCTTTCCATCATTGGCTTTGTATACCCAATTCGAACTTAGTGTTCACGTGATCCCCAATCATTACTCACAGGTGCCAAACTCCTCATATGACCTTGGAATATACCAAAAGTAAAAGAAAAATCCTAGACAAATACAAGAACATCCTAAGCAAAGACACACAAGTTGATTCTACCACCATTCATTTACCTTTACCCCACCCCCAAACTTAAGGAAGACATTGTTCACAATGAATTAAACTATAAAAATGAATGAGGTAAAGGCAACTTCCCTGAGGATGATTAGAGTTAGTCATCATTACCCCCTAGTCAAGGTTTGGTGGTTGTAAGGCATTTTGCTCCCACAATGGCATGGTGAAGGATCTTGGTGGCATGAAGGAGCTACTATTTAGAGCGAAGAAAGAGTTAGACAGGATGGCATTCATCTATTCAATTGATTCATGCCTTGGAGCCAAACCTCCTGTCTTTGGCTCAGTATATCTAAACTTTGATGTAAAGAGCCTTGTTCCTCTAAAATGGTTGCCTGATTTGCTAGAATCTGATCAAACATGCTCTGTTGCCACTCGGTTTACTTACTAAGCAAATCATTGTAAATCGAAAATTCCTCTTGTTTTTCTCTCTTTATGTTTTCATGGAAAATTCCTATTGTCAATGGATTGGACATTATGCTTGCTTTAGAATTCTAGTTTTGATGTGGCCTCTCTGGTTTGAAAATTTTGACTACATATACATATATAGTTTTCAATTCATTCTTAAGGTAACTAATGCAAGTGTGATTTTCAAGTTGGTTTAAGTGTTGATATTGCTTCTTTTGTAGGGTATGGCAGAAGTGGGACACCTTAAAAAATACAGTATATGGCCGATCACCATCTAGACAAACTATAGACCTCTAGAATCTTTTAACAATGCATTTAAGTGTTAATGTAACACCCCGAACTTCGGACCAAAATTCTTGTCCATTCACATATAAGGCTCTAAAACACCACATGTAAATGACACATTCAAATTTTTGCTTATGAATTTTGTCTTGTCTTGAATATGCTCACAAGAAAAAATTAAACTAATTTCATTAAATCAAAATCTCCCAATAACATAAAACCTTTTAAAGTATAACAAAATGTCATTAAACGAATATCTTCCAACAAAATAAAATTTTCGATACTAATTTCTCAAAACATAACATTCTAACAACATGAAATCCTTCAAATGAAAGTTTGCAAACATTCAATCCCAAAGCATTAAAGTAGTCCAACAATCCTAAGAATTTCTAACAAATACCAACTCAAAATAGTTCTCAACTTTCATCCATGCCTACCCAAAATCACTCATCGCTAAGGTCTGGGGTACCTAAAAATGATCGACAATAAGGAGTGAGCTAAAAGCCCTGAGCCAAAAGGCCAATAAGGAATGTCGATACAGTTTCATGGATAAAATATTTTAAATTCACAAAATTGGAGATATAACATATTTTTCTTTTCCTCGTATTAAATCTCCATAAAATCGCCAGTATAAATAAATAGATATAAATATATTTCAAAGCGTGTTCATCATATTTTATGTTTCTCAAGCAATCACATATCATGACCAAATCCACAAATATTTTAAAACACATATACTCATGGTTCTCAAAATATTTCTTTCAAATAAAATGTCAACTATTCTAACTTGTTGATAAGGGCCATTTCAAAACACTTATGCACTTGCTTCTCAAAATATATTTGTTTCAAATAGAATGTCAACTATTCTAACCCGCTGACAAGGGCTATTCCAAAATACTTACACTCTAGATTCTCAAAACATACTTGTTTCAAATAAAATGTCAACTATTCTAACTTGTTAACAAAGGTCGTTTCAAAACACTTATGTACTTGGTTCTCAAAACATATTTGTTTCAAATGGAATGTCAAATATTCTAACCTGTTGACAAGGGTCATTTTGTCAACTATTATAACTCATTGACCGGGGCCATATTGTCAACATTATAACAATTGACCAAAGCCGTGTGTCATTATTATAACCCATTATTTGAAATATGTTGTCAATTATTTTAACCGTGTGAGACCATATTTGTCGAATTACTATAACCCATTGACGTGTGTTGTGTTTGTCAATTATTATAACCCATTAGCGGGACGTATTTGTCAATTACTCATTGGCGGGGTCATATTTTCAAGTTTATACTCATTGACCCGGGGGCATGGCATGATTACTATAACTCATTAACCGGAATGTTGTCAATTACTATAACGCATTGACGAGGGTCATATTTGTCAATTTTATACCCATTGACCGAGCCATATTTAACAACTATTATATAACCCATTGACAAAGTCGTATATAACAAAGTCAAATATTTCCTTCATGTTTCCAATTTCACAGAAATACTAAATTATATCTCCATAACTTTCAATCTTTATCATAAACATTCTCAAATCTATTTTCCATACAAAACATATATTTGATCCATTCATTTGATTTAAATAAATAGAGATTTTCAAAACTAATAATTACATATAATAGCAAGATACTTTATTTATATAGGAAAAGTTGCATTAATCTTCCTTACCCGATATTTCAAGATATTAGCAAAACCAAGAAGTCTCAAAATAGTCATAAATCACCTAAATAATATGAACAATATCCTATTAGATAAAAATAATATTTTCTTCTCACTCATAAGTTTTATATCTCCTATTTTTCTTTTTTAGGAATCCAAAATATTTAAACCTAAAATCTCAAAGGCTCTTTAGCTTTAGAATTTCAAATAAATTAGGGTTGTTTCCCAAAGGCTTTAACATCACCAATTTTCCAAATCTATCAATTTCTTAAATCCCCAAAATTAGGGATTTTATCATAAAACATGATTTTTGGTTAAAATCCCCAAATCTCTTATGAATATATGGTTCTTTGTAGCATAAAATCCTTTGGGGTTCCAAACTAAAGCTTGGTAAGTAAAGAATCGCCAGCAACGTAAATATCAATTCCTAAACAAATTTATCAATACTATGTCTTTCTTACATTTCTAGAGTTTCAGTAACCTAAGTTTTCAAATCTAAGATTCTAAGAGTTTTGAAAACTCACCCAGAAATATATCAAACATCAAACCCAAAAAAAATTCTTGTTTATAGCCATTTCAATTATTTCTAGGGTTTCAAATCTAAAGTTTTAAAGAAAGCGCCCTAAGCTTTCCAAATCTAAATTGCAAAAACCTAACTACAAAAAAAATAAAAGGGGAAAAGAAGGGTTGAAATTCTGAGGCTTGAAATCTCCCCACTTTGAAACCCCTAGCTCCCTTTCTCTCCCTTTCTCTTTCTAGAAAAAAATGAAATAAAGAATGAGTCATATGAGTTGGGAGCGGCAATGTTATGACAAATTCCACATTTTTTAAAAGAATCGAAAAACAACCCCTCTTCTTTCTTTTCTTTTGTTTGTTAAAAAATTAGGGTATTACAGTTAATCTTTTAAATGTACAGTTTGAAGCATAGTTTCTAACTTGATTGGGCTTTATCATTATGTAAGATGGTCTTATATATGATTGGGTTGTTCATTTGTTTCGAATCAGTAATTTTTTATTAAAAAATATTTTTCTCTGATTTATTTATTTTGATTATAATTTGATAGGTAATAATGAATTTTGAATGTCAAACTTGGATTATAAGTGGTTATAATAATGTAAATAACTGCTGCTGCAGGTGACAGGATTCCTCCTACAACAAATTTGGAACTCAGAAAAGAATAAAAGAAGATATCAAGTTTTTATATTTTATTTGATGGGTAACATGCATTAAAGATTGAACAGGCTAAAAACCATATCTGCATCCTATCAAGGTATATGGCCACGGTCATACACAATTTGAATTATAGCACTATTATAGCTATGGCGGCCACATGACCGTGGCTATAAACACCAGTAGAAATCCTACGGTCGCGGTTAGAAGGAATGTGGTTATATATTGTGCTATAATCGTGGTTTATCCTAAGTATAAACCCTATTTAGTTGCATAAGAATGCATAAGAAAAAAGATTACAACCATAGATCTTGGACAGTATAACCACGTAGAGTGGAGTCTTTATCACATTCTTATCATTTACCTATGCCCTCATAATCATACCATTCCGCAATTCTTTTAATTCGTGGTTATAATCAATAGTACATATTATTTATTATTTTTAGTGATGGTTGTAGACTGTGGCTAGAGGCCTTGTTTCTTGTAGTATATCCAACAATATAAAAAATGATTAAATTTACAACAAGTTTATATATATATATATATATATATATATATATATATATATATTACATAATTAGTTAAGAAATTGATAAGATGGATTTATAAGTAGTGTTTTAATTATGTCAGGTTACTAGAAAACTCTAGAAATATTTATAGACTAAAATGATTTCTATGTGATAAATCTATGAATTTAGGATTAAATTATGTATATAATTGTTAAAAGTGTTATTTATTTTAATTTTCTAATTGAAAGATGTATATAACTTTTATATTTTTAAAAATAATTAAAATATTAATTTTATTGGATATCTAATTAAATGAAGAACTATTATTTTTTTTAAAGAGAAAATTAATTTTATTGATTTAAGCTAATAATACATCGATAAAAACATAAAATTAAAATTGCTAAAAATCATAAGGATGAAACAATATTTAGGTTAATAGCATAATGAACCAACTCAAAGTTTATACATTTGCGTGCAGACAGAAATTCGATTTACGGAATAAGGGCAAATTCGTAGTGATTCTGAGAATTGTAATTACGGTTAAAATCGAAGTAATTAATTCTCTGGATCTCGGATGTGAGCGGATTGCACCGTTGGAATCGTCTACGAAATCTAGCTAGTACGTAAAATTCATAATTTTACGGGAGCCGGTCGGGTCGGCCGTTTTTCGAGGCATGTCGCGTTTCGGGTCTTAGTAAATCGACTGATGCGAAGAAATCATATAACATGTACTCATGTACACGTAAGTGGTATGGTAGAGAAAAATGGCTGGCCCGAGGTAGTCATAGAATATCAATCCCGAGAAAAGGGACATAAATGTCATTTTGCGGAATGTTAATGGTAGATCTTGAATTAGAGAATAGTCTTCGTTACTCCCATTTTAAACAACGAAACGACTTTCAAACCAGGTGCAGATCTGAGTAGGCGTGGAGGACCAAAATGGTGATTACAGAAGTCTCGACCTCTCTGAAAATCTGTAGCGATCGGGCCAGTTGGATTTAATGAGCGAAGGAAACGTTCTACAGCGGACGAGGCTACAGCGTGGACCGGGTTTGCGAGTTTTGACAGCTCCGAGGTAGGATTTTCTCCCTCTTGTGTTTATTCCCGATACGGTTTTTCGATGTTTCGGTTAGTTTGAGACCGTGGTAGTTTGATCGATCCCAAAAACATAGGACCCGAGTGTGGGGAACTTTCTTGGGATTTTTGGATGCGTGACTGCCGAGAAATGAAGTGGGCTGTTTGTGTGAGATTTGGCATTAAAATGCATGCTTGAGATGATAAAGTAGGGAATGGGCCTTGATCATTTTAAAACATGGGGCCAGAAGTGTTAAGAATTTTTGGGAGCGATTTGGGCAATCTAGACAACTGATACGGACTGTTATGGGTCTTTTGTGATAGTATTCAATAAATTATGCTTTGGTGTTTATGAGGCCGTCAATGGGTAGAATTCGGGTTCCAAAAAGTGAAGCTAGAGATTAGACAGTGGGCTGCCCATGGGCTGACCCTTGCTTTGGGTTTCAGTTGTTAAAAAGCGATCCGGGGTTGTCGTTGGGCCGTAAATGTCCATGTGTTTGGTATGCGTTGAAGTAGGGAATAGCTAGATGGATTAAGCGGTACACAAAGGTGAAACCGGTGATTTGTGATTTTCGGAGATATTAGCAGGGGTTTCTTCTTCAGAAATAGTCAGAATATTTTCGTGAAATTATGTGTTTGGTTAAGTAATTCGAATCGAATTGCTTGTGTTTGTTTGATAGCCAGAGAGCTAATTTGATGTGTGAAATGATAATTACATAACGTGTTTTGTGTGATTTAATTTTTATCTGCGGTATATTCATGTTTATATATTTGCGTGTAGAGTAGGCGGAATTGGAGCGCATACATGCATTCGTATGCCTTCAGAACATCCTAGGATTATAGGAGTTAGTGCATGAGATGAGTCTAAAGGAAAGTGGTTCGGAGGGTAGTCTAAAATATTAAATGATGGTGTCGTAAATAATATATCGGCCAGAGTCGGGTTGGCTTGATTGATATTTATTCATCGGTAGTCCATAAACTAAATAATATATCACTTGAGTAAGATGTTGATTGATATACTTATATTCATCGGAGGTGATCCACAAACAATTAATATATATCGATCGTCGGACGGCCCGATTGATATATATTCATCGGAGGTTGCCCACTAATAAAATGATAATTCTCATACGAGGCTTAGGCGAGTGTGAGAGAGTCGATGAGGCTCGGGATACGGAGTTAGTCATGCTTAGACATTAGTAGGATCATCGTTTGCTTGAATGTGTGTTTAAATTGGAACATTGCCTTTGCAGGTGGTGAGTAGCCCATGGGGCGATTCTCTCTGAGCAGCTCACCCGCAATGTGGGATCCCCTTTTCTGGTGCATGGAGCGTGCGAGACGGCTCGTCTGGGGCGGCGCTAGAAGAGAATTCGAGATAATGGCTTTATTTGATGTTTACATGTATTAGAACTTCCTTTAAGTTTAATATGTGTATTGTATAAAACCATTTACTAACTCTTAGAACTATGGGACATAGTTGATATGGTTGATGGATATTGTTTTATGGGCCCAAGAGGCCATTTTTATCCATGTTGTTATCCTTGGGATTATATTGGACTGTTTGGGACAGGTAAATGCAGGTTTTATACAAGCATTGTATAAGGGTAGAGCTCCCCGTACAAAGAAGACTCTGCCCGAATTTCTAAAGTGGCGTCGGGTAACTTAGACCCCACTTGTATTCAAGCGGGTTGGCCAATTAGTCAGTGGACAGTTTTGGGGCGTCACAGCTTGGTATCAGAGCTTAGGTATACGAATACCTAGGGAGCTCGGGTTTGGGTATCCATCACCACATGGGTGGTTTGATGTTGAGTTTAGGTATGGGATTACCTAGGAAAATCACGGGACAAAACTAGGACACTACGTGCACGTGTGTTGATGTGTTTTGTGTGATTTGGTGAAATATTAATGAATTGATGAAATGTTGTGTGAACATCGATGATTGAGGTGTGTATACCATGTCATGTTATTGTGTTGGTGTGCTTGACATGTTTAAGGTGTTGAGAGTTGTGAAATGATGTGTGTTTGGTGATTAGTACTGTGAATGTGTAAAAAATGAAAAAAGAATAAATTTTATAAATTTATTTGGCCTATTAAGTGATAAGTAATTTTTCTAAGTTGAAGAAAATCGAGAGAAAAATAAATTTTAATAAATTTATTGGATGAAGATTGAAGAAAATGGGAAAATAAGATTTTTATAAATTTATTTGAGTGGAGAAATTTTTTTTTTTGTGGAAAAAGCTGGAAAAAATAAAATTTTATAAAATTTGTTTAGTTAAGGAGGAGAAAATAATTTCCTAAGATTTTACAAATTGAAAAAATTGAAGGAAATGGAGAAAATAAATTTTACAAATTTATTTGAGTATTATGGAAAATGAAAAAAATAAAATAAAAAAATGATTTTTGTGATTTTAGTGATTTTTTCCAATTTGCGGAAATAAATGAAAAAAAAAAAAAAAAAAAGATATAAATTTTTGTCAGGAAAAAAATTAGGCTGGGCCTCTTGCCCAAGTGAGCCGTGAGCACACTCTTTGTATAAATGGCTTGTGCGAATGGGTAGGCTAGGGTTGTGTGCGTACCGTGTGGCTGGCGAAGAACCAAAATTGATGAAGGCGGCGAAGCGCGGCCAGCGAGGCAGCGCGGCAGCGGTAGCGTCTGCCAGCAGCGAAGCGTCTGTGAGCGTTAACGCAGGCTAAAGCGGCTGGTAAGCGTGCGTGGTAGCGCGCGCGAAGCCTTATGGAGCGAGCGAAGCGCGGCAACGAAGCGCGCGAAAGCGGCAATGGCGGCAGTACCGCCCAAAGCGCGCCAGCGCGTAGATAACGTGTAGTGAGGCGCCAGTGGCGAAGGCGCGAGTCTGTGAGGCTGCGGCCTTGTGACGAGCCCCAGACGTGTATGTGAGCTCGGCCATGGCTGGCGTGGCACAGGCGCCCCAGTTGGAGCATGCCTAGGCCCCAGTGCGAGTTGGGCCGGTTGGGTTTTAGTGAACTGGCTCAGTTCGAACTCATTTTTGACCAGATTTTGACTGATAATTTCAGGTCAATTTGGAAAAAATTTTGAAAAATTTATTAAATTAAAATAAAATAAATAAAATCAAATAAATTTGATAAAAATTTTCGAAAAATAAAATTTTCAAAAAATAAAATTTTGAAAATAAAATTTTGTTGAAAACAATATTACAAACAGAAAATGATTGCGTATACGAGTTGTGTATGATTAGTGTCTGGAAATTTGTGGTTATGCCTTAGAGACATTGTATTGGATTAACTACGATTAAAATCGTAATTGCGGTAGTTTAAGTAGGAAATTATATGCATGGAATAATGCGTATAGGAAAAAGGATGAATGCTAAGGTTAGAATTTTGACCTTAGGGTTTAGATACTGAAATACAAACAGAAAGTTTAGAACCTTATTGAAATGAATGAATTAAGTGGTTGAAATTTAGCGCCCGCTTAGAAATGAAACGAGTCGATTCGGGGTTGTCAAAGTTTATTGTGATTGGCATCTGCATTGCCTAGTTAAGTAGTAATTACATGAATCGTGTTTGCCATTTGACCAATGATGTTCGTGAGGCGAGGGTAGAAGTCCGCGGGATGCAATTGGGCTATGTCGGTGTTTGATTAGCGGACTTTTCTTGAAATTTTGTAGGTATAAGCCGAATCTTTATAGCCTGAGCTAGTATAAGCGGTTAGATAAGAAGATCTAGTAACCTTGAGGAGGTTTAGGAGGCGAATCATCCTCCAGGCATTCACCGGGGAAGAGATCAGGGTGGTGGTAGACCGTTGGTTCGTGCGAGAAACGAGAAAGTGTTAGGCCCATAGGTGCAGCGCGACCGGGATTGTTAGGCTAGGCTGCGTTGGCTAGAAAATGAGGCCCAAAATGGGATTGGGGATGGGCGAGGACCTCTAGAGACCTTAGAGGAGCCGTTGTATGTGAATTCTCCCCTAGGGTTTAGGCGAGAATGGAGTGCGATATGTGGGGTTGTGAGTTGAGATCTAGGGACTCTCTCACGGTGGACGGATCATGGACATGTCGAGTTCGATGTCATCCCCCAAGGATGGGCCCGGGCGTGTACGGGATGGGTGCTCGATTACGACGTAGGAGGGTTCACAGCCTCTGAGCGGGACGGTACTCGTGTTGTATTCCGACGAGCATGATATTTTGCCGGACCGGTATACGTCCCAGTGTCGGACCGGTTAAGCGGGTTGGCTCGTGAGCCTTACCTGAAGGACGAGAGAGGTCGGACTTGGATCTACCTCAGTGGTGTGCGAATATTGGATGTTTTTCCCGGATAGACTACGGGGTACCTCTGAGGGTGGTAGACTTGATTGTCGAATTACACCACAGTGTTTCGCGTCATGACTCGCATGGGATGACAGGTTGATTGTAGGAACTCGGAGTCCCGGCTACGAGGCCTCTTGGACAAGGGGTTCATTAGGCAGAGCACTTCACCATGGGGCGCTCCGGTTCCTATTTGCGAAAGGAGAAGAGCGAGAGCCGCCGACCCGGTGCATTATTCTGGCAGTTGGACAAGATTATGATCGAGTCGGTTACCCATTCTGAAAGTTGATGATTTATTTGACCGGTTGGGGCAGTCCCTGCCAGATAGACCTTCGCCTTTGGTTACCCTCGGCGAGGTTAGAACGAGATATCCACAAGGGCGGCGTTTAGGGCGTTATGGGCACTTTGAGTTCTGATGATGCCCTTTGGATTGGCCAGTGCGTTAGCGGCATTCATGGATCTCATCATGGTGTTCCAACCTATCATCGGTTTTATTTGTAGTCGCCGTGGATGACATTTGATCTACTCCCGGTCGAGTGGGAGCATAGGTATCACTTGAAAATTGTTTTACAATTTGTTAAGAGACCATGTCGAGTTTAATACGCTAAGTTCGATAAGTGCGAGTTTTGGCTTGCGAGGTGAGATTTACGGGACAACGTGGTGTTAGCATCGGGAGTGTCGGTCACAGAAGGTTAGGCAATGATGAATTGAGAGGGCGAATGTCAATCCTCGAGATCGTGGTTTCTTGGGATTGTTTGGAGTGATACAAAGATTCGAGAATGGTGAGTTCCGGTCGGGGCGGGATTGGCCAGAGGATTTCGCCTACGGGACATGGACTCCATGGTTGGGCGATCGACCCGTAGAGAAATCGAGGATACTTGGAACACTTTCGGGATCACGGGTGTTGGTAGGAAGGAGGATCGCTTTCTCCTAGTTCGGGAAGAGGCGGAAGACCTTACCTTCATAATAGTTTCGGGACTAGGGCGGGGATTGAGCATCGTGGCCAGGTTGCCAGGAGACGGGGATCCCAGAGACCTTGGGACAATGCGGTCCCGGAGTTAGGCCGTAGAACACGATAGTATCTGATGCTTTCCTCACACCCAGTGCGGGTCGGAGGAACGATTTCGGTTCGGGGTCATCTGAGCACTTCCCGACAACACATATAGACGGAGGCGAGTGTGGGTCGGAAGTCGGGGACATATCGAGTTGCGCAGCGGAAGCGTGGTGGACCTTAGAGTCGTAGACCTATAGGTTGTTGATGTCAGGTTTGACATGGATGAAGTTGACAACCATCAGGTTGTCGATGAGTGAGACCTGCTTAGGGTTGTCATACTAAACCTGACATTCGATTTAGGCTTAGAGTTAAGGCCTTTAGAGAAACCAGAAATAGATGTTCTTCCCTAGGGTGTAGGGGGAGAGTTGACATGATAGGTCGGGATTATGAGTAAAGTCTCAGTGCATTTCGTAGTGGAGCAAGGGATTGGACATCCGCAGTGTGACATTGATACGTTATGTGCACGGTAACATCACGTCGAGTATGGTGTGGGTGCACGGTATGGTCATTCACCACTCTTGGTGAGTGTGGGTTGAGGTTGTCTTTAGGACTGCGTCCATGAGACTCATGGTTGAATCGGGAAATGTAAAATTTCGAGTGTAAGCCCAGAAGAGTTGTGTTGCTCGGGGATGAAACACCTACGGACAAGGTTATCACGCAGACTTAGAATTGATTGATAGGAGTGGGGGTGACTCGAGGTTTGAATACCCCTTTGGAATTTTCATTTGATGTTGTTGAGCTGGCAAGGGCTCGGTAAATGGATGATATGCATGGCATGGATTGAGTTGACCAGTCCATTGGATTGTCGGTGGTGTAAACCTTGGAGGAGTTAGCGGTTACACGCAGCGAGGTTGTGTAGGGATTCGTGTGTATGGATTACATACGGTGTTAGAGGCGTATTTGCGAACATGTGTCCTAGATCATAAGGGTAGAGGATTAATTGCCCTTAGTGGAATTCGCCTACAACAATAGTTATCAGGCGAGTATACGAATGGCACCATATGAGGCAATTGTATGGGAGGCCATGTAGGCCACCTATCCTGCTGTTTAGGGATGAAGGTCACGTGGTTTAGTCGTTTAACATTTAAATGACTAGTTTACATGCATGTTAGAGTGCGCGTGCACCATGCATGTGCGTGATTGTGATTGTCCTGAATTTCGGGGCCGAAATTCCTTTAAGGAAGGGAGAATGCTGGGCAGAAATTCCAATTACAGATGAGGCAATTCGTAATTTTAATTCCTGAAAATTGTATTCTGGTTAAAAATCGTAATTAATTCTCTGGATCTCGGATGTGAAGCGGATTACCTTGGGTTGGAATCGTCTGTGAAATCTAGCTAGTACGTAAAATTTCATAATTTTACGGGAGCCGGTCGGTCGGCACGTTTTACCCGAGGGCATCGCGTTTCGGTCTTAAATCGGTTCGATGCGACGAAATCCACATATAACATGTACTCATGTACCATAGGAAGGTGGTATGAGTGAAAAAGATGAAAATAGACGGCCGAGTAGTCGCAGAATATCAAATCCCGAGAAAAGGGACGTAAATGTCATTTTTGGAATGTTAATAGACTAGATGCCAAATTAGAGAATAGTCTTGTCTCCCCAGAAATTTTAAACCAAGCCAAACGTGACTTTCAAGCGCGGTGGAGATACGTGGCGTGGAGGAGATAAAAATGGTGATTCTAGAGAGAGAGTCTCGACTTCTCTCTAGAAATACAACGTCGGGCCGTTGGATTTCGGCCAGATGAAGGGGCGTTCTACGCCGGAGCGGGCTACGCGTGGACCACGGGTTTGCAGTTTGACAACTCGAAGGTAGGATTTTCTCCTACTTGTATTTTATTCCCATTTTTAAAGGTTTTTTGATGTTTCGGTTAGTTTGAAATTCGTGAGGGCCGTTTGATCAGTCCCGAAACATGGGACAGGTGTAGAACTTTCTTAGGATTTTTGGAGTTGGCGTGGCCCTTGAGAACTGAATAGGCTATTTGTGTGGAATTGGCATTAAAATGCATGCTTAGAGATGATAAAGGCAGAATGGGCCTTGATGTTTGAAACATGGGGCAAAGTGTTAAATTTTAGGAGGCGATTTGGGCAATCTAGACAACGTGCAATTTGTTATGGGTATTTTGTGATAAATTATTGATAAATTATGCTTTGGTGTTTATGAGGCCGGTAATGGAGTAAGAATTCGGTTCAAAAGTGGCAGAGATTAGGCAGAGTCGTTGCCCGTGGGCCGGCCTTCTTGAAATTCAGAGACTGGTAAAAAACGATCCGGGGTTGCTGAATTTGGGCCGTAAATGTCCATGTGTTTTGGTATGGATTGGGTAGGGAATGGCGGATTCTTTGGTTTCTAAGGTGAGCCCAGTTGATTTGTGTTTTTCGGGAATGATAGCAGGGGTTTCACTATTCAGAAATAGTGTTCCTAAGAATATATTTTCGTGAAATTATGTGTTTTGGTTAAGTAATTCGAATCGAATTGCAAAGAGCTAATTTTGATGTGTGAAATGATAATTACATAACATGTTTGTGTGATTTAATTTTTTATGCGAGTGTATTCGTGTTTATATGTTGCATGTGAGTAAGTGAATTAGGCGGCATACATGCATTCCATATGCACTAGAACATCCCCAAGTTATAGGAGTTAGTGCGTAGAGATGAGTCTAGAGGAAGTGGTTCGGAGGTAGTCTAAAATATTAAATGATTGGAGGGTGTCAAACTAAATAATATATCGACCGTCGGGCGGCCCGGTTGATATTTATTCGTGGATAATCCATGGCCAAATAATATATCGTAGTCGGAGCGGCGAGTTAATATATATTCATCGGAGGGTGGTCGCGAAGCAGATTAATATATATCGTCGTCGGACGGCCCGATTGATATATATTCATCGGAGGGTTGCCCACTAATAAAATGATGAATTCTCATACGAGGGCAGGCGAGTGTGAGGGTCGGTGAGGACTCGGGATGCGAGAGTTAGTCGTAGACGTTCAAGAGTAGGATCATGCATTTGCTTGAATGTGTGTTAAGTGGAACATTGCTTGCACTTAGGTGGTGAGTAGCCCACTTGGGGCGATTCTCCTCTTGAGCTTTAGCTCACCAGTCGGTGGGATCCCCGCTTCTGGGTACATGGAGCGTGCGAGGGACGGCTCGTCCCAGAGGCTGAGCCCAGCCCAGAGAAAGCCGGAATGTGGCTTTGTTGATGTTTACATGTAATAGAACTCTTTAAGTTTAATATATGTATTGTATAAGAGCCATTTACTAACTCTTAGAACTATGGGACATGGTTGATATGGTTGATAGATATTGTTTTATGGGCCCAAGAGGCCATTTTTATCCATGTTGTTATCCTTGGGATTATATTGGGTATTTGTTTGGGACGGTAATCACGGGTTTTATACAAGCATTGTATAAGGGTAGAAGCTCCAGTACAAAGAAGACTCTGCTAGAATTTCTAAGTGGCGTCGGGTAACTTGGAAGCCCCCACTTGCTCTCAGCGGGTTGACCGGGTAGTCAATGGACCGGGTTTGGGGCGTCACAATTTGGTTGTTGAGCCTAGTAATTGATATTACTATTATTAATGCAGAATATCTATGATTCCAGTTTTATAGAATATTGACTGTCATTAATTTGATTTCTTGTTGTTGATATGATATACTTTACTCATCTAAATCTCTCATATAAATAATCACTACAAGAAAATATACTTTTACCAGCGAAAATTTAGAGACGAATTAAAAGTTCGTCCCTAAAAATAACATTTCCTGATGAAATTTGTAACTTCGTTGCTAATACTAATTTTCTAAAAAAAAATTGTTACGATTTTGAAATTTCGTTGAGAAAGTATGTGGTGGGAAATTTTAGTCCTATTTATTTTGGCACAAAAACTTTTGTGGCGAAAATATACTATTTGCCCACAAAAATATTCATCACTAAATTTCCTTACTAAAAGTTAATGTCTTGTATCTATATTTATTGAGGAAGTTTTTATGTTAGTGATGGTACTATTTCCCAATGAATGGAATCATTTCGTTTCTAAATATTATTTAATAATATTAAAAACTTATTATATAATTTATTTAATTATTATGTGATATTTTATCAAATTTACACAATATTAATGCTACTTTGATTGATATATATATATATATATATATATATATATATATATATATATATATATATATATTGAACAATTATCTTTATGGTATAATAAGTTATTTATATTGTTTTATGTATGCATAATAATTAATGATCAAAGATATACAATACATCCTATAATATAATGTATTTCAATTTCAATTTTGATTGTTATAAGATGTTATTCAAAATAAATAATACTATATAATTTATATTATGAAGGGTAAAGATTGTCTCTAGAAGTCTAAAACATATAAAATACTAAATTTATGCCAATTAAGGATATTGTACAATATTTTAATTTACTCTTCAATCAAGTAGAAATTAAAAAAAAAAAAAATTTTATCTAGTTGCATTTAATTGCCTAATTTTCCCTAATTATATTTCTTAAAATTATGATTACTTTCTTAGCAATCATTAAAAGTGATATATTATAGCCTTTGGGCCTGACTCAAGTAGTAAAGAGGTGGGTCGGGTTATACCGGAGATCCATGGTTGTGACGCCCCTATCCCGGGGGTCCTGTTGACAACCCGTCAACCCATGGAAACCTGTGGATATAGAGTGCCCCAATATCACGCTCACATGTCTTATATATTGAGACCTCTCCCTGTATAATTTTCTTACAAATAACCTATTTCTTATAAAAATTCACAAGCATTTGATGTACAACTCTTGTACATTTTTTAAATGCCAAAATATATTAAAATTAGATTATTCTAATATATTTTACAAATTGCTTGTCAAGGCCCTTCTTGCGGCCTTCTTCGTGCTCCACCGGCCTGAAAGGAGCCTTGGAGTCTTCTCGTGTGCACGAAAGGGGGTCCCACATGATGGGAGTGGCTTGATGTGATAATCTCCTGCAAAGGGTTACTCAGTAAGTGCTTATGCAGTGATCAAACCAACCCATACACATCCAAGTGAAAGTGTCTACATGAATGTCGTATGTCATACATAAGATGTCATCATGCCCATATCCCAAGTCACTTATTGACTCCTTCACACATGCTTATGCCAAGTGTGATAACAGTCACTGGTAGTACCAATGACACACATGTATTGAGCCCTTACCGGCTCGCTAGTACCCAATGCAAGTGCCAATGGGCAACTAATCCTGAGTCAATCCCGACTCCTATCACACAACTCGAAGTCTATGTGATAACCATAACCGTATTCTTTTCGGGGCAACCGTAGCCAATTACACCGGTCTCTTACACTCACACGTAACTTTTCTGATAACACAACGGCCCTCTTACACCCGCAGCTGTAACTTTCGCCTACGCCACTGCCCTTACACCCATACTGAACTTCCGAATATCTTCGAGGGTCTCTTACAACCATACAGAACCTTTGGCTCATGCCACGGGTCTCTTACACCCATACTGAATTTCCGGATATCTCCGTGGGTCTCTTACACCCAAATTCCAAGCCTTTGACCTGTGGGGATTAACGACCCCCTTCTTGCTTCGCCCAACACACACTATGACCTGAACCACGAGTCTTTTATTGGAGGTCGTCCCAATACAAGCTCATCACACGTTCACCAAGGTAGGTGAACGACCATACCTTGCATCCACAACCGACTCGACGCGATGTAACCATGCACATGAATGCAATGATGCCAATTCATATATCCAATTCTAATGGCTCATACACAATTATATTTTATATAATTCAAACCATTCATGGTAACACATCAATTAACATGCATTAACAATTCTCATTCTTCACAAATAACACATGCTATTCAATTCAAGCAATAACATACTAGTAAAACACATGGACAATTTCAGTCCATCAACAACCTTGGATCGCACAAGGCAACCCCACTACAAGCCGTGGATCTGTCCGAGGGACGGCCCCATCACACATTCCCGGGTCCCTTCCTTTCGAGACCGAGATGTCCGGCCATTCCCTACCACACCTCCCAAAACCACCTTTACTGCCATTCATTTTACGCTTCATTAATCCATGACTAAACAATTGATGTCATACAATCTTCCTTAGGCTAACACATGGAAATTCCCATCCAATACAATAGCCTACAACATGCCATGTAATAGTCATGTCAAAACCTGGCTATTTACATCGACACAACCAAACAACCTGCACACTTGGTGAAAAACACAGGTTTTTAGTAAGGTTATGATCACCCACCTCGAAAGGCACATGGATGAAATCTTAACTCAATGGGCTTTCCATAGAGTCTAAGAACACCCAAAACGAAGTTCGGACGAAGAAGTTATGACCTCTAAGTTTGAGATCCTCACGAGCAACAAATCCACCCTCGCAACCCACCCGACCCGCCTGTAGCAACTCGCCCCACCGGCGCCCGCACTCCACCGCCCTCCACAAACATACATGGCTGGAATCTTGACTAAATTCAGATTTGAAAGAAATGCAAGAACACCCAAAACTGAGTTCTGACGAAGAAGCAGGACTCGTCCGGTTGAGATCACACATGAGTAGGTAGCCCTACCCGACCTGCCCTGAACGACCTGCCTTAGCCGGTAAGCTCTAGCACCCATTGCCCTCCACAGGCACATGGCTGAAATTTTTACTCAATGGGATTTCCATAGAGTCCAAGAACACCCGAAACGGAGTTCAAAAGAAGAAGTTATAACCTTCTGAAGTTGGAGGTCTCACATAAGTAGCCAAATTCTACCCGACCGCCCTCGTCGGCCGCTCCACTCACTACCCTCCACTGTGCATGGCTGGAATCTTGACTCAATGGGCTATCCATAAAGTCCAAGAACACCCAAACGGAGTCTGCACGAAGAAGGCTATGACCTTTCAAAGTCGGGAGGTCACATAGGGTAGGGTCAAACTCAAATTCGAAGCTAACCCCGACCCGCCGAGCCGACTGACCCGGGCCGAGCCGACCCGATTCGCCCAGTCGACCCGACACCTAGTCGAAATGACCCGGGCTGAGCCCGACCTCTAGCCGGCCGACTCTTACAGCCGACCTCGTCGATTAGACTGTTCAGGGTAAAATGACCATAATTTGGGCTACAAAGGTCCGAATTAGAAAAATTCAAAAGCCTAACATCAAGTTCACTGATGTGGCTACAATTTACCTGAAGGATTCACTTCCAAATATCCTTTATTTCCCATCCAAAAACCAGTTCTAAAGTCCAGTTAATGTGTACTACCACAATATGACAGCTTGCCATGGTTCAAAATACAACCAAACATTCCCCTTCCCCTTGGGGTAAGACAACCAACACTGTTATTCATTTTAACTATAACACATAAAAATCACACACAAGGACAATTACTTAGTCTAAAAATCAGTCCCCGGACTATCCGAAAATAGCTCGAAATCTCCAGCACACTGTCCCAAAGTCTTGGGACTGTTCACACGGCCACTCATGGCTTCACACAACCCATGCCATTTGAATGTGTTGGAATCCAACGATAAGAAAACGCAGCGGAAATATAAAAAATTTAACTCTGAACTGCATCAGGATCCAAGCGATTTGATGAAACTAAACAATGAATAAAGGAAATCTAGATCTTACTCCCAGATTCAATCTTTTCATCGAAGTGCATTTGCTTGATAACACACGCCAAACACAAATGGTAACTCCTTCTGTGAAACGATCCAAGAAAGAACGGTGCCAAGACGATGCAAGGTGCAAAAGCCTCTAAAGGTATCCACACGAATGGCTAATGGATGGGATGGATGTGCTAGCACCTTATGATAGGTCTCTTTGTCCTACAAACCAAAGACACCTTAGTGTCTCTTAAAACTCTAAAAGAATTCTCTCAAAAACCGCCACTTCAAAAGAACCACACACTTTAGATGATAAACTTACATTTTATATCAAGCCTCCCAAACCTATTTATTAAAACTAATTTAAACCAAATTCCACTAACTTATTAATGGGCTTATGCTTAGTTGGGTTTAATCATGTGGGCTAAAGAGAGAGCCTTCAATATCTCATTATAGTTCATTCTTATGTGTGACCCTATAAAGTTCACTCCATCGTCGGCAGCGACCCAAATCATATTCTATTCACAAGTTATACCGGGTCTCTAGAAAGACATTATAACTACCTAAATCAAGTGAATTCAATGACTAAAACCTTACCATAGTATGATATTAGTCCTTTGTCACACGATGCCCAATTACACAGTTATTGATGAAGTCATCTTTTATACAACTTAATCGCTTGATTCTCAAGTAGATTAATCCAAACAAATGATATTGATAACTCCTATCAATCTCATTCGATAACGGTCATGCATTTCTGGCCCCACTTTATCATGAGTACAATAGACATCTCACTCAATTAAAAGCTGACAAATTCCTTCACTTTATCACTCACATTTACTCCACATGATTTCTTGCATGTGACCGCGCTGTATTACCATACATTAAGGCGTCATTGAGCTCACGTCGAACTCACGAAGTTCCTCGTGTAAAGGAATCCGTAGTGAATTTAGGTGAAGAACTCGGAATACCCTTCTTGCGGTAAGTGCGTGACATAATCCATGTAGTATTTCTCGTAGCGAATTCGATCACGATAACATGAACTTAACATGTATTTATGTTATGAGTAACATCTTATGTTCACTGACCAGCAAAAGCGTGGTCTTTTCTCCAGAAAACATAATAGTCTTACTTCATTATTATTCCCCCTGATAATGATCGACTATGGACTATTTAGAATAGTGTTCTTATACTTGTAAGGTTTTACTATTAAGTCACATAACATTGACATAAAGCGAGCCTGACTATTGAATCTGATTTTATCAAGTTGAACCACATTTAAATAACAAGATAAAATGATAAATGCCTCATGTATATAAACATATAATGACAAGTATATATATACCCTTTGAGGTACAGACATATCACTAACAATCTCACCTTACTAAGCTTTAATTAGGCATAAATTGAATGCCTATCGATCTATTATGACTATCATGCTTTATTGTGGAAGAGGTTTAGTCAAAAAGGATCAATGGCTTGCATGTCATCGAGTATGAACTCTACATATCTTGACATCTCCTCTCTCAATGATCTCACGAATGAGGTGGAAACGAGTATGCGTTTGGATCGTTGATGTGATCTAGGCTGCTTAGGCGAGCAATAGCCCATTATTGCCACAATAGACATCCCGGGTTTATGTGCTAGGAACAACACCCGATCTAAAAATGAAATTTTGATCCAAGCGCCTCGTAGGCGCATGTCGGGCGACTATGTATATTTCGACATATGTAGTAGAATCGGCCATGGTGTCTTGCTTGGAACTTCTCCAACTCACAGCACCTCCATTCAAACAAAACACAAAACCAGATTGCAATCTAAAGTCATCTAAGTCAGACTAAAAACCAGCATCGGTATAACCACTTATAACTAGCTCGCCTTCTTGTCCACCATAGATAAAAAAAAAATATCCTTGGTTCTTCTCAAGTACTTAAGGATATTCTTGACTACAAATCCGTGTTGACATTCACTGGATACGATGGAATCTACTTGTCATGCTTAAGGCATAGGAGACATCGGGGTCGGGTGCAAGCTTGCCAGCATACATGATAGAACCAATAGCCGAAGCATATGGGATTTTATCCATGCGCTCTCTCTCGTCCTTCGTGGTTGGACATTGAGACTTACTGAGCTTAATGCCATGAGACATTGGCAAGAAACCTCTCTTGGAATCTTGCATGCTAAACCTCTTTAGCACTTTGTCTATGTACCCACTTTGACTTAAGTCGAGTAACCGTTGAGATCTATCTCTATAAATCTTTATGCCTAGGGATGTTTGCCATTTCTAAGTCTTTTCATTGAAAACATTTCCCCAACTTCAAGACTTGACATCAAGAAGGTAGGATGCTGTCATTTAATGAGTAAGATGTCAGTCCATATACAACATCAATTAAGAAGACAATTGCACTCCACTCAACCTTCTTGTATACACTGAAGGCTCATCTTCTTCATTTTTCATAAAGCCAAACTCTTTAACAAATTTCATCAAAATGAAGATTCCAAATTTTCGTGAAGCATGCTTAATCCATAAATGGATCTTTGAAGCATAATAATCTCTATTAGGATACTTAGATCGATTAAACCCCTGTGTTGTGTCATGTACACATCCTCGAGTAAGTTTCCATTAAGAAACACTGTTTTGACATCCATTTGCCAAATCTCATAATCATAGTACGCAGCGATAGCAAGAAGAATCCTAATAGACTTAAGCATAACGACAAGTGAAAAGGTCCCATCATAGTCAATACCATGAGTTTGTTTGAAACCTGCAACAAGTCGAGACTCGCGTCATATCATGTTTGATCTTATGAACCCATTTACAATCAATGACCTTAGCACCCTCAGGTGGATCAACCAAATTCCAAACCCGGGTTATCCTACATTGATTGCATCTCGCACTTCATGGCTCGGGCCATTTTTCGATCCGCCTATCATCACTTCATGATGGGATAGGAAGATGGCTCATCTTCATCCGCAAGCTCTATGGTTTTGTCGCCGCCACGAGAAATCCATATCTCGCCTATGATGAATCCACTGACCTTCTCGTGGGCCTCAGGCGTAAGATGTCAACTCAACAACTCGGGTTGTGAGTCTTGTAGAATTTCCATGGAAGACTCGATGGCAACTCTCAGGGTTCTCGAACTTCTTTCAAGAGATGTCTTACTCCATCGACTTTGGAAATGAACTCTTTCCAAAAGACTTCATTACGAGCAACAAACACTTTGCTCTCGTGATGGGATGAAAAGGAAAAATCTCTTTTGTTTCCTTCTGATACCCCACAAATAAGCACTTATCAAATTCGATGCTAGCCATCGAAGCCCTGACGCTTTACATAAGCTTCACAACCCCAAATCTTGAGAAAAGACAAACCAGGACGCTTTCCTATCCACAACTCATATGGTGCTTTCTCACCCGCTTTCGATGGAATTCTATTCAATAAGAACGCATCAGTCTCTAATGCATATCCCCAAAAGGATATTGGAAGATCTGTTCTACTCATCATAGATCGAACCATATCTAATAAAGTTCGATTTCTCCTTTCAGATACACCATTCCATTGTGGTGTTCCAGGTGGAGTGAGTTGTGATACTATCTCACAATCCTTAAGATGATCATCGAAATTTTGGCTTAAATATTCACCACCTCGAATGTAGACGAAGTGTTTTGATATTCTTTCCAATGATTTTGTATTTCATTCTCGAATAATTTGAACTTTTCAAATGATTCGACTTATGCCTCATTAAGTAGATGTAACCATATCTACTAAAGTTACCTAAAAAGTAATGAAGTACTGATAACTCCTCTAGTACTGAGCTTATTGGTCCACAAACACTGTGATGTATAAGGCCCAATAAGCTACTGTCTCTCACTCGTGTCTAGCAAAAGGAGCCTTGGTCATTTTGGTCAGTAAACAAGATTCATGTTTCAAAATGACTCTAAGCCAAATGACAAATTCCCATCTCATGAGCTTCAAGATGTATTTCCTCATTGACATACCAAAGGACAATGCCAAAAGAGGCTGATCAAGTCATCGACCTGAACTCTAGCATCGGTTATATAGTTTGAGTTGTTCCAAGTCTAAAACATAGACTGTTAGATAAAATGGAGCGACCCTACAAAAAAAATGTCCAGATTATAGATAGAGAAAAGGATATTTTAATAATAAAGGAATCCATCCATCGCCCAACAAGAACTTAAATAATGTTTCGCTCACAAGAGTACACACAACACCCTTTAATTGAAACAAGTCCACCGCAAAGTCAAATCATAAACTCCTACACGAATATGCAAGAATCCTTGCTCCATTCCCCACTTGTAGGTCCACCCGGCTCAATAATGATCACAGAGCCATAAAGCCCTACACATTTACACAAATGTGAGATCCACATCCAAAGATCTAATACCCATGAAGCGTAAGTAGACAGACGGTTTCTATAACATAAATATTCGGGCGGGTAGCCTCCCGCTACTCTTCTTTTTCTTCTCGATCTTCCAAGTGTAGCTTACAATTCCTCTTCTAATGAACTTGTTCATTACGTAAGAAGCAAACTCCTCCCCAGGGCGCTCGCTTCGCCCAAATGACTCCGTCCTTACCTTCTGGGCCTTATTGCCTCGCTCTTCCCTTTCTTTCATGCCTTCCCTTCTCGGGGAACCATACACCGATTTTGTCAATGCTCATCTCAACATTCTTTAACATTCCATGTAATCGTTAATGATTTTCCATATGGTGCATATTGTAGTTCGGCGCAACAAATTGATCATAAGATCTCGTAATGAACCTAAATCGACGCAGCCAACTCATGACTAATGTGAGCACCAAGCTTATCAAGTTAATCGATGAGACCCTTCATCTTTAGCATGTGCACTTACCAAGTCCCGTGGAGTCATCTTGCATGCATTCAATGCTTCGTGGTTGTAAACCTTTTCGACGTGCTTCGAACATCACTGAGATGCGCCATCATATCAAATGCCTCCATTTCCCTCAAATTGCTTCTCAAGCTAGAGTTCAATGTGGTCAGAAGTATAAGACATGTTACATCCACAAAGTGTCATTCAAAATGCTTACTATAAGCATCCCTTCTATTGTAAGTATCAAGCAGGTGGAGGTTCATTGGGGATTTCATTATCAAGAACATACATCTTCCTATCTTGTTTAAGGACAATCCTCAAATTTCGAGACCAATCGAGGAAGTTTGTCCCATTAAGTTTTTCCTTTTCAAGGATAGATCGTAGAGTAAATATTGATGTGTTGTTTGATGCCATTAGTCTACATACAAAAATATGCAAAGCTTTTAATAAAGGAGGTCTTTAATACTCCCACTAAAATTAATAACTCTTTAATTAACACAGAAACAATCTTATAGTTTCTTAGTGGGTGAAAATCCACGTTCGACTTTAAATTCAAGCTTTAGCTGCATAACACTTAAACTTAAGCTAACTAGGTAGAAAACTCTTCCTTTTATGCCCTTAGGCCCAAAAACCTATGATAGCCTAAGTTAAGTCTAACAATATTCAATCTTATAGATATCACCATCATGTCTTCTACATAGCCCAATACACCCGTCGCGTAAACTATTAAAACGATCGGCATTGACAAGTGTTAAATTATGGAAGGCATTTTATGACTTAATATTTTATGTGATGAAATTATCAAGTTGTTAGGCAAACTTTATAAAAATATACATGCATCACATACAAGCATTATAAGCATAATAACGTGATATGTCATGGCCCATTTCCTAAGGTAATTTTATAAGCCAATATGGAGATGCGTGATTGCCTTAACCAATACCTAAATTTTATAGGCTTGTCTCCAAGAATGAACGGCCTCCATTCTTCATTCTTCTTCACAAGCAAGTAATTGTGTGCCATTTTATGCCAAAATAATAAAGTTAATGCACACACATGTTGTGTCAATAAAACAACGACACACAAAAGCGTATAATATAATGAAAAAGAGACACATGTTGTGTCAATAAAAATTGAACAAAACGCAGGCCTTATTTAAAAAAATTACAAACCCATAATTAATACCGCCAATCACATCAACTATGGGCCATGACACGCACCATGCAAATTGAATATAAATACATTAAGCACATAATCGATTATGAATATGGTTCAATTGCGCTGCTAGTCATATAAACAAATTTAAGGCTAGCATGAGTGAGTTAATACCTAGAAATTTCCTAATCATTAATCACTCAATAATTTGGTCATTCACCAATGCTGATACGCTTAATCTATCAAATTCATCATTAATTTGGAACAATCCTACTTAATATGTGTAATATGTAACAAATTAATCTGGTCTAACATTAATGTGTAACATCCTACTTATTAGGAATAATCAGAATACCATTCTTAATGTCTAACATTAATGTGTATCAATCCTGGGCGACAAGAATAACTGTAATACCATTCTAATGTCTAACATTAATGTGTAATAGTCCTACCGACAGAATAATCAGAATAGATTCAGTTTAATGTCTAACATTAATGTAATAAATTCTACCGATTAAGAATAATCTTCAACAGTCCATTCTTAATGACTAACATTAATGTGTAATAGTCCTACTGATTAATAAGAATATGTAACAAATATATCGCACATGTAACAATATAGATTAAGAAGTATCTCAGAACAATTGAGACGCACATGTAACGGTCCTACTAATTAATCTTGGGTTACTATAATAGTCTTAATCATATTAGAACACAGGAATTACGAACTCAGAATTTGATTTTGGTCATCAAAAGTCCTAATCCTATTAAAGCTTTTCCAAACCGAATCATTTTTCAATTTCGATTCGATGCCATGTATTCTTGTACAAAAAAAAAACATGACTCGGGGATTATACCGATTATAAATGGATGAACTAATGGATCATGGTATATCACATATGGAAAACAAATACACTAAATGTATCGGGTTATATCACATATAAAAATTAGTTTCACTAAACAAAGAAGTAGCTCCGACACGCACTATCGAATCTAGTGATAAGAAAACACAAATGAAAAATAAAAAATTAATGCCGAACTCCGCATCAGATCCAAGCTAGCTTGATGAAATCCAACAATGAATCAAGGAAATCCGCATCTTACCTCTTGTATCGATCCTTTCGAATTAGCGTTATGCATTTCCTTGATCACACATACGCCGAAACACAAATAGAACTCCTACTAGAAACGATCTAAAGAATAAATAATCCGTGGATTTGATGCAAACAGGTAAACGCCTCTAAAGGTATCCACACGAATGGCTAATGGATGGGATGGATGTGCTAGCACCTTATGATAGGTCTTTGTCCCACAAAACCAAAGACACCTTAGTGTCTTCCAAAACTCTAAAAAGAATTCTCTCTAAAAACCGCCCACTTCAAAAGAACCACACACTTTTAGATGATAATCCCCATATTTATATCAAGCCTCCCAAACCCATTTATTAAAACGAATTTAAACCAAATCTACTAACTAATAATGGGCTCTGGGCTCGGGTCAGCTTGGGTCACTAGTCATTTCGCTTAATCATGGGCCAAAGAGAGAGCCTTTCTAACATCTCATTATAGCTCATTCTTATGCGGCGACTCCTACAGTTCACTAATGTCAAGTGCGGCCCAAATCATATTCTAAGCCCACAAGTTATAATGGGTCTCTAGCAAGACATTATAACTACCCAAATCAAGTGAATTCGATGACTCGAAAAACCTTACCATAGTATAATATTAGTCCTATTACAAGATGTCTCGATTACACAAAGCATGGATGAAGTCATCTTTATACAACTTAATCAAGCGATTCTCAAGTGACTATTAACTAAAACAAATGGCTGATAACTCCTATCAATCTCATTCATCACCTACCATGCATTTCGCCCCACTTATCAAGAGGCCAATGACATCTCACTCAATTAAGAGCGGGACAAATTCCTTCACTATCACCATTCCTCCACATTGATGATTTACTCGTCGCCAACCATACCGTATTACCATCCCGTTAAAAGACGCCATCAGCTATGTCAAGACACGGTTCTCGTAGGGAATCCATGGTGCATCTGTGCCAAGGACTCAAATACCACTACTACAATGAGAATTCTGTTAATATAATCCGTATAAATATTTCATCAAGTTGATCGATAACATGAACTTCATGTATTTATGTTACGAGTAACATCTTATGTTCATGACCCGATAAAGCGTGGTGCACTATAGAGAAAACATAATAAGTCTTACTTCATTATTATTCCCTTAATGTGTTCGACTATGGTATTTAGAATAATGTTCTAACCATTACTTGGGTTTCTTATCCAGTCACATACTTATTGGCATAAAGCGGAGCTAAATATAATTTTGTAGGATTGAAGCCCTGATTTTAATTAACAAGATGAATGATAAATGTCTCAAGTATATAGGCATATAATGGCAATGTATATGCCACTGGGCTGAGTGCCTTATCTTCTTGGGAATGGCCCTTAGACAGAATTAAACCAAGTGGAGAAAATACACCTCTAGGAGTTTATGAGCTCCACAAATGCAGTTCTCATGTGAAGCCCTTGTTGTGAGGATGAACTCTTTCTCTTGATTTAAATATTCAATTAATAAACTCAACGAAGCTAAGATTCATCATTAGTTCAAAAATCAAAATCCCCCAAACTTGAATCATGCATTTTCTAAAAACAAATTAGTTAGAGAGCATAATACTTCCCCTTGTAGTCTTGTATGCATATTGAATTAGGAGTTCATTTTCCATGTGAAGACTCCATTTCTGCTCATACCTTCACCGATATGCAAAAACTCCAAAAGAAAAAATTTTAACAATAAAGCCACACACAATTCTAACTAAAACACTTAAAATTTTAAACAATTTCATTGATTATGAATCAATAAAAAAATAAACTATTGTATGGGTTGCCTCCTATGAAGCTGCTAAGTTTTAAGTCCTTAGTTGGACTTGCTGCTATGATTATCTTGTCTCAGCAAAATTCTTCTTTAACTCAGATTCTGGAATTAGTCTTCAATTATCTTCCCTCCAAGGTAATGCTTTAATCTCTGACCATTCACTTTGAATTCTTCTCTAGAACTGGTTTTCAATGTCACTGCCCCAAAGGTTATACTTGCCATTACTCTATAAGGACCACTCCATTTTTATCTCATATTTCCTGGAAATAGTTTCAGTTTAGATTTAAATAAAAGGACCTGACTTCGCCTCTCAAAATTACTCCTCCCTCAAAATTTTTCACTATGCCATTTCTTTGTTTTATCTTTTGTAAATCCTGCATTATCATAAGATTCATTTCTTAGCTCTTCCAATTCATTTAGTCGAGTAATCTTTTCTTCCTTATAAACTTAAATGAAAACTAATTTCTTGATGGCCCATATCATCATTCCAATTCAAGAGGAAGGTGACAAGGTTTTCCAAAGACAATTCTGTATGGGGACATTCCAATGGGAGTTTTATAAGCCCACAATGCATCATCAAGCTTTAGAGACCAATCTCTTATGCTGGAACTTGCAGTCTTTTCAAGAATTTTCTTTATCTCCTTATTGGAAATTTCAGCTTGCCTATTTGTTTGAGGATGATAAGCCAGACTCATTATGTGTTTGATTCCATACCTGCTCATGAGTTTCTCAAATACCTTGTTTTCAAAATGGCCCCCTCCATCACTTATGATAGTTCCGTGCCCCAATCGCTTCAAAATATTTCCTCCGTAAGAATCCCACAACTATATTAGCATTATTTTTGGGACAAGCTGTTGCTTCCACCCATTTGGATACATATTCCACAGCTAGGAGTATGTACAAATTCCCAAACGAAGATGGAAAAGGCCCCATGAAATCTATTTCCCAGTACATCAAAAGTCAGACTGTATCAAAGATACCAAGTAGGGAATTTCATGTCTTCCTCACGATACTCTACTTCTCCTCGACATTGATCACAAAGTTTGACCCATTCAAAACATTCTTTGATTATAGTAGGCCAATAAAAGTTTGATTGGAGAATTTTATGGGCTGTTTTGTCTCCTGTAAAATGCCCTCCATATGGTGATGCATGACATTCATATAAAATTCTGCCTTGTTCACTTTTTGGCACACACCTCCCGATTATCATATCCGCCTCCTCTTTAATAATAGGGTCATCCTGTATATATAAACTGGCCGGCTACCCTTAACTTCTTTCTTACTGGTAGATGAATTTTGGGTATGTGAACTCCACAAGCTAGAAAATTTACAATGTCAGATACCATGCGATTGAATGACAACTGGAATAACTACTCATTTGGAAAGTTTTCTGTTTATTCTGTCCCTTTTCCTTTTACAGTAGTTTTTTCAACTCTTGACAAGTGATCAGCTATCACATTGTCACTACTTTTCTTGTCCTTGATCTCCAAATCAAATTCCTCGTAGTAAATAATCCCATCCGATCGCCTCGCTTAGCCTCTTTCTTGTCATCAAATATTTAATCGCAGCATGACTGTGATGGATAATGACATGGGATCCCAATATGTAATGGCCTCGATTTTTCACATGCAAATACCATGGCCAACATCCTTTTCAAGAGGCTTATAGTTCCCTCTCAGCTTTATTGAAGGTTTTACGGGCATAAAGATACGTCCCAAATATTTTGTCAATTTTCCGTCCCAATACAAATCCCATCGATAGCTATCAATAGCATCACACATAATCTCAAATTCCTTATTCCAGTCTGGTTTGGCCAAGATGGGAGCTTCAACTAATCTGATCCGATTCAAATGAAGATCGACAGGATTCATTAAAATTAAACTTGGTATCCTTTTCCAGTTGTCTACATAATGGTCTTGCAATTTTTGAGAAGTCCCTGATAAATCTTCTATAAAAACCAACATGTCCTAAGAAACTTCTTATTCCCTTTACTGTTGTAGGTGGAAAAAGTGTCTTTATGATAGAAACCTTTGCTTGATCCACTTCCCCAAATTCCCATCTCAAATAAGCACTTCGTGGTTCAAGGACAACGCTCTTCGTTACTATAAAATGACATTTTTTCCTAATCTAAAGCTAAATTCCCCTGGCTCTAGCACTTAAAGTACTATTCCCAAATTTTGCGCTATCACAAAACTGGATCCATAGGATTGTAAGTCGCCCATGAATATCTCCCCATAACCTCCTTTTGATAAGTCCGAACATATACATCATGCATATTTGAAATGTAGCAGAGAATTTTGCATAAAATTTCAAATGGCAACCTTTTAAAACTGCGCACCATAGGGGCATGTGAAAGTGGTTTTCTCCCTAGTCCTCGTGCAAGGAAATTTTGTTATATATCCGTATCACCCATCAAGAAAATGTATGAGGGGTGTCCTCGACAATCTATCCAACATCCGACAATGAAAGGTAGAGGAAAATGATCTTTACCTGTTAGAGTATTTAATTTTCTATAATCTATACACACCTCCATCCCGTCATACCCTCGTAGGGAATTTAGTTCCATTCCTTTCTTACCCCCGATCGCAAGAATCCAATTCTCTTGGGAACCACATGAACTGGTCTACCCAAGGGTCACCCTGATATTGTGTGGAAGCAAATAAAACTTGCATTTAAATCCATTTCAATACTTCCTTCCTTATAACATCCCTTCATTATTGGATTCAAATTTCTTTGTGTTCAATCAAGTTCCTTTTGTACTATCTTCTAGCGTGATTTTGCATGAAAATAGAAGGACTGACAATTCTTGAGATCTTCAATCGACTCAAGCAATTGCTTCCTCAGATTTTTTTAGAATCTTTAATAGCTTTTTTGTTCTTCATATTCTCGCCTCAATGCAAATTATATAATCAATGTATTGCCTTTTCCGCTCTAAGAAAGCATACTCTGATGACTCAGCAAATTCTTCAATATCAACCCTTCTGTACTTGTTTCTTGCTCAGTTGCTTTATTTTCCTTGCTGCATGATTTTTCTTGACTGTTTTCAATCAAACTTAAGACTGTTTCTGTGCATTTCAAACTGGAATGCAGAAATTCATAATCAACACTCTTAAGATACTGGAAATTCATCTCATTTTCATTGATAGAATGTTGGATATTACAATCAGAGTTCAATTCAAGACTGATGAGACTAGTGTTATATACAGCCATACAATTTTCCTCATCAACATCGACTGTATAAGCTTTTGCTGAGGTCATGCACTACTTCATCTCACCTCAGTAAGCTCACCCTTCCAGACATCGATCGTATACCAGCTAAGAAGGGTCTTCCTTAAACGATCGAGAACCCTGTGTGTCCTTTCCATTTTCATGACAACAAAATCAATAGAGATGAATTTCCCCAATTTGACCGCACATCCTCAAGGACTCCTCAGGGTTATGCCATTGACTCCATCACCATTTGCGTGTAATTGTTGTCAGTAAGTCTCCCAAACTCAACCTTTGTACAACTGATAAGGGTATCAAATTAATGTTGGCACCTGAGTCACACAAAGCTTTTTTGAATTCAAATTTCCCAATAGTGCAGGGAATGGTAAAGCTGCCATGGTCTTTCATCTTAGTCAGACTCTTCCTCGAATAACTGCACTAAGCATGTTGCAATAGGCACACCACTCTTCTCAGCAATTTTCTTTCTTTTGCTCAAAAAGATATCCTTCAGGAATTTGGCATAGTTTGGCATTTGAGTGATAACATTTGCAAAGGGAATGCTAATTTCTATCTTCTTGAAAATCTCCAAGAATTTAGAAAATTGTTCCTCTTTCTTTTCCTTTTGAAGTCTTTGTGGGAAAGGAACTGCAGGTGTGTAGGTTTAAACCTTTTCTTTTTGTTGTTGTTCATAGTTTTTCCTCATGCCGTCGCATTCATTTTATTCTCGGGCCATAGCTCTCACTCTAAATCAAGTTTCCTTTTCTATCTTCTTCCAGCTTCTTTCTACTTCCTCTCGTCTCGACCTTCTTCTTTCTCGCTTACTCACGCTCACTTCCTTTCCACTCCTAAGTTGGACTGCCATACAATCTCTTGGATTCTTCTGAGTGTCACTAGGGAAGGCATCCTTGGTCTAGTTTTGCAAGGTTGAGGCCATCTGCCCAACCTATGTTTTCAAGTTCTTGAGTGAAGCATTAATGTTTGCTTGAAAAATTTGTGTGTTGGATTTAAAAGTTTCCAACTCAGCATATTTCTGTGCATGGAGGTTTAGCAGCAATTTATTGTCCCCCATGAACTGTAACATTTGCTCCTTAAAGGACTGAGTCCTCTATTGACCTTGATATTCATTTCTATTCTCTCCTTAATGTTGCTGCTTGGTTGTTAACCTCAAAGGATTATATCCTCACAAAACTCCTGCCCTATATGTCTTAGGCCTGATGCCCTCCACCATATGAGAAGTTCTCATGGCCCCCTTAGTGCCGGTGTGCATATTGTGTAGGCAAGTCAGTTAGGGCTTGAAAATGGTAGCTTCTCCGCCTTCATTCAAATACTTGGCCTCCCCAACCTGACTGGGCATCCTCATCAATTGGTCCCTCAATACTTCTTCTGATTCATCTCTTTCCACTGCTCTAATTTCCATGAGCAGAGTGCATTCTTTTCTTCTTGATTCCCCAACTTGTGCATTATTGCATCAAGTTTTGCTTCTATAGCAGTCATTTTATTGAGCTCAATGACCCCACTCCCCTTTGTTTTGCTGTTGTTCACTGAAGATTCAGATGGAGCTTTCATGTTGCATTTAGCTAGGTCTTCTATCAACTGCCTTGCCTCTTCTACATTTCTTCGTTTAAATGCCCCATTGATGAGTCAAAAGCTCATTAATTTTTGATACATTTTTCTGATATGTTTCTTTTATATAATTGCTTGTTTTTATTCAGAAATATGGAAATTTTACCAAATTTATATTTTGCAGACTTTTACAAAGAAATGGAAGTTCCAGCAAGTATATAGAAGCTTGGCATATGGTCAAGTAGCTGGGCTGCGGCACTCGGCGCCGCGAGATAAACTCGAGGCCGACTCGAGCAAATTCAAGAATACACGCTCAAGTCACAACAGAGAACTTAGGTCGCGACTAGAAGTGATAGTACGCCCAACAAAAGTTGTTGCGATAGGAGAAAATTTGTTGAGACAAAGTAAGAAGAGCCACCATCATGTCGTGACACCGTTTTAAGGTCGCGACACAGAAAGAAGACATTGTTGGTAGCAACAGAAAATTGATGTTGCGACAAAAATATAAGCTGAGCACACCAATCGAGGTCGCAACCAGGAATTCATGTCATGACATAAAAATGAGCGGAACAGTTAAAACATGTTGCGACTAAGTTTAAGCCACTATGACAAAAACAAAGTAAAAAGGGCCATTACTCAGTCGCGACACACTCTCTAGGCCGCACTAAAAAGAAATTAATCTGACGGAAACCGTTGTGAGTAAAATCAGGTCATGACAAGATCGAAGAAAGAACGTGATACGCTTTCAAGTCGCGATAGGAATTGCAGGCGAGCAAAAACTACCTTGTCAGAACTCCAATTTCCATGTCGCGATACAAGAAAACAAACAAGTCACACTGAAGTCGCAACCTATATGCGGCGTAAAACTAGATATGATGTCGCAACATGAAAGGGAATGGTGACCAGGGATTAAAACGCTAATACTAAAATGTGGTGTCGTGACATAAAAAATGAAGTTTCACACGTGACCAGAAAGGGAAAGATACCAAAGTCACACAAGAAATTGTGGTCACGACATGAACTGCAACAAGAGTAAAAGTGATAAAGGCAACCATTCAGTCGCGAAATATTTTTTAGGTCACGACTAATAAAAGAAGTTGAATTGAGAAGAAACTGTTATGACTAAGAAATGAGGTTGCGATAGGATGAGGAGAAATGATGTTGCGACATGCTTTTAAGGTCGCGACATAGATTTCAGCAAGGAAAAGAAACGATTAGGTCGCAACCTAAATCCCATGTCACGACAAGATAATGAACAGACAAACAATTTAAGTCACAATATGAAAAGGGGGAGCTGTGACCAAGAATTAGTGGCTGACAACAGAAATGGTGTCGCGACATGGTTTTGAGGTCACGACAATGCATCGTAGTAGAAAGCAAGATGCCTTGAAGTCAATGGCATGGAACCGAGAGGTCGCGTATACATAATTTATTGCGGGCCAAAAAGGCATGGTCGCAACTAAGATCAACATAGCTGGCAATAGAAATGATGTCGCGACATGAAATTGAGGTCACGACAAATATTTCAGCAAAGGGAAGGATGATTAGGTCGTGACATGAAATTGTGGTTGTGACATCAATTGCTAGAAACAAGAGAAACCTGTCGCAATAGAAAACATTAGGTCGCGACTCAACAATTGCAAGAACAAACTGAAAGGAAGGTTGCGACCAGTTTCCTGAGGTCACGATAGACTTGACAGATCCGTGTTAATACATGATGTCCTCGACAAGCTTCTCCGAGTCGGACCTAAAACAAAGCGTCATCGGGCTTACTGACGGTAGTGGAAAATCCATTGGGAGCCTCGGAGTCAGCCCAATCCCAAAAGGTACAAATAGGCTTACGAGTAAAAGAGGAGCGCCGCTTTTCTCGAAACCCACCGTCCGGGAGGACGAGGGAAGACTCACCGTATATTTTAGAATAGACTTTTCTTCTTTTCTTTTCCGGGATCCGAGCCAAGAATCATTTTGTAATGTGTAAGCCGGATTTAATTTTTCATTCTCTTCCAATTACGGCTCGGGAATCAATGAGTTAAGATGTTTATGAAATTCGCTTCTAGTGAATTATAGTTATAGTGGGATACCTCTTGATCATCATTTATTGTCGGACAGGGACTTAGCAATTGATAAGCATTAAATTTTCCATCGGGAATGGACTCCGCCGTTAGTTACACTCTTCGTTTGGAATTGGAAGGAATTTCCTAAAATCGGGATTTTGATTTATTTGATTGATGTTATTTGTGATCTGAGTTGTTCCTAATAGTAGTACTCGAATACCATCTCAAGGATTAGCCAGATTTCGATTTCATTAGAAGTTTAAGTATTTATTGGTAGATGGAGATTCTCGAGAGCCTTAACATTTAACTTTCGTGGGCATGTTAAATGGCCACGAAGAATTATGAGCCTGAGTTCATTTCGATAGATTTCAATTCACTCATAGTCGAGTTGAAGCGGGAATCGTCATATCATTCTGTTGTCTTCATCGTAGATTTCACCCAATCGCTGATAGATTCATCTCTGCAGTTGTCGAGATCTAATCATGAGAAGGAAAATCCATCGTATCTAAAGGGATGAGTCACAACCATTTTGTAGAGTTTTGCAATGACCTGCATCGGGATGCAAGAAATCCAAGTCTTAAGAAAATGGGTATGAAGTATTGAAAAAGAAAATACCCAAATTTTATAAAGAGTGTTTTCAATAAAGTAACTCGACAGATCCCTTTGCTTTCAAAGAAGAAGTGGACTCTAATTAGTGAATAATAGAGAAATCCAAGCTGCATTAGGAGGCATCTTTGACAAATCCCTACCCAAATTTAGGATAGAAAGAATCATAATGAATTGTAATGTGTAAAATGGACTGCTCCACAAATACCATCTCAAGTGTTAATTTCTAGCAGAGATCTAATTCAAATTCAAATTTTATTTGTTAGTTCAATTCCTAAATTTTATTTTAATTAGATGAATGTAATATAGGATTATCTTGTCTTTTAGATTCAAGTTTTTCAAACTATTATAAGGAGGTTCAAATAGTGTGGGATCTTGAGTAGTTAGGGTAGCTGATTCAACATTCTCGCCAATCATGGGAATGATATCCTGATTCTTACATCCACTTTTACTACTTGTATGACCGTGCACTTGGGTGTTGTCATAGAGTAAAACCCATTATTAATTCCTGCAACATAAAATCAGTTTTATTTATTTTCAAACAACTCTATTCAACTTTGACCTAGATGTAGGAAAATTGTAAGGCTCCTGTATAAGTGTTAAATTGAGTGGTTTAGTCTATATTTTCATAGACAAACACCCACAACAAGCTGCATCTATTATACCCTTAGAAGTATCATTCAAGGAGTGGTAGACAATATCCATTTGGGTCTTCAGGTCTATGCCATGCATAGGGCACCTCTTCAACAACCTTTTGTACCTTTCCCAAGCAGTATATAAGCTTTCATCTTCTCCTTGTTTGAGCACAATGATCTCCCTTCTTCTTTTGGTTGTGAGGGATGGGGGAAAAAATCTGCTAAGGTAAGCCTCCACCAACTCTTCCCATGTGTTAACTAAGCCATATGACAATGATTCAAACCATGTGACTGCAATATCTCTCAAAGAGAAAGGAAAGAGTTGTAGTTTGATCACCTCTGGTCTCACATCATTTAGTTTAACTGTGTTGGCCATCCTAAGCAATTTGCCTATGTGCTCATTAGGATCTTCGTGAGGGGATATCTGTAAATTGATTCTCACAAGACCATGGTGATCAATGCTGGTTTCAAATTTCTCAAAATTGTTAGCTTCTATAGCAAAGTTGTCTAATTGTCAATATTCTTCTTGAATAATCGGTCCCGTAAATCCTCCATCAGATCTTGCATCGGAGGCCTTTCTACTGTTGTTTCTTGTTCTACTGTCTGACCCATTCTTTCATCTGCCATAATTGCTGTTTCTGCACTTCTGACCTTCCTTAAGTTCCTTAATGTTATTACCAATTCAGTATCTAAGGGAAACATATCTGATTCTGGCTTCCTATGCATGAAATAACTTCCTGAAATGGAAATATACTGAGATTAATTGGAAGCAGTGGTTTTAAAAATCATATATCCTTTAAGTTTTTCTAAAAGATCAAGAGTTTATGCAAAATCTACCACAAAACTGCTTTTTTGAATTTCTCTTTTATAAAATAAAGAAAAATGTCCAAATTAGCATTTCTTTTATCAATATTGATTTAGTCAAATCCTTTCAATCCCCGGAAACGGCGCCATAAAACTTGCTTGGTTCATGAATATATATAGATCTAGACCCTTCAATTTTTATTCCTCTACTAGAGCCTTACAATTCCCCTGCAGTTGTACCAAAATTGGAGCTAGTTGTTTGAAAATTTAAAATTGGTTTGATGTTCTTAAAATTATAAAATGAGTTTAGTCTAAGACACTGCAAGTGCACAAGTCATACAAGTAGTAAAAAAAGATGTAAGTCCAGATATCATTCCCTCAAAGATTGACAAGGATTTTAAAATCAACTACCCTAACTATTCAAGATCCACACTATTTGCACTTCCTTGTAACAATTCAAAAAATAAGGTTGGAAAGAAAAATTATCCTATGTAATGTTTCTATATTAAGGATAAAATTCAAAATAAAACAAATAAATAAATCGATCGAATCTCATTTTTTTGTAAGAATGTGAACATCGGTAAGGAGTCATTGTGAAATTACAATTTCGGCATCCTAAATATAGTTGTGACTTTCCTGATTCCGATTTGGATTTGTCAAAGATCTTGCTAATAACATAAATTGGATTTCTCCTTAACTTGCCAAATTAGATATCCTTGCTTCCTCTCAAAGACAAATCTAATTAGTTACTTGTATTTAGAACCACTCATTTCTAAGATCCGGCATTTTTCAATACTTCATACCCATTTCAGACTACAGCCTTTGCTCCCAAGACAAATGGCTGCAAACCCTCTACAAATGGTTGATAACTTTTCTTTAGATCCGATGAAATTGTCCCTTCCTTGGATTAGATCTCAACCCAACACAGACCGTGGATCTTTCCATCATCATCAAGGTGAAACTCCGATTGTTTAACTTGATAAATAATCCAACTCAACCCAAGCATTGAGGACCGAATTTATCAAGTGAACTCTCAGAGTTCATTAGTTCTTCAATAATACCTAACATACCTCAATTGAATGCTCCAAGCTCTCAAAGAATCTCAACTTCCGTGTCACCGCAGGGGCCCTAGAAATCGTGGAGCAGATACAACTCTTTAGAGGGTACTCGCTACTAGAATTGGGAACAATTCAATTCACGGAAAACATCAACCAAATAAAATCTAAACCCAGAAAATTCCTTCTAATTTATGCATAAAAGATTATAACTAACAACAGATCCATTCCAGTGGAAGATGCTCTTCTCAACTACTGAATCACAATCGACAATGGAGTATTGATCAAGCATATCCACTGTAACTGTAATAAACTGAAAAGAAACGAATTCCAGAAATTGTCTAGACTTCATTAATTCCAAGTAGTAATTGGAAAAGAGATTTAACTATTTGATCCAGATTCACAATTCAAAACAGATTGTTGGTTCAAATCTAAAAACAAAAAAAATCAAAACAATTCTAACTAATCTATTCTTAAAATATACAAGTGAGTCTTCTTCAATCCCCTAAGGATCCGCTCTTAAGAGTCGCTCCGACGCAGAAGGTCCACCTTTTATACACTTCTAGAATCAATCTCGATTCGAAAGCTTCATGAATTTTCCCAATTAATGGCTCAAATACCTCTTCGTGTCGCGACCTAAAGGAGCTTGTCGCGACTGAGTTGCAATTATGAGATTGCTAAGTCTTTCGTGACTTCAATTACTTGTCGCAACCTTCTTTGTTTTGTTTTTGGCAGTATGGAGTCGCGACCTTGTTTCTTCTGTTACAACAATGTTCTTTATGGCTTCTTCATTTGGTTGTTGCAACCTAGTTTCTTTGTCGCGACTTAATTTGTTGCCCCATCCCCTTTATTCTTGTTGCAACTAAGTTTTCGCTACGATACGTGAGTTTTACCTAGAAGTGTCTTCTTCTAGAATTGGTCGCGACTAACGTCATTTCACCTCTTGCTTCTTTGTGTGTCGTAACTCAAATCCTTGCTGTCGCTCTTTTTACTTAGCTTTTCTTGAGAATCCTCCTTTCAATGCGACTTGAATAGTTTTGTCTCCAATCTAGCCTACTTGCCGTGAGTCTTGAATTTTGCTGCAACAATGTTTTCGTCTTCAAAGTATTTATATCATGTACTTCAAGTTTCCAAGTGTCACGAATTTCGTTGTATTTCCTTTACTAGTTCCCACGTCGGACATAGTTTCTGTGTCACGACACTATTTTGTTGTCAGCCAATTTGATTCTTGGTTGCATCTTGCCTTTTATGTTATGACATCGCTTGGTTGTCTTCTGCTTTCATTCAGGTTGCGACTCAAAGTTGTTGATCTGTTGAATTCCTTGTCATGACATAAAAATTAAGTTGCGACCATGCTATTCCTTTTCTTGATGCAATTTCTGTTAGGACATAAAAGGTATGTCGCGACCCAATTATATGTTCTTACTTCTCACTTTGTCACAACCTCATTTTCTCGCCATAATAGTTACTGTATCTAGCTCTTCTCGTTTCCGGTTACACCTATAGGAAGTATGTCACGACTAAGTATTTACCCTTTTCACCTTGGCTCTTTTCATAGTTGCTCAAAACATAGTAGTAACATGATTTACTTGTTTCAACACCTTTTCATGTCGCGACCTAAAGCCTTTGTCGTCAATTTCACGATATTCCATCTCACATCATGTCGCAACTTGAAAATCCTTTGTCGAGACTTTGTCAGTTTATGAAGCTATCATTCCTTGTCACGACATCCTTTTTCTATCGTGACAAGAGTTGTCTTCTTTCAGTTTCGCGACATACAGAACGATGTCGTGACAAGATCCTTCTTTGAAGCTTTTTCTTTGTCTCCGCATCCTGTCTCTTGTCGCAACATTCTTCCCTTCGCCTTAGTATCACTGTCGCGATCTGAATTCTCCTCATGCAACCTGCTTTCATGGAAATCTTCATTGTTTTCACGGCGATATGACAAACATGTTGCGACTTATTTTAGGCTTTTATCTTGTAGACCTTGCAACAACATCATCACTCAGGTTGTGACTTAAAAATTGCTGGTTTGCTAAACCCCTTGTCGCGACTTCAAGTCTGTCGCGACCTAGCTGCCTTGGTCATATTTTTTTGGGTCTTTGTTGTATTTGCCAATTATTCTGTAAAAACCTGCAACACATAAATTTGGTAAGGTTTCCATATTTATGCATAAAAATCAGCAATTACATTAGAACAACAGATCAGAAAAATGGATTAAAAATAGATGACTTTTCGAATCATCACCTTCTCTAGAGGATCAACCTGAAGCACCTGGCGTAAGTGTTAGTTTGATCTGACTTTCAGCAATGATCTGGCTGCACTCTTCCCCCATCCTAGCTAGTGCCAAAACCTAGCAAGCTAACTAACCTAAATAAATCAGGACCCACTCTTATTTCACAACTCTTTTTGTGTTTAAGGGGTGCAATGCTAAAAACCGACTTCCTGAGATGTCGTATAGTGAGGATCGCATTATTGACGATTAAGGCTTAAGGCATCAAGTCATAAGGATTTTTTCAACCACTAACTCTTCAGGTTTCACCTCGGACTTCTAATGAGTTTGAGACTCTAGTACTTACAACTTGCTAAGCTCCGCCTATTCACCAATGTAATGAACACAAAGTCGGTGGCTCCCAACCAGTTGGCTCAAGGCACCAGGCTTTAAAGACTTTCGCCATATACCCCTCGGATCGTGCTTGGGTTTCAAGACAAAGCGTCACAATTTCTTTCTTTTCTTTTCTTTTTCTTTTTCTCTTTCTTTTCTTTTCTTGAAAGACGAATTGGTCTTTTTGAGGGGGGTCCTACTGAATAAGGGAGGTCAGAAGAACAGGGTCGGGCCTTTGCAATGTTTAGGAGGCTAGGTAGTCTTTCAGCATATCATCGAAACCTAATGTGCACGGTGTGTGGTTAGCTTAAGGTGGAAGAAAAAGGTTGAAGACAATAGGAATTCAACTGATCATCAACTCAAATAAGCATGGAACCAATCAACATCAACAACATTGGGATGCTGTTTCAACTTGTCTTACTATAAGCTAGGCAATATACAAAAAAATGGATGCAATTTTAAAACTGTAATTGTAAGCTGTATGGTATATATATAAAAAAAGATATGACTATATTTTCTCCTTTACAAAAAGAACTAACAGCTTCACAAAACTAGCAGCAAGTCATTGAACTACACAAAATTGACTTGCTCAAAATTAACAAAACATAAATGTAAGCAGCTTCGCCCGTGGCTTCCCAACGAATGTCGCATTGTCCTCAATGGGGTTCAGATTGGAAAGCTAGGGAAGGAAGTGCTACCTCCTCAGGGGTGTGCAGTTGGTGGGATGTCATTTTCATCCTGGGCAGGCTAAGGAGCTTACGAGAAATTTGGAGGGTGTACCAGCTGCGTTCTTGCAAGATGTCGATGAGAGCTACGGGAGAAATTTGGGAGGCACAGGCGGGCAGTGATGAAGGGGATGCAGGGTAGGCCTAGGTGACTCTATATCTGCACGAGGATGGCGTTGTTTTGAGCGAGGCATGGCTGTAGTGCAGACAACGGCTGGCCTCGGTGTGATGTATCTCTCTTTGCTAAGGTGAGTATAGGCGGTAGTAACGGATATTGACGTAGTAGAAAAAGCTGCGGTTGCCATCCATAATAGCCGAATCCGGATATAGAAATATCTTTGGGTGGCAATGCGACGTCTTGGGTCCAGTGAGATTTGAAGGAGCAGGAGGCATTGGAGGTGTAGAGGAGGCAGGTTTATAGGTAGTGGCGTAGTGATTCTTGCTGGGCGTGGATCTTGGAATATGGGGCTCCTGGTGGCGCGCTAGGAGGTAGGCGATCCTGCATGGGATGGTCATCTGCTGGCTGATCCTCGGCTGGGTCCTAGAGTAAGAGATGAGGAGTACCAGGCATAGATTGCCATTTCTCTACGGTGAAAGTGGTCTCGTAGTCTTGACGGCGGCTGTCGGGGCTTAGCAGAGGAAAACGAGGTGCTCGACGCAGAGATAGGAGCCTCGGAAATAGGAGGGGTATGGACTTAGCCCGACTAAGGCTCTTGCGATGGACCTTCTCCTTGAAGTGGAACAAGGAGGTCATGATAAGCTCAGTGGGGCTGAACCAAAAACCCTCGGAGATACGATAGAGAGCCTCCAGTATGGCTCATCTCCTTTGCACCAGATGCTTAAGTGGAAATAGATTGGACCACAGTACGTGGTCAATAAGAAGCATACTCGGAGGAAGCTGCCTCCTGGGAATAGGATGGATCCTGTTGTCATATCCCTGGATAATAGGTGAACCATCTCTCGAGGTGAGGGATGGGGCCACTGTCTATATTATGCCGAGTTAGCAAGGACAACCGGGAGATTGAATGTAGCAGCAATATCAGTGTCCCGAAGTATCCCCTTACGGCCATCAATAGAGAAGTGTATGGCAGTAGGATGGGGGTCTCGCCTGGATGTCATAGTCTGATAAAACTCGACGATCACACGGGGGTAGAAAAACCGGCGTGGAGTCATGAAAGGCTTTAGGGAGTATCGATGCACAAGTCGCATAGAGTCTCTGAGCTTAGGAAGGGCGAAAAAAGTAGATATGTCATAAAAGGTCTCATTGTGCAAGTCCTTGGCACTAAAATCCGAATTTCTTGAAATAGGGCCATAGTGTAGGATAGACCTTCAGATGAGAGAGCTAGGGGATAGGTCTTGTGGCGCGGAAGTTGGGCCACTGAGCGGTGGGGGAGTGAGGATCCACACCAGGGCCGGGAATTTGGAGGACTCACAGGCGTCAGGGCCCTCTTTGGAGGCGAGGGCCTCTTGGATGGTTGAGGATGTGAAGGGGATAGGGGAGTGGGCCCTACCATTGTCTCATACCTACACAGGGCAAGGGCGGTGGGGCCAGTGGGCCGGAACATCGGCGACGCATGCGGCGGGAGGCGGCGGCACGTGGTAGGAGCCGGAACATCAACGGCCCGCACAGCCCAGGCGGTCACGGCCCCGGCGGAGGGAGGCCCCCGATCATCTTTAGCCACAAAAATAGGAGCGGCTTGGCCGGCGGCAGGAGGAGGTGAGGAGGGCCTCACGCGGGGCCTGTAGGAAGAACCATGCCCACCGCGGGTCTTCGCCATGGCTGGATTAGGAGTGGGGGAAGAAGAATGGAGGGGAAAGAGGTTTTCTCCAGAGAGAACTTTTTCAGAAAATGATTTGGAAGGAAAAAGAATGGAGGTTAGGGATATTTATAGGGGTTTAGGGAAGGTCAAAGGTTTGGGATGGACACTAAAAACTAGGGTTTGAAAATTTGGGGAGACATAAATAAGAGTTGTAGGATTCGAAGAGTTGCGGGAAGACGAAGGGGCAAGAATGTAGGAATGCAGGGTGGAAAATTTCGTAGCCTTACGAAAATTTCATAGTGGTTTCGAAAATTTGCACCCCTTGCAAAACTCTTCACATGTACTACAACTGCGGCTTCATCCCATTCCTTCAAAACGAACACAAAATTACGAATATGAGCACGGGGAAAGTGAAAACTCACAATTAAACTAAGCGAGAACTGAGAAAGCATGAAGAACAAATATGAAATTTGAAATAAATTAAACAAGAATTCAACAAATGTGGAGTGGCTTTCTGAGTCTCTACAGAGACCAAGCCCACTCAAGGTGGTTCTTAGACTTGTGGAGGATCAAGAGAGGAGATGTATGCATTTGTGATGGGTGCATAAGGCTTGGGCCTCTAGCCGTGACTTTGGTCTTCTCTTTTGTCCTTGGAATTTAGCAAGTCATTGCTCCATTTGGATAAGCTTAGTGGTGTGAATGGACGGTCACGTCTCGACTTGAGCTTGCCCGGAAAAAGGTGGAGCTTGGAGTCATAAGCAAATCTTGACCTCATACGCCAAAAATTTTTGAACTATCGTTGATGTGCCATTTTCTTTAATCCATCCTTTGCAATCTTCGAGTTAGTAGGCATCATTCCCGCGACTCTTCAGGCTCGTTGATGTCGAGGAACCTTTTAAGGCCGGCTCTTCCTAAGTCCAGGTTCAACTTTTTAATTGCCCACCATGCCTTGTATTCGATCTCCACTGGAAGGTGACATGCCTTGCCATAAACTAGGCTATAGGGAGACATTCCATGAATTGTCTTGAAGGGCTGTGTATACTACGGTGAATCTGAGTTGAGACCAATCCTTCCTATTGGAGTTCACCACTTTCATCAAAATAGTCTTGATTTGTTTGTTAGCGAGCTCAACCTGACCACTAGTCTGAGGATGGTAAGGGGTAGCCACTTTGTGTTTTACAACATATTTAGCTAGGAGGTTTTCCAAAGGCTTGTTGCAAAAGTGTGAACCTCCATCACTAATTATGCCTTTGGAACATGCCATCCCCAGAAAAATCTTGTAGAGCTTCAATACTACCACATGGTACAACGCTCTGCATCTGGGCTAGCTGCCCACTTAGACAAATAGTTAACCCCCACCAATATGTAACATATCCAAAAGTAGGAAATGGCCCGTAAATGTTCACCCCCCAACATCGAATAAATCAACCACTAAAATTAGGTTTAGAGGCACCATATGTCGGCGAGAGATCTTCCCTAGTTTTTGGCATTTATAGCATCCACGACATATGTTATGGGTATCCTTAAAGAGAGAAGGCCAATAAAGCCACAGTTAGGTACGCATAGCGATCTTAAGGCGTGACCTCCTGTGAGCACTCTCATGTGATGATTGAGAATTCCTTCTTTGCTTTCTTCTTCGGGCACCACACTACGTATCGATCGATGTAATATTTGAATAAGAAAGGCTCCTCCTAATAATAGGAATGAATCTTCGCAAAGAAACACTTCTTGTCCTGTGCCTTCCAGTCAGTTGGGATTTCTCCCGTGGCTAAGAAATTGGCAATGTGAGCATACCATGGAGCATTTTCCGCTAGCAGTAGGGACTCCTCAGGAAACTCATCATTGATTGGAGGACTATGTGTGTTGTGGGCTATGGTTAGTCTTGAGAGATGGTCCGCAACAACATTCTCTACCCCCTTTTTATCTTTGATCTGCAGGTTGAATTCTTGGAGTAGAAGGACCCATCTAATAAGCCTAGCCTTGGCATCTTGCTTGGTGAGGAGGTACTTCAACTCTGACCCCACCAAGTATGCATGAAATTTATCCAGGGCATAGACTACTGCCAAAAGCTATTTCTCTGTGGTAGTGTAGTTCCTCTGTACTTCATTCAAAGTTTTGCTTGCATAGTAGACCACATATGGTTTCCCATCTTCTCTTTGTCGAAACATTTTACGATAGCGAGAATCCTTGCATCACCATGACCTCAAGGTGCTTGCAGTTAGGGGGCCCTTACCATGGGTGCAGTGGTCAGGTGGGACTTGAGCTCCTCAAAGCTCCTTTGACAGTCTTTATCCCAGGTAAATTTAACATCCTTTTCTAGCAGCTTGTAGAGAGGCTTTGCAATCTTCGAAAAGTCCTTGATGAACCTCCTGTAGAAGCTTTGCATGTCAGGAATTGTCACAACTTTCACATTTGTGGGGAGAGAGTTTGGAAATAAAAACAATTTTGCCTTACTCGACCTCAATTCCTTGTTGGATATGACATGTCAGAACCACGATTCTTTGGTTTACCATAAAATGGCATTTTCCCGGTTACTGCAGAACTATAGTGCACCTGGGGATGGTTTCAAGGTTGCTAGGCATTCTGGCATTCCTTCAAACTACCCCAGATACTTACGTCATCCATGTAAGATCTCCATACGCTTCCACCATCATCAAAATACCGAGCATGCATCTGAATGTATGTGGGCACTGATACCAAAGAGCATTCTTCTATAAGTGATAAGTCCCAAATGGGCAAGTGAAAGTAGTCTTCGGCTCGAGATTCTATCCGGCAATTAATAACCATCCAAAAGCAATAAATGGGTTCCCGAATTCTCAAGGAGTCGACCAATGAAGGGTAATGGGGAAGTGATCTTTCCTTTGTCACCATTCAACTCCTATAATCAATGCATAATTTCCTTAACTCAGGTAAGGTGGGTGGGCACCTGTTCTCCTTTTCATTGCGCTCAGTGGTCACCCCAGATTTTTTTGGCACAACCTGAGTTGGACTCACCCAGGTGCTATCGGATATGGGGTAAATGATGCCGACTTGTAGCAACTTGAGAACTTCTGCACAAACCACTTCTTGCATATGAGGATTCAATCTCCTCTGTGGTTGTTTTACTGGTTTGGCTTCCTCTTCCAAGTAGATGTGATGGGTGTAAACCAAGGGGCTGATCCCCTTTAAATAAGAGATTTTCCACCCAATAGCCCGCTTGTTCTTCTCGAGGACATCCAATAGACTGTTTTCCTGTGAAGCATTGAGCAGTGAAGAGATTACAACTGAGCATTGGTCCTTCTCTTCTAAATATGCATATTTCAATTCCACAAGTAGAGGCTTGAGGTCTGATTAGTGCCCAAAAAGTGCTATTTTGAGCCCTATTCAAGATAGGTTTTGAGTGCTTTTTGGGCACTAATCATATGAATTAAGCCAATTGTCATGTGCACAACCACCTAGCGCTTTAATGTTTCAGGAGGCTTTGATAGTTTTGCGTGTCTGGAATCTAAGTAGCAAGTCAGCTTCTTATTGGTGCTGAATGCGAGAATTCCTCGATGATTTCTACCAAGCTAAGCGATGAAATGTCAAGATACAAGAAGAACTGAAGGCAAAGTGATGCAAAAGATAAAACAGAGAAGCAGAACAAAAGCAGGATTTTCGCTTATGATTGCGGTAATTACCGATCGTTAAAATTAATCATAGCAAAAATTTCTAATCCTAAATAAATTGCTTATGTGAAAAATTTCACAGGCTTAGCTTAAATTTCTCGCTTAGCTAGCTAAATTTACTCGGTAGCTAGCTAAAATTTCTACCTTTGTGTTTTTGGTATTTTTGATTCCTTAAACGACCACGTTTTTGATATTTTACCATTTTGTCCCTTATGTAATTTCATATTTGTAGTATTTTTGTATTTTCACACCTTGGGTTGACTATAAGCTCCACAACTTGTAACCCTAAGGAACTTTTCATTTTTAAACAATTTCCCAAATTTTTCATTTTAGGTTTACTTTGGCTTCTCTTCTCTTTCTCTCATTTTTCTACGCTAAACACCCCCTCGAGGATGACAACTCAAGGGATGCTCGCTGCTTCCCATAAAATTTTCAAAGGAGGGTTGCTAGCTTGGTTTGGGGTTGTCAAGAGTTGTCCTCATGCTTTGAATGTTACAGTACAAAAGATTTATGGTTCCTAACTTTCCAACTTAGGTTTAGTCACATTTAATGTCTTTCTTTCAATAATACTTGTCATACTTAGTGGTTTAGTGCATTCTACCGTATGCACTCATATCCTTTAGATGTCATTTACGAGCCATTAAAAGAGGTTAAATGCTAGGTTTCCAATCGAATGGGATTTTGAATGCTTAGTATTTGTCACTCAAATAGATGGGTTCTAGGTTAGTTTTATAGCTAAACAAAGATCCCAGCTTTGGCTGACTATATGTCATTTGCCCTAATGCGAGGAAATAACCCGAGGACATAATACTCCCCCATGTTATCAAGCCAGTGGACCGGCCTTCAAAGTTACCATTTCACACTTTTATTGCCACATTTAGTCATGAAACAACAAACTCACCGTTAATCAAATCCACAAATCCAAACAAAAGCCTCACCATTTTCAAACACCGATGCAAACTGGCCTGTGGATGAAAAACCCATCCCTGTTCGACCTAGATCGCTATACTCGCAAGAGCTTGACTACTATAGTAGGAGGAACATAGGACAAATTTTGTTGATTCCTATCACCTTCTACTGTGGCAATAACTCAAGGTCCAACTTCCAGGCTCAACACTTTTTCTAGTTAGCAAGGCAGAATTCTCTTTTCCATACCATGTGCAATATTCACAAATTCAGTTTCGGCTCTTCATGAAAATCGCAATTCCTCAATCAAGACATCTCAGAATTCACTGCCGTTTCAACCGTCCTCCGTAATAGTGTCAATCAAGCATACTTCTTTTGGACCTTCTTCCACTGCATGCATATGCTTTTTGCTCAAGTGGAAAATGTTGAGTTCCAAAGTCATATTTCCGAATGTAAGTTGCATAACTCCATTTTAGCAGTTGATGATCGCATTGGAGGTGGCCAAGAATGGTCTTCCAAGAATAATAGGTACATAGTTAGCTTCCACTGCTACTGGTTCCGTGTCAAGAACAACAAAATCTATAGGATAGTAGAATTTATCCACCTGTATGAAAACATCCTCAACAATTCCTTTTGGAATTTTTATGGACCTGTTTGCTAGGGACAGTGTAATGGTAGTGGGCTTCAACTCTCCTAAACCCAGCTGCTTTTACACTGAATAGTATAAAGAGTTGACATTGGCCCCAAGCCCACAGAGCCTTCTCCACAAGTCCCAATCGATGTTCACCAAGATGGTTGCTCCTGGTCTTTGTACTTCACTAGGTTTTACTGAATAATGACACCGACTCGTCTCTCGTCGTAAAGGCCTCTATCAACATTCAACCCTCTTTTCATCATGCACAAGTCCTTTAAGAATTTGTCATATATAGGAATCCTGCTTAATCATGTTCAATTAAAGGATGTTGACCTTTCACCGCTTTCCAAGACTTATACTCTCACCGGTTGATAGCCTTCTTCTCGCTTTTAAGCAGCTGACAAGCGCGGATGTGTCTCTTTTCACTGCATCATCTTTGATCTCAATTTTCTTGGGTTCAACTTCATTTTCTTCTATGTCTTCTTTTGTTGGTTTGGGCACTGGTTTCTCAACCTTCTTACCACTCCTCAAAGGGATAACCGCTCGACCTTACTTATCCCGGGAGTCGTCTATCACAGCGACTATGCACTTCTCGGGATTAGGTTGTCCCTTCGGGAAATGGTACCCTTCTTCCGCACTTGTCGGTTAGTTAGCCTAGAAATTGAATACTGCAAGTTATCAAATTTCTGGGCAATATCAAATTGCAGGTTCTCAATCTTCTTGTTCAAAGTGCTTTCCATAGTGTTTAATTCTCCGGTTGTACCTGACATTCACCGCTTTCTGCTTACACATTGAGTCAACTACATTGATCGCCTTTCTCGCTCCCTTTACAAATTACCCACTACTTTACTCAAGTTCATTATAGCCTGCTCGAATAGAGATGATGATGGTGATGGTCAGTTCAGATGAGGAATCATACCAAGCCGTACAGTGCAGATATACGGGTGGAGGCCTTGGTCCCAGGGAAAGGTTAGGATGGTTCCCCAATTAGGATTGTATGTGTTGTCAGAGGGCATCAATGGGTGGCCTGTATTGACCTGGCCGGCTTGTTCACCATCATATCCTCATTGAAGGAATAGTTGGATAATGCTCTCCCTGGGTGCTCGCGACCAACAAATGAAGCAAGGTCGGGTCAGCAATGTGTCTTGTTACTGCTTGCACCTCATGTTGATTTCTCATTTCTAGCTCCTTCAACCTTCTTGCTAAGGTGGATAGCTTTGCCTTCATTTCCATGTCCTCCGTGAGGGAGTACATGCCTCCCCCGAGTCGATGTCCATCCTCTACTTCTCTTAGGCTCACCATCCCAAGCTTTAGGATGTCTCGCCATATAGTTCAGAAGTCCATGGTTTTTCTTCGGATTCTTGCTCAAGAAGTCTCCTCCACACATCGGCTTTCAACAACTACTCATACAGGGACATTCCATCATAAAAGTGGTCGACTCAAGCCGTGTGTCAAACTCATGGGCGAGATGCATTAATCGTAGGGTTTCCAAGTATCTTTCCTAGCATTGGTAGAAATTTTCATTTTCGTGGGTTGCGAAAGTGTAGATTTGCCTCTTTAGATTGTTGGTTCTGTGTGTGGAATTATTTTTTTTTTTAAGAACTTAACTTGCATCTTGGTCCAATTTCGAATGGTCCTCGTCTCACGAGAGTCGAGCCAAATTCGCTTTATCTTCAAAGTCGAGGAAATTTTTAGCCTCTATTAAGTCTCAAGTTGGTAGTATCCTTTGAAGGGTGCTTCGCATTTCCTCAAAGTCCCGGATATGCGAATATGGGTTCTCACTCTCCATACCATGGAATGACAATCACGTCTTCAGTGGGAGGCACAATGCATGAGGGTGCACTCACTCATGGAGGGTGTATGTGGTTCTTCATGGACATAATGCATTAGGGTTTCTCTGGTTTCCCTACTGACTTTGTTATTCCTTGGTGGGGGCTCCATGTGGTCACTGTCTAGGTTCAATTCACAGCCTTCTTCCTGTGGAATACTGTTTCTCACTAACCTACCTGCTGTATTCCTATCCCACTGGAACATAAACCATACATGAAACACAAAGCACACCAACAAGAAACAAAACAAAGCTACCAACAAGGGGTTATTGTTAGCTAAAAGAAAATGTGGGACAAGAAACTAATTGAATTAACCTAGCAGTTAACTGTTAGAAAGAATGAAGTTAAGAAAAATTCACCAATACTTATGATGATTATCACAAGCGTTCAACAGTTCATTATTTTCACTAAGGCACCATCCCCCGGCAACAACGCCATTTTGATTCGTGGCATGGAGGGTATCCTGAATCAACAATATTTGTACCTAATTCCTCCTATTGCAGTGTAGTGGCTCTAGGGTCGAACACAGGGATGGGTTTTCTTCTTGTAAATGACTTGCAGTTGATGTTCAAAATGGTAAATTTGATTTGGATTTTGGGATTTTGTAAAAACAAGGGGGTTTGATGGTCAAAAACTGAAAATGAAATGAAGTAAAATGTAAAAGAGGGCTCCATGAGGCATCAGCTACTGGCTCGTTCCTGGTAATTTGAGGTTCTCGTGCCTTTTCCTCGTATCGGGAGGATGGTCGGTAGTCATTTCGAACCGGACTTCCATTCGCTATAAAAACTGGACACCTAATAATTTTCCTTTTGTAAGATGGCATTTATTGAGCATTAATGGTCTCAGGCAGTGAAGACCTATCTCCTTGACCCACCTTACAATAACTAATAAATGGAAACTGATTTAATCTCAAGCGATCTAACAACAAGCATCCACCGAACCCTAAAAGATTGCTGGCACAGGTCATTCAAAGATGCATCCAAGGATTTGAACCCGAGGTTGAAGGAGACACATAAATGACAATAAAAACTTTGCGCGGTTTCGAGAAACCTTAGAACCCTTGGAACCCTCCCTTAGTAACCTTCCTCTTCAAGGATGAAGGGGGTTTAGCCACTCATCCTCCGAGTTGTCATTCTCAGAGGATGCTTGGTAGGTGAGAAAATGAGAGAAAGTGAGGGACAATGAGAGAAAATGAAAAAGAAAGGAAAGTTCCCACTCAGAAAAATGTATATTTTATCAAGAAGTTATGATCCCCTTTAGCAAAGTCTTGTTGGGGCTTATATATTGCCCAAAATAACCAAAATTACAAAAGTGTGTGAACTATCCACTATTACACGAAGGGCACTTGAGGGTAAATTTCATAAAATATGGCTCCAAAAGGTCAACCGAGGCTGTGCGGGGATGTCTTCGCAGCCACTATGAAATTTTGCGTCACGTAAATTTCGCAAAGATCACAGATTTCACAAGACCGCCATATTTCACAGGCTCGCTTCTTCTTTCTCGTCCTTCTAAACTGCAGCTCTAAATTCAACTTGACTTCTTCGTGCTAGAGCTGACTTAATTAACTTGGCATGAATTGATTGTGAAAACTACAAATTTTGCCACAAAATGTGATTAGTAGTAAAGCTAGGACTTTAATGTGCCAATTGGGTTAATTCGGCTGATTAATACACAAAAAGTGCTCAAAACCTGTAATAAACAGGGCATAAAACAACACTTTTTGGGTAGTAATAATCCCATAGAGTGCCTCATAGGGTGTCGTTTGTATACTCGCTTGATAAATATTGTTGTAGGAAAACTCCACTAGGGGTAAATGTTCTTCCCAACTACCCTTGAGATTCAGGATGCATGCTCGTAGCATGTCCTCTAATGTCTGGATGGTCCTCTCTTTCTGACCATCCGTCTGGGGATGAAAAGTTATGCTCATTATCAATTGTGTCCCCATGGCACACTGGAAACTCTTCCAAAAGTGAGCCGTAAACCTAGGATTCTGATACAATATAATGGATACTCAAAATCATGTAACCGTGACAATCTCTCAGATGTACAACCCGCACTCCTCCACCGCAGTGAAGGTCATCCGCGATAGCTAAAGTGTGCCGACTTAGCAAGCTCCGGCCCACCATCACCCGGCCACAATCGCGCTGCTCGCGTCAATGGAAAGCGAAGCTACAAATCCATCGTATGCCCCACTTCCACTCAGCTACATCAAAGGGCTGGAGTAATCTTGTTGGCCTTTGGTGCTTAGCCTTTACCTGTTGACACGTGAGACATCGGCGAACCTAATCTCTAACATGTTTCTTCATCCCGCTCAGATCTTTGTGCCACCTAGATGCACTACAAAACGGGAACAATGGAACTCCACGAGGATTCTCGTGAGCCTCTGGCTGACCGGAACTACAATCCGTCCCCAATAGCGAAGACTACCATCTGTGTGCATGGCCTAGCCTTCGTCACATGTACCCGATCGTACCTAGCCCCTGATGGACAATATCTTTGTGTCTAGTCCCTAGAACTCGATCACTCTACTCGCAAGGATGAAAATCCACTAAACTCCCAAAGTACTCGATTCAGCTAAGTAGGTGTTCTAATCAACAAAATTTATATCCTAGGGACTTACTAACACGTAGAAGAAAAAGCTATCGGCAGAGTAAAGTGGCTCTAGGGTCAACACTGTGATGGGTTTTCTTCTCGTGAGAGAAGAGTTATGTTGTATTGAAAATGGTGTTTTCGATTTTAAGGGTTTCAGAAAATGTTAGGTGAATGGTTGAAAACTGAAACAACTTGAAGTAAGTTAAGAGAGATTCCTCAAGTCTCTGCCACCGCTTAGGGTTCTAAGTTAACCGACATGTCCCTGTCTTTTCTCAAGGCTGGGAGCATGACATAGTCATTTCCGAATCGAATCTTCATTTAGTTTTTAAACCAAACTCCTAAAAGTTTCCTCTTGAAATATGACATTTAATGACCACAAATGCTCCTAAACTATGAGAACACACTCCTAAACCTACCCTTCGCAACTACTGGGGATTAAACTAATCGGGCATCAAAAGGATCTAGTGATAAGTATCCATCAACCCAAAAAGTTTGCCAAATACACGTTGTGAGAGCATGCCTAAGATATTTAACCTAAGGTGAGAAGCAGAACACAAATTTAAATGCAAACTTGAAAGCATGAGAACATGCAATTCTTAGTTCTCAAAACCAACACCCAGTGGCCTTCCCCTTCAAGGATGAGGGGTTTTAGCCGAGCATCCCTTGATTTTTCATCATCAAGGGGTGTTTGTCTAGTGAGAAAATGCAAGAAAGTAAAGGAAGAAGAAGAGAAAATCACCAGCAGCCCCGGGGGAGGAAGCTTCGTGCCCAACTTTATTGATTGATTGATGGAGTGAAAGTTGATTGATTGATTTTACAAGACCGAGCTTATATAAAGCTCGATAAGGAAATTACAAAAATGTGCAAATGAACCAAAATTAAATCAAGGGCAATCTTGTATAAAACGATAAAAAGGCAGGTCAAAAAGCAGTCAACAAGTTATACAAGCGAAGCAATGTTGCAATTTGTAGGCTGCGAATTTTCGCAGAACCCCGCAAAAATTTCCACCCAGCTCTCCTTTCAACATTTTCGCTTCTCCTAAATCTCCTCCGATTCGATCATGATCTCGACTTGGCCTCAAGTTCATCGTGTTTGAATCGGATTGAAGATAATGAGGTATTTGTCCCGCAAACTACAAACAATAGAGCTACGAAATGTGATCGTAGCTGCTTCTCGTGACCTCAATGTATCAATCAGTTATTAGCCGATTAAGACACAAAAAGGCTCAAAACCTGCTATAAACAAGGCTTAAAATAGCACTATTTAGTTACTAATCACTCCCCCCAACCGACACATTGCTAGTCCCTTAGCAATGATAAAAAGAAGGAAGATCATGCAGGCTATCTATATGCAAAAAGGGATTGTCTTTTCAAAAAGTGTGTATAAAAGTGAGGCTCACTTCGCAGAAAATTGGACTCAGACAAAGACCAAATTGGAGAATAAATGCCATAGGAACAAGTTTTAGGCGCACTCATTCTAAGTGAAATCAACTCTTAACTTCCACCCAAAAATCTAAGTAGTTTTGTGATCAATTTTACCAATAAGTTGCTGTCGCCTCCCCAACAAAACTAACAATTCCTTAGACCGTCAATTCATCCTAAATAGATTCGGGGCCTAATTTTATTTCATACTTCCATTGTATTGTAGGGTGCAATGCTGAAAACTCAACTTTACCAAAGTCCGTGTAACGGGGATCCATCGATGACTCCCAACCAACTAAGGTTTAGGGCATCAAGTCAAAAGGATCTTTCAACCACAAACTCTATTGTGTTTCACTCGACTTCGAATGATTCTAATCCAGCACCTATAACCTGCTAACTCCACCCATCCACCCATGTGAAGCAGCACTAAGCTCATGGTCTCTAAACTGGGCTTGGCTTAGTGGCACTAGGCTTTAAAGGCTTTCGCCATATACCCTCGAACTCGTGCTCTGCTTCGCAAGTCACTCGCTTTTCTATTCTCTTTTCTTTCTTTTCTTGTCTTTTCTTTCTGGCTTAAAGACACATTGGCCTTTTTTCTCGTGGGAACTCTAACCTACATTATGTTAACAAACTAAGCTAAGGCCGGTTTTGCAAAGTAAGGGGGGTATGTATCTTCTCAGCATATAGACGAAAACTGATGTGCACTGTGTGTGTGGCTAGATAATGGTGGAAGACAAGGGTTGATTACCAGGGTCTTCAACTGACCAACAACTTAATCAAGCATGGATCTAGTCTAGCATTGATGGAAGCATATAAAGTACTAACTTTTCAATTCTGTGAAAGGCAAAACCACAAACTATGGGCAAAACAGAGACAAAAGCAGAAAACTAGAGTTGTATTATATATATAAAGGTGTATTTCACAAAATTTTCAGCTTTTACAAAAAGAAGTAAACAACAAGCCTCTAAATATTTAAAAATGGGCTTTGCTGGACATGTGGTACAAACAGAACTAAAGTCAATAGTATGAACATCACTTCCAACACTAACTCTCCAAGAACTGAATCCGTAAAGTTAGCAAGTAGTGGAGCGGTACTCCTCACCCAGTGGGTCGATGAAGAATCATCCTACCGACAGTCGAGAAAGCAATGTGGAGTGGTCGATGGTGTCGGCAAATTTACAACACATCCATGGATCTACAGGCTGATAAGCCGGAGGAGCTGATCCTCGTCAGTGTGCAGAGGCCTGAGTAGGGGCATGCGGAGAGACAGCAGGGAGGCCCAAGTGGCTCGAGTCGATGAGGATGGTCTGATCTCCTCGTAGCTACGACAGCCTCAAAGAGTCATCCCATCCTCGTGATGCAGAGGTCAAAACAAGCCCATTGCAGTGGAGTAATGAGCCTTGACCTATGATAGCCGAAAGTCCCCTGAGATGGTAATACACTCGCCGAGGTGGCAGAGGTGCCGAATCTGTACCACGTCCGAATGCAGGCGGGCATGAAACAGGCCATGGGATAGAGGCATCTGAGCCCAGGTACTGAGCCGGAGCCACCGGAGCCGCATTGCTCGAGTCACAGATCAGATGGTGAAATCTGATAGCCGGAGCCTGGTGCTCCCGTGCTCGGGTTTATAGGGACAAGTCCTCTGTGGACTATCAAATTTCGTTTGTCTCGTCTCTGGTCCCGGAGGGGGAAGATGAAAGGCATGAGGCTTGGCCCACCACCGATTGACAGTAAGGGTGGCCTCACAGTCGTGACGAAGCTCGAATCGAGGCTCGGTTAGGAACCCGATGTGCTCTAGCACCTGGCATAAGAGTTGTGGAAATATAAGAGGCATGGACTTCGGCCATGGGGCGACTTTGGCTGTGGACCCCCGCCCCTGGCGAAACAAGGACGCCATAATCGCCTATGTCGGCCGGGGTTCTGCAGCCCTCCTAAATATGATATATGTCTCCAAAATAGCTCCTCCTCCGAACAATGTGCCGGAGCCGGAACATGATGACCCAAAATGGTCACAGCAGCAGCGCCGAGGTCGCCTAATAAATAATTCCATAGGTAGCGGTCCACGTGAGAGAAGCCCCACCATCTCCCGGTCGAGGGATTGGCCATCGTTTATAGTTAGTCACACAAGTGACTTGACCGGCATGGAGAGTGTGATGTCGGGAGGTCCAAGATTCTGCGCTTCTGGCCGTCGATGGAAAAATGCAGAGCAAATGGTCATCTTCATGCCCTGTAGACGTCATAAGGTGATAAAACTCGATGACTACCCGAGATATTAAAAGATCGACGCGCGCCATGAACGACTCCGTATAGCATCTCTCGCACGAAGCATGGTCTGAGTCTTGGTCCTCTACAAACGCCGATCGAAACCCTTGGTGGAAATCCCTCCTACGGCAAATGTCAACATTCCCCGGATGGGTCGCGCGGGCATGGCCGCCGACACGACTTGTGGGATGGGGTCCAGGCTCCAACATGCCCTGTAAGGCGGCGAGGTGGCTTCCTGAGGTCCCGGGCCGATGATCCCTGCCCAGGTCCGAGCCCTGGGTAAAGCACCCTCCGGCCGGTCTCCGTGATGCATGGAGAAGTGAGCCGGGCCAACCTGAGTATGATATCTCCTCCTGTGGGAGACAAGATGAGCCCTCAACATCACAGCCGACAAGTGTCTCGGATGCACCAAGGGGAGGCAAATTTGCCACCGAGGGGAGGCTACAGGCGTGCGTTAGGTTCATGGCAATGTACCGCCTCCCGTGAGGTGCCAAATAGGGAGCGGGAGCTCCTACAAGACCTACCTGGCCGGTAGAATGAGCTCCCCACGAGTCTTCGCCATCGGTTTCGCCAGGAGAGCAAATTCGAGAGGAGAAGGAGCTTTAAACCCGGAGTGGTGAAAGGTGCAAATGAAACGGCGGGAATAGTGGGTTTAAATAGGGATTGCCGGCAGAGCTGCACGGTCCCATTCCAAGTAGCGCTTGATTGCATGTGCATTGGGATGTAGCAAAATGGCCTCCCGCAAGGACGGGCACTTGAGCGATCGCCCACAGTCGGCTCAGATCGCAAATCAATAACCACGTGATAAGAGAATTGGCTCTTACCTTCACTAAGACATCCGCAACTATTCCTTTTGCATTTTCACTTATCGACCGCCAAGATGCGTGATGTCAGAGAACTTTACCCCCAAACCTAATCGATTATACATCGAGTATGGCAGTAGGTTGACACCGGGTTCCCATTCGACAATGCCTTTGTCTATGCAAGGTCCCTCCAATGTCGACCGAGATGGCGAGGGATCTGATCTTCTATTCATCAAGAAGCCTTGTGACCGGACGATAGAGTCAATTTGCTTAGTTGGGGTGAAGGCCTTCTCTTGTTAATGCCCAACCCCTTTGATTGCAGGTACAAAGTCCTTAAATTATATGTAAGGACTTGCTTGACTGTGTCATAGGGGAAGACTTACTTGCCTCTAACACTTCCAGGATGCCTTCACGAGCCTTTTCGCTCAGCACAGTTCGAGGAGACATGCTTTTCTTCATCGAATCCTCTTTTAATGAATACGCACCGCGCATACTTCCTTTCTTGGTCTTTCCGGCTCAGCTCCCACGCTTCAATTTCCTTACCACTCCCTTGAAGGTGATAATGGCCTCTGACTTCATCCATTTCGTGCAGTTCACTAGCATACTTGGGCTTCAGCATCCCCCCCTGGATCGCGCTGTCTCGAAGGAATCTCCTCTTCAAATCTCGTTTCTCGATTGGTCGTGCCACTAATGGATGATCGTGTGGTATTAATTTTTTGATTTAGCCAGGAGCCCATCAATCTTTTGTCCATGGAGCTTTCTACATTTTCTATTATTTGATTCAATCGAGTATTAATAGCTTCGCTTCCTCTATTAAATTCCAACCACCTTGAGCTCAAACTACGGGCTTGCCTCTTCAAAATGCTGACAGGTTGGTGGCTATTGTCGCCGAGAGGTGGACCTTACATCGTTACGTTGATGCCCCTGGGAAAACATATACCGAGGCGAAGCCCAAAGAATGGGTGGTTCTTCCATTGGATTATGTGTAAGCATACCGGGCATCGTGGCCTATTTCGTCTACAACATTTGCATTTTCAACCATCAAACTCAACAGGAGAAATTGGTCAATGTTCTCTCTCGAAGGATCAGATTGACAATCAAACATGGCCGCTGCATATGTCTCGGGCCACGCCCGCAGCCTCCCGCCTAAGCCTGCTCAAGTTCTTCCATCCTTCTGTTCAGGGTGGACAACTTAGCCTATAGTTCCACATCCTCCGTCAGTGAATAAATGCCTCCCATAGGGTTTACCGTGTGTTTCATTCTCTCTACTTCTCGTCTCGCCCCATCCTATCCCTCTCGGGAGGCTCCAAATTATTGATTAGGCCGAGGAGCCCATAGCTCATCAGATTCTACGAGGAAGTCCCTCCACACATGGTCTCCAAGAGTCATTCAAGTATGTGACATTCCATCGTATGGTTTACTAGCATCCATGTGTGTCAAAGCCATGGTATGCATGCACTAATAGTTTCAAGATATCTTTCCCAAAGATCGTATAAACCCTCTCACTGGCCATGAGTCAGAAGGTATAAATTCTTTCCTCTTCAAATTGTTGGTCCGAGTGGGCACCGGCCTTCAAAATTCCTCGTTGCTCTCCGCCTGCCTCACGGTCCTGGTCTTAGTGAATTGGCCAAATTTCTCGCTATTTTCGAGGGCAGCAAGGCTTTCAACTTGCATCTCCATATCAATCGTGACCTCTTGGAAAGTCGTGGCAAATTTCCTCAAAATCCCGAATGTGTGTGTATGGATTTCATTTTCCATACCATGAAAAGCCTGGAGCAAAGGCATTCAGATAAGGCCTCACCGCCACATCCCAGTAATGCAGGTATAACGCATGAGGCGCACTCCACCTCGCGCGATGTGATCCCTCACTTCATCCAGAGGCATCGGGCTCCTCTTTCAACCCCCGTTAGCTCGTTCTTCATCAGTCTCCATCCGTCGTAGAACGATTTGCACCCTTGTTCAACCGGAGCACCTAGCCTTTCCACCGCCCGCAGCAGCCACACCCCATTGTATGTCGCTGCGAACACACAACAAGCAAGAAACCAACAATGCTGCTACTAAAAAGGGCTGATGCTAGTTAAAATTAAAACAGGGAAACATCACATAATAATATTTTCTAAACTCCCCCGCAGTTGAAATTAACTCCCCGCAAAGAACCGGTATAAAATGGTAAAATAAAAAGAAATGAGAATCTCACCAATACTATGGATGCTTGATCACAAGTTCACAAATTTTCTCTCTCTCACTAGGCACCATCCTCGCAACGCGCCATTTGACTGCTTAGCTGGGCAGGTGTTCTAATCAACAAAATTTATATCCTAGATTTTATCATCGACAGAAAGCCATCAAGATATGGGCTCTAGTAATGAACACTACTGGTTTTCTCGTGAGAGAAGAGTTACAGTTGCATTTTAAATTGTGTTTTTCTTGCTAGATTTTAAGGGCTTGTGAAAATAAAGGTGGGTGAATGGTTAAAACTAGAAATAACTTGAAGCAAAAGTTAAGAGAGAATTCCTTGCAGTCTCAGCCACCGGGCCTTAGGGTTCTAAGTTAACCGCACATGCCTCGGGTCTTTTTCCTCGTGTCAGGAGCATGACATATAGTCATTTCCGAACTGAATCTTCATTTAGCTTTAAAACCTAAACCCCAAAAGTTTTCCTTGAAATAGTGGAATTTGGGCCGAGCACAAATGTTCCTAAACGGTGAGAACACACCTCCCAAACCTACCCTTCAAGAACTAATAGAGACAACTAACCGGCATCGCGACACCCAGCGATGGCACCACCTAACCTAAAATCTTGCCAATACATGCTAGGAGAAAGCATGTCAGAGATTTAACCTAAGGTGAGAAGGTGAACACAACATTCCCAATGCAAACTTGAAAAGTAAGATAACATGAAGCCTACCTCAAAACCAACACTCGCCTTCCTCAAGGCACGAGGGGTTTTAGGCTAGCATCCCTTTGATTTGTCATCAAAGCAGGTTCGATAGTTGGAAATGAAGAAAGTGACAAAGAAGAAGAGAAAACAAAGACCCCGTAGAGGAAGCTGCGCCCAACTTTATCGATCGATTGATGAAGTGAAAGTCGACGATTGATTTATAGTTAAAGACTGAAGCATAGTGCTCAAGATAAGGAAATTACAAAAATGTGAGTAAATGAACCAAAATTACATCATGGGAAATCTTAAGCAAAACTAAAAGGCGGTCAGTGCGCCACACAGCACAGCGAAGCAATGTCATGAATTTATATCATGACTTTTCAGAACTTGTAAAATTTCCACTGAGCTCTCCTTCTTTTCAGCATTTTGCTCTAAATCTCCTCTCGACCCGATCGCTTATCTTCGAATTTGGTCGCTCATCGTGGTTTGAATCTGATTACATAACAAAGTATTTGTCTCGCAACCACAAATACTAGAGCCGCAAATGTGATCAGAGGCTGCTTCGTGATCTCATCATCAATCGAGTTACAAACTGATTAGTACACAAAAGGCTCAAACCCGTACAGAATCAGCTTTAAAATAGCGACCATTAGTACTAATCAAGCGCCCTGCCTAATCCCTATAGTGCAACCCGAACTCCGCCCCACAGCCTCAGAAAGTACCTACCACTCCTTAGGAAGCCACACTGGGCTAGTACTCCTCGTGATTCTCAAAATGAAATACCACTACATTTGCCTTACCAAGATGGTAATGCAAAGTAAAATTAAGAATCCTCCAGATAGTTCTTCCATCTGATTTATTTGTCTCATGTTGAGGTCCCGACAGAAAATGCATCTCAACCTGTGGTTCAAACACTTTGAACTACTCACCGTATTAATAGTGGCGCCAAGCCTTTAAGGCAAAGATATTGGTCACAACCTGTGTCATGTGTGTAAAGGTATCGTCGTGGTTCTTTAATCATAAGAACCATAATACCACCCTCCCTGATTGCATCAAAACACATCCACATCATTTGAGGCATCACACGACATCATTCCCCAGAACTTAATGCAATAGAGCCTAAAGGGGCCTTCACCTCGAACGCCCACTACAAGTTTCATTCACGAACCACTCCTTCGAGTCATCTCATCATAGTGTAACTAATTGGGAGAAATCCTCACGAACTTTATACTTCAAAATCCAAGAAATTGCGATCTTAAAGACTAATCACCCTCCCAGAATTTAATCGCTGACCTTCTTCAGGTCCATGGATACACCCAAAGCCGATACCACATGCCCTAAGAATTTCACCTTAGTAAGCAAAAAATTCACACTTACCGAATTTGGCATACAACTGATGGTCCCTCAAAACTTGGAGCACAATCCTCAAATGACCCTCATGCTCCTTCTCAGACTTGGAGTAGATCAAGATGTCGTCAACGAAGACAACGACGAACTGATCTTATATGGTTAGAATACCCCATGCATGAGATCCATGAATGCAGTTGGAGCATTCGTTAATCCAAAAGGCATCACTGTGAACTCTAAATGCCCATATTGCGTTCTAAACGTCGTCTTAGGGATATTTACCTCCCTAACCCTCAACTGATGGTAACCAGTGTAAAGATCTATCTTGGAATAAACCCATGCCCCTCTCAACTTATCAAATAAGTCATCGATCCTCGGCAAAGGGTACCTATTCTTGATGGTAACCCTATTCAATTGCCTATAGTCTATGCATAGCCAAAGGGTCTTGTCCTTATTCTTGGAAAACAGCACCGGAGTGCCCTAAGGTGAAGTGCTTGGTCTAATAAAACCCCCGTCTAATAATTCATGTAATTGGACCTTGAGTTCCTGTAATTCAGCAGGTGCCATTCTATGCGGAGTCGTAGAAATAGGTGATGTACCAGGGTGCAACTCAATAGTGAAGCCTACAACCCTTTCCAGAGGTAGTTCATCCGGAAAAATATCCTCATACTCGCAAACCACTTGAGGTAGACTCAACTCCTGTCTCGCCTCATCCTCCATGGTAAGGCTTGCTAGCTAACCCATCAACTGCCCGTGCCATCTAGATTCGTACACGGCTTGGGGTAAAGCATCGTGCTTATCCCCCTAAAACATAACACAAACATCATCTTGTGTGTAGGCAGTACCCCTTCTACGATCACAATCAATGACGACTCAATGTGCCGTCAACCAATCCATTCCAAGGATGACATCAAACTTTGACATGTCCATGACCTTAAGGTCCACAGTGAGTAGAATCCCTGAGATCTCTAACTCACAACCCCGACATATCTGATCAACGTTTACCCTAGTTCATAGGGAAGAACTCACATACAACGTCTCTTCGAAGGTTTCAACTCTAGTTTTTCCAAATGTTTCACATGATGCAAAAGAATAAAAGAATGAGATGCACTAATCAAACAACACTTTCGCCCATAAGTGAGTGAGAGAAATGTACCCGAATAACCGACTGACCCATAAGCCCAGCTTGAGGTGTGATGGCATAGACATCGCCCTAGGTCCCCGGGGTCTTAGCCTCAGGAGCTCATGCCTCGACTCCGACCTATGCCTCGGGGCCCATCCTACCGACAGAAGGTTAGGTGATTGGGCACTCCAAAAAGTGCTATTTTCGATCCCTATTTATTATAGGTTTGAGGTTCAGGTACTAATCATGCTAATTAACCCGACGGTACATTAAGATCCCTACTATTTTATTGATCGTATTTTGTAAGGACCTTTACGCTTTGCGAAAGCACTATAATCGAAATTGTCGAAGTCGATCTAAGCACGAAGAATTCAAGTCAAACTCAACATTGCAGATCAAAGATCAGAAGGAAAGAAGAGCAAAATGTGAAGAAAAACACCACTGCAGGAAAAACATTCCTGCGTGCACTGTTCCTACCTCCAACAAGACTGCTCCTCGCCCGTTTCTCCCGCATCTCACGCTTTGTTCTTTTGTTATACTTTGGTTTTTCTCCTTTCTACCCTTGTTTTTTTCCACTTGGTGTTTGATTGGATTGTATTTCACTTGGTTTGTAAGGCTACATAAGCCATTTTGATACACCGCTGAACGACGGATTTTGGCCGTAACAAAGCTAGGTTCCAAGCCCCGCTTTTGGCTTTTCCTCATTTTCTCTCCTTTCGTTAATAAACACTTCAAGGATGACAACTCGGGAGGATGAGCGCTAAAACCACTTCCTTCTCAAGTAAAATGCCGCAGACCACTAATGTGTTCCCCTGCTTTTCACGCCAGCAGGTTTTTATATTTGTTCCCAATTTTCTAACTTTAGGTTTAAAGCTTTTGATGTAATTCTGGGCAATACTTGGCAAGCTTTTGTGGTTTAGTGTATTCTTAGCTTTAGATACACTCAATATCCATTAGTTGCCATTTACGAGCCACCGAGGTAGGTTAAGGGCCAGGTTTCACCGCAAGTGCATCCACTTTGATCAATACTTGCAATCTTTTAGGTTCAAAGGATTCTCATTTTTGTGATCCACGAGACTCAGTTACTCCTTTTATGAATCATCAGAGATGAGTCAAGATGTATATTTTCACCGGCTTCTGAACCATAAATGTTAAATAAATGCTTTGTCAAAGGAAAATTATTAGGTTTAGGTTTTAATGCCAAATGAAGATCCTGGCTCGAGATGACTATATGTCATCCTCCCCAACGTGAGGAAATTAACTCAGGACCTCTCAGCCAGCCTCCAGGATCTTAAACTCCAGTGGCCCAATGCTTCCAAGGAGTTCATTTTGATTTTATTTTATTTACTTTCAATGCACCAACTACCCAATCTTTTTACTCAAACCTTAAAATCCAAAATTTGTTCACCATTTTGACTTCACTCAACCATTTGTACGAAGAAAACCCATCCTCAGGTTCCTAGGATTCACTATAGTCGCAAAGAGTTTGACTACCATAGCAGGGAGGAACTTAGGTATATAAACTTTGTTAATTTATCAACTTAACAGGGCACGAATCAAGAGGGGCCCGTGCGTATTCTCGATCGATACTAGTTCCCTTAGCCCATGGTGGGGGTAAGGAGGAACAAATTGAGTCTACGAATGTCCCACTGATGAATAGGACTGGGGTGTCCCATAACTCTGAGATCCCCGTCTGGGCTAGACAATCTCGCCTCACAAAGCACACCAGTCAGTGGCAATGGAAACATGTCCTCGCCTAGCCGGGCTAGTAGCCCCGAAATGCCTCCCATCTCGGGATGATTTGACGCAACTTTAGCCCCGATAGCCACGCCTTGTCCCCGAAAAACCCCGTGAAGTAGAAGTCCTTGCTTGATTCTCAAACTGTGGTTAAGAAGCGGTCGGGGCTCTCCTTTCTCTTATCCTTGACGCCTGCATCCTGGATGCTCTATGCGTCGTCCACATCCTTCTCAATGGCCATAGTTGTCTTAACCATCAAGTCCATATCTCAGAGGGAGGAGTCCTACACCTTACCTCACGGACAATTTCGCACTTATTCCACCCTTCTTACTCGCTATGTCCGTACACATAATCACAGCAAAACAAGCAATTCAAGAATCCTAGCCACGCATTCGAGCACCTGGCCATTGTTCCTTGTTTTGGGCTTCAGGAACTCCCAGCCTTTCCACGTCAGCCAGGAAGATGTCGGGAAATACTGCTACGAAGAGCTCATGGTACTTTCCCATGTCATTTCCTCCAAGTTCCTTGAGCCTTTGACTTAATCCTACCATACTTGGGATTCAACCTCTAGAAAGTCTTACACAGTATCCCAAAGAAATAGGGATCAAGTATAACATTTGAGATTTCTCCGTCTGGGTTCAGTAAAGGCATGTGTCAACCACCAATAGACCTTCTACTCATTCCAAACCGCCTGCTCCGCTCATTTTTTTTTTTGGAACCCCTAAGGTTATGTTTTCTAACCCTAGTGTTCCTCCTTTCCATATGCACTTTACTATGCATATTATTCACACAACACACAACACACAAATCATATAGCATGATAGAAGGTCTTGTCATTGAAATTTAATAATGAATGCAATGGTCTAGGACTACGCCCATCAAGCCCTAGTAAATTGACACCTATGCTCTGATACTAAGCTATGATGCTCCAAAACCTGGGGGTCCGTTGATCCACCATCAACCCGCAGAATTATCTGTGGGTGTCGTATAACCCGACACCACACCATTGAGTCCCATGATAAGGACCCATGATTTAACATAATAAGGTTGCCATACACAATCCATAAGAGCTTAATCGCAACCCCATTAAGCATTGGTTTACATGCTTGAACTAGTTTGATCTAAACATTTAATATACAAAAATTCTTCCATAAGCAACATGTCGGCTTTCTTCATACTCGCGGTCCTGGATGAGAGTCGCTTACCGACGCTTGCCTCACACCTGAAATATTTTTCTCGTATAGGGTGAGCCACACCTAGTAGAGTAAAATTCCTACAGAGGCTACTCCCCACCTAAGTGCACATGCAATGCTTACACTTACATTCACATCAACAATTCACAATACCAAGATATGACGCTGGTATCCGACATACATGCCCAACGCTTCCACCATTCTCCGATACTCAAGTCAGGTCATTAGATCCCATCACGTCCTAAGTTAATGTGATACCCATGCTTGATAAGCAAAATCGTATATGAATGAGTGTAAGACTCATCCATGCATCATACACCTAGTCTTAATCGACTCTCACCACATAATGTAACACCAAATGTGTGACCTAAATCTATGCCATGAAATGAAATATGTACGATTTTCCAAGTCTTTACTGACTCCCAACATAACCGAGTTCTTACCGACTCCCACCATACAATGCAGTTCCAATGTGTGATAAAACCCATCTTATGGATTACATCTAATGATCATTTTACAAAACAAATTCATTTGTTTTCAAACGAAACCTGATGTTACACTCAATGATCATTTATACAAAACTAAAATGTCTTTCGTGGGCGCGAATTTTCTGGGGTCTCACATGTGCCTGGCTCTTCTTCCAACACTTTGACGCTTTTACCGTATAGGATGTCCAATCCAGTCCGGGTCTTTCACCCGATGGATTATCTAGCCCTTCTTTCTATTACCTGACACAAGTTTTCTTTACCGTTTCGTTCAACCATGCGACTTTGTTAGACTTCGCTCAACGGTACTAAGCCCACCCAATCAAACACTCAAACAGTGTCGATTTTCTCAACCATGACTTATGACTCCATGATAGTGCATGTCCCCGCATAATGTAACGCGCCCTCACGAGGTTATAACATCATGCCACATGGCAATGAATGCTACATGGACAAATATAATCCACACCACTCACCTCGGTGTCACTGACAATCATCATATGCATAGGACTTCTTTACATCAATTTACTCATGTCAATATATTATGCATGCATACATCAACATCAACATACAATGTGTCATTCCATGTTCAAGAAATGACACACTCACAATCAAGCCATGTAATGGCCACTTTTCACATATAAACTCATCACATGCCAATACATTAATGCACCCATATTGACACCCAAACTTGTCACTACATTGTCAAGCACGCACTCTAAACCCACCATACCATGGCCCCGGCAGCTCACAAACAATCACTAACCTGGGCTACCTAAAAATGACCCCTATCAGCCATAAACATTGAAGTCTGCACCCAGCGCTGATGCTCACCATCCAGCCCACCGGGCCTCTAGGCAGAAGTGGTTTGCCCAGGTGAGTGTGCCCGTGACAGCGAGCCAGAAACCCATGTCCATTCCTCTGCTCCGCCTCATGGTCTCTTTCCAAGACTTTCGCCGCCACGAAGACCCTTCTACTCTTGGGGAAGCTCCATGTCCTCGCCTAGGTGAAGCACAGTTCACCTAGGCGAAGGACGCCCGATAGGAAACTTGCATGCACCCATTACTAGCCCAAAAATGGAAAATAAGCCAAGGTAGGAAGAATCCTTACCTCTTGGAGAGTAATAGAACCTTTATAAATCCTCGTGGACACTTCCTAAACCCGAAACCTTGATTTCTCCTGCACTTCCTCTTCAGGCCTTTACGAAATCTCTCTTTTTAGTACACATGAGTAGCCTCACTAGTAGATGAACTTTCACTACAGACTAATTTGACCAACTTGGAGTTCAGAGGATTGGAACAGAGAAGCTTGTGCTCTCTCTTCCTCTCTCTTTCTTCTCCCCATTACCAAACCAGGAAAAAATGTGATCTTTCCTCTTGCCGCTTTGTTCCAACTTAATCTTGTTGAGTGGGAGTGGCTCAGCATCAAAATACACAGTCCACAATTGCCTCGGGTCCGGCTTCTTGGCCTAAGCTACCGATTGCTTCGCTCATGTTCAAATTATTTTCAGAACTGGTTATTTCTAATTTACCATATTTTCTCGTAAAAATCTCGTTTCCGTAAGTCACCGAACACGTTCCCTTAAAAGATAAAATTTTATCATCTCTGATCCAACGAAATTTGTAAAATAGATTTTGCTGCATTAATCCAACTACGAGGTTCATTTCATCATCCGATATGTAGAAAATTTATAGGTTTTCAACCTACACTATAGGGGCAATTTACTGACTTTCCATTTTTTAGAAAAATTTTATTTTTCCCGAGTTTTACATCAAGAGAGCAAGATTATGATAGAAGCAGGTTCGTCAGCTTTTCAACAATAGCGTTGTTCAACAACAGTTTGCACACTAAAAGAGTCATTGCTGAGAGAGGGTTTATAGTCCCAAATGCCTATTTCAAATATTGATTCAGCGTGTAGATTTGTAAGGCACTTATCCAAGTGAGGCATGGCCTGCTGGATCGCAGAATTCTATGCTAATGTTCTTTATCATCGGGACCATACCTATTGGGTGAGAGAGAAATGTGTGTCGTTAAGTCTAGAACACAATCCTCTTGTGCCTCGGGAGTAAAGTGGACGAGGCCTCGCTTTGCTCCTGAGAAGATAATATAAACTAGCATGACATTTACAAAGACTTGAAAGATGATCAAGCACACTGGAATACACCAAGGAAGGGTAAGCTAACTTGGCCCTCTTCCTTCTGCCTTATCCCGCAGTACTCAGTTCTGCCTGTGATTACTAGGTCAGAAGTCCGAACTTTAATGCCTTTGAGGTCACGAAAGAAAAGGCATTATATTTGTATGCAATCCGCTGCTTGATACCCCCAACACCTGGGAAGGTTATCGATGAATACATCCTAGAACGCATGGAGAGCCTGCTACGCCCCACTCCCTTCCCACCGAGCTATGTCGCCGTCACGCCCAATCCCGCTCGACCGACGCTGATCCAAACCAGTTCTGGGTGCAGACTGTGGATCGGACTCTTTACTCGATACTTTAAAACTAAATCGGGTACTGCGGTATGGCCTACATCTTATATCGTAATCCAAAATATCATATACATATTAAGGAGCTACCACGGAGTGGTGGCCCATCAAAATCTGCATACATATAACCCAGTCCCATTTACAAATGCCAAACTATACTTTGCGATTTTAATCGTGAGCACGGAACCTACATGTACGAACCCCATGCTGTGAAGTCGCCCAAAATGGCGCTGATGTTTGCCGATGTCTTCCTCGCACCTGGGCCTCATTAAAACCCGCTAAGCTTTACGCTGTGCCAAAGATATCTTATACCTATACTGCATGCATGCATTTAGATCGAATCATGATAAACTTATAATGTAAAACAAATATCAAAATCAACAGAATCATATAAACCAATATATAATAAAAATGACCATATTCGAGCAAAACTAGACATATGCAATGGCAAGGCATCCACCATCTCTTTTATAACTTTATGATTCTGATTTCTGTGTTTGGTTCCTATTTTCAGGGCCAAATAAAATAATCTCCTGTTTACTTCAGACTGTGTGGATTCTTTAATGTAATGTTTACAGTTCCCATAAGATCCATATTTATGCTATCTGCATTCCTTATAAACTAAGACGAACTTATACTTATAACAATCTTATGTTTACTCAGAATTACAATTTATAAGTGCATTTATCCTTATTGACCTTATACTCATGATAAACTTATTCTCATCCCAGTCTTATACTTATAAAATCATCTTATTCTTATTCCTGATTTCTCGATAATTTACTGTTTATATCTCCATCTCCCAGAGGGAGTTTACTGCATCCTATAATTTCATCCTACTGAGTTTACACTTGTTCTGAGGTACCCGGGAGGTATCACAGAGGTTTCTACTTTAACATATATCAGACTGCGAACTCAACTTATTACCTGCAGCACCCGTAAAGTACCTTACCGATCAAATCTGTCCTGCTCGATACCAACTCTGGCATCGGCATCCCAATGAACTGAAGTTAACGTATACCTACTTATATCGAGTACCGTAGGCACACGAGTTTACTGGTTGGTCCCAGCTTATACTCTGAGATACCCGTAGGTATTACGTAAAATTATATTAGTACTTCATATCTTATACTGTATCACGTAGCCTATCCTTATCTTACTGGGATCTTCACTAGACTACGTAGTTTATTCCCGTATCGGATCTTATCCCGGCATTAATAAGCATGCATGCATTTCTCGGATTTTATACATGCACATGCAGTAACTTACAGTTATGGTCAGATCTTAGATGTATATTAATGAACTTATACTTAAGTCTTACGGAACTTATACTCGGTATTTGATCTTATACGCCAGATTACATAACTTATAAGATTTATTTCGTATCTACACGATATTACTAACTTATACTTGTCTTAGCGTAACCTATAGCTTCAAAAAAATGACTTATTCTTGTCTTACAAATCTTATACTTGTGTTATAGAACCGATTCTTGTATTTCGGATCTTATTCGCTGGTAAGACCTTAGAGGTACGATGAACTCAACAGATCGACTCATGATCGCCAAGGCCTGGACGTACTTATACGTATACTGACATTAGTCTTCGTGAGGTACCTGATCACGATTCATTATACTCAAGATCTGTAGGTACCAACGATCTATAATTTTACTGGGCTTAACTTATACTTATTTTCTATTACTGAGAGCATCCGTGGGTACTACAAGTAACTTATACACGCAGTTATTTTAATAGACATTTGTCTTCAGTACTAACGACCTATACTTATCTCGATCTCCATGTGGAGTTATTGCAGTTTCTAAGTATACAAGCACTGGGAGGGTACTCATTAGTGAGATGTTACGCGGCACAAAAGTACCCGCAGGGTACTCACAGAAAGAAATACAGGTACCCGTAGGTACTACGTAACATACATGATGCACCGTAGGTACATTCAGAACATATACGCAGGTACTCGTAGGGTACATCCGCATCTTTACTATATTCATTTCTTATTCATTTATCCAGAGTCTACCATATATCAAAGATTACTAAACCAAAAGAATAATGTAATGAGTGTGACATTAACACAACAAGTACCAAGGTACACATAGATCGCAGGAGTGTCGCCAGACTAATCAGAGAGTACCAGTACCAAATGTGCCGGCTACCATCGTAGGAGCTGGCCACAAGACTAATCAGAGTACCAAGTGCAATACATGCTCGCTTCACTTAAATATAGAAAGCTACGTCATTCAATAGAACTCGGTCTTAGGCAATTTCCATAATTATAAGGAGTTCAATAACTTACCACTTTATACAAAATATTTAGCTTACATTATGTGTTTATGACATGTTGTCATTTCGTGTTCATATTTCCATATTTCATCTCATATTCATACTACGCCTATTCCATACCTGCATTTCATACTTGTACGATATGATGCCTATCAACACATCATTCATGTATTCTAGTCCCTCTATGAATCTATTTTTCTTAGGGATTGGAATCAATCCAATTGGGACTGTCCAAATTCTTCGCTATGGCATTTGGCGCCAACCAGTCTGCTGGCGTAATTGAGATAGTTTGAATTATTAATTTTTCTAGTGCCTGTCACACACCGTCTCTTGTGCTCCTTGAAAGAGGTGTGCCAAGGGTTCATTTCCAATTGAATCACCTAAATCGAGCAAATCGAACTCAACTTTACGCTCGAATCAATCGAACTTCTCATGAACAACTGATGCAGATGGCTTATACATACCAATTTTAATAGAATTTTTGGGCTATCTAGAGTCAGAATTTGAGATAATTATTAAGTATGGTTTGTTCTCCTTGAAGTCTATTTTAAGTGGTCACTTGAATCATCAAATTTGATAAGAAATGAGGAAGTACGGACCAAAATCATGCAAACATTTCCAACAAAGAAAAACCAGGGTCGAGTTGTACCTTGGTATGTTTGAATCAGACTGGTACAAGTCGCCAAAAACGATCAGGTTCTGAATTGCACTGGTACAAGTCGAATCATGAAATGGTACATCTAATTCGAATTGCCCAGAATGGTTATTTTCTCCCATTTTACACTTGGAAACCCCTCCCAACCAATCCTCTATACCTTGCTAAACAATTTCAAAACCACTTAATTCACCTTTAATCCTTTTCTATTCAATTCCTCCTTCAATACTTCATTCATTCAAAGACTTATCATGAATTACTTCAAACCCATTCCACATACTATAACTCATAATAATAAATCAAACTTTTAATAGCATTTATTAGGATTTATTCTAAACCCTAATTCAATTACTCTTAATTAACTACTTAATCATCCTCAAAGAGAGGATTCATGAGCTCAGCCATATGGGGTTTTAACTACACTTTATTTATTACCACTTTAAGCAAATGAGTCTCTAGCAAAACCCTACAAGCTAGACAACTACTAACCAAATCCAAGCATGGCAATTCATACATAATCTCTTAGAATCCATAGCCAAAGTTAGTTTCATACTCGCTCGATCTCCTCTTCCTCTCTTTCACTTTTCCTCCTCTTCTCTCTCCACGTTTTTTTTCCTCCCACAAATCAGAGACCAATTTGGTCTTTAAATTCCATCTTTTGCTAAGGCCTCATACTAACAAAAACCCATTTTGCCAAGTTTGTTTATTTGCTTCAAGTCCTCCAACTTCGTCATCAGAATTCAATTTTCCTACTTCATCTTTTGGTTCACCCTTTCAATTTATGACTTTTAAGCCCCTTTTTGACCAATTTAAGAAAATTGTTTTAATTTTGTAATTTTCTCGGTTCAAGCTTCCATGTTTCAGATTTAACCCACGGAACTTCAAATTATAAGCTACAAACATTCCCTAAACACTGTCTAAAACGATCAGGTATATTTCGGGTGTTACACCGCTTCGCCCAACGCCAATTAAAATAAACAAAGAAAGATATCAAGACCATATGCCTCTCTTCTTTTAAGAGTCGTTGAAAACAAACCCCAGAGTTGCAGAAGATATGCCTAGGGATGTACTGTGCTATGATTCGGGAAGGAAGACTCAAAGGAATAAGAAGGAGAAAACTTAAGAAAAGAAGAATACAAGTAAAGCAGAAGAAGAAGAGGAGGGGAGAGACCGAAGGAGATGCCACTATTAGTGGAATCAGTAAGATGATAACTAAAATGTCACCCATATTGTTCCATATTACATCCAAAGCTTTACACGAAAGAATGGACAAGTAGGACGAGTGGCATAAAAAGATGTACGAGACTCTAGCCACAGCGACATCCATCTTGGCTCATAGGTAGGATATGCTATGGGAGAGTGTCGCTAGCCTGGAGGGGTTGATGAGAGATTTACTTCCCCATCTTCTATGTAGGACAAACATCAAGATATAGTTCCACCACTGATTAGAAAGAGATGGCAAAGATAAAGAGCCTCGCCATATCATGTCTGTACTCGCCATCGCAAGGAAATGGTGGTCGCATTGGATCGCTTACAGAAAGTAACTTCCGCTCTCATTGTAAGAATATTTATGTTATGTCATATCATTAAGGGCAATGCTAGGTTTAGGTTGGGGGGAGGGGAAAATTTTGAAAATTTGAAACTGTTATCAATGCAAATTGTTTAGGTTGTTTTAGGTTGTTTTGGTGTTTACTTTGATTTGTTTGCTTTGTTTTAGTTGTTGTAGTTTTTTTTTTTTTTTTAGTTGGCTTTATTAGTAATCTATAATGCAATGACAATGTTTCAATTTGTTAGCTTAATTTTAACCCGTTGATGAATGATTGAGATATTGGTAAGAAATTCATCAGGTTGTGTGATAGCAAATAGGGGTTGTTTTTTATTCGGAAAAAAAAAAAAAAAGAACTGATGGCCACCAACCAAGAACTGGAATGAGAGCTCAGATTAAAAGAACCAAGCTATTGATAGGATTATAGCAAAATAATGAGATTAGTAAAATTAAATGAGATCCTGTACTGGAAGTCAAGGTTTCAAAGCTTGAGCAACTGTGAATTTCAGTTATAAAAGTTTCAGATCTCTCAATGAATCCATTTCATAGAACCCATATCTGCATTAGTGCTACTAAAATCTCTCTATTATATGCTTGGGACAATCTATAATTCTCGCCAAGAAGAATAACGATTTCCACTAATACCTTGTACAAGAGTTGAGGCACCTAGAAAAGAGGATTGCCATGTGAGCCCCAATTAAATGAAAAGAAAGGTGATATCAATAGAATTACAAGAGTGTTGAACACAATCTAATCCCATATAATTGGTGTTCATTCGTGTTTAATTCCCTAAGCCAACTGGTTGGGAGTCATTGAATTCACTACTCACTACAAGGGATAAAAGATGGGATTGAATCTAATGCGTTGACCATGGAAGATTCAGTTTTGGAATGGAATCTAATGCTCATGCCCTAACCAACTCAGGAGTCACCACAAACTGATCCCCACTAGGAAAATCACACTTAAAGTCCCACTATCAGACCAACCAAGCCTAAAAAGAGAGAATAGACAACACGGGTGCGTTTAGCATATAAGGAGTAGTGGACAGCATACAAATTGAGGTGTACAAAGTCTGGTTTCACGTGATATGTGAGGGACCTAAAGCTTACATTCACTGGACTCTTGTGGGAAAGGATCAGTTGAGAACATGATATTTTGAATAGCTCTTTTCACCATGTTGCTTGAATCCTTGAAACCTTAAAGTGACTAAAATACATGAGACTTGTGAATTGATTTCCTGCATTGATACTGTGTAAGAATGCTATATCTATGAATTCACAAGTTATAAAATTAGCTACCACTCGTATGGCCAAATGATATAATTTCCACACATGTATTCTCTTTGCTTGAGGACAAGCAAAAGTCTAAGTTAGGGGGAGTGATGAGAGCTATAATGTACGATGAATTGCATATGTTGCTTCTGCATTTAGAAGCTTTTCACATTGTTTTTGCCATGTTCGGTATATTCCATGTGTTTCACAAGTGTGCCCGCTTTATATGAAGCAAAGAAGAGAAAAGCCTATAGAAGAAGTAAATTTGTTGTCATAGCACCGCTTATAATAGGGAAATGCCTTCAACTGAACGCCCAGAGGAGCATATCAAGGAAATCTACTTTTGCTACACCCACGTAATGTCTCAGAGAGGATGCTTTTGACAAGACCGGGTCACTCTCCCGCCATCGCGAAGATATGCCTCATAAATAGTGAGTTACTCTGTAACGGATAAGAAAGCCTAACCCATATTCATGTGGTTTTGGGTAGAACTTTGGCAGATTATGTCGGCACCTGCATAATAAAGGGGATCACGATAAATAGTCTAGATGAGAGTACTTAAGGTTGATGATCTGAAGAAGAAGACGATGGAGAGCTTGGATCAAGACATCGTGGTACACCCTAGTTTCTTTATTCCTCTCTAAACATTATATAGACTTGACTATATCAGAACTTTGACTTGATACTATATTCTAGTTTTATTTATGTGGTTTGTCGTAGGCCTCTACGCGCCTAATGGATTAATTGTTAATTATTTTCATTCAATATATGTATTCTTCTCAACTGCTCTATTTTGTACTTTATTCTGTAGTGTTCGCCAACATCAAGCATGTTTTTGTTAGGAGTCTAAGATCAAGAGAAGATGACCCCTAGGGATATGAATAGAGCAACACTTAGTCAATCGGTGAATAGAGATATCTTTCCAAGTGTGGCATTTAGGGTTTAAACATTTAAGCGTATTGGAGTCCAAAGTTGAGGCAGAGATGCAATACACCATATTGGCGAGATAGGTAGTTATTTCTCGAGATAGAGTATCTGTGAGGCAATGGTCAAAACACAACGGAATATGTTAATATATTATCCAATAATCATCCTGGGTTGCAATCCATCGAGTGTGGCATGTGAAGACAAAACCCTAGTTTTCATAAATTGAGTTAGCAACCAATGTAGGATTAGTTTTCCTTTCTGATAATCGGAATTCATTACAGTTTTAGGTCTAAATAATATTTAAGGTGTTAATTCAATAATCAACACATTTCTCCTTGTGGGATAACACTTGACAAGCCATTATAATATTTAAACTCACTTGACATAGCTTTATGTATTGTGCTCACATTTTAATGCTACCAATTCATACACCTATTTGGGGCCGCTTCTCTTCACTCCATGTATATCTTTTCTAGTCTGCTGATCCATTATCAAATTAGTCACCTGGATAATGGTTTGCCATTAAAGTGTGCTCTCACATAGAGAGGCCTTATGCCTGTCATTTATACAAAAGAGGGCTTCCTTTTCAAGTATCACCTTATCGCCCCGCTTCCTTTAGAGGATTCAATGCAGATTACCCCGTACTATATTTTTCAATCGTTGGAGAAATATTGTTTCTCTACTTCTACTATGCTTTCCTCCATGTCTTTTGACTTGAAGAGATTTGGCAAAGTTAGAGAAATGGTACAACATGTCAAAGAAATAGGATTAACACTATAATCCCGTCCATTCTTCAAATCATTTCTTCAATGGATCCACAACTAGACCTTACTTCATTTTCTATATAATCTCTTCCAAATTTGGCTTTCTTTCGAGCAGGCATCACTTCTTCTCTGCGCATTTCTCTACTTTCACTTTCCTATGGTACTTTTTGTGTAGTTACCTTTCCTTTAGCCTCTCTCCAGATCCTTATTCTTGAGTTCTAGTGAGCTTTTTGAGTGAATTCCTCTATAATCACTGTTACGCATTTTGTCTAGAAGTGAGATGAGGAGGACAAAACCTTCGAGGCATTTTTTCTCAAGGATCATTCATGCTCCTTTCCCTAGAGGATTATGTCTCTATTTTGAGAACATTCTCTTCTGTGAACTCTTTTTCCTTTCTTGCATTTTATTAGCCAGTATGATACCTTCCATTCTTTCTTTCTAGCTATAAGCCTGGTAATGTAAATACCAGAGTATCTGATGTTATGCCAGATAATTCACACCCTTCCTCCTGAACTCAAGAAATTTTCCAACCCTCTTCTCATTGTGATTGTTTAGTACCAAAGTAACCAGTGTTAGATTGAGATGCCTTGCAGCTCATCCACCATCACTGCGGGCTTCTGAGTGGGCAAGTGAAACTTTTTTTGAAATATTCTCATAATCTCACATGGATAATATTCCTAAAACTCAAATGGGCAATTAATGCTATGATTCCAAAGCTGTGATAATTTACAATATGCTTTTCTTGAGTTCCTCTTGTTAGGTGCCAGGATCCTACGAAATGTGATGACTTATCTCAGAGAAAATCAAAGATTTTCAATCTTTCGCTACATCAAATGTATATTGTAAATTATTGTGAGGTCTACGACTTCTTCCATAAGTTAGGTGCTTTCTTCACTAGTAGAGGGCAACCTGTACTTAGGAGGTTTGCTACTGCCATTTCTTTAGAATTCACCTCCTAGAAGTAAGTTCCCATTGTCACGCCCACGTGATCCCGTCCACCCGATCGCGCATCCAACTCAAGTCCCATGCCATACTATCTATACTAGCAGAAATTACACTATACCCAATGGGAATCATCGACCTATTCTCTCTAGCCGACTCTGAGATCTCTGGTATATAAACAATTGGTGTAATAAATAAAATCATTTTATATACAGCACAAAGAATTAACAACTTATGGTGTCCATCACAATTTTATACAACATATACAGAGTCCTACTTACTTATATACATGTATAATTTCTATTATAAAACCTCGATTAAGTATACACAGAGCACCTCTATCTCTCAGTCGCTCAAACTTGGTTTGTTGTGGAATATCCCACACCCTCTAGCCTCTCCGACAGTGCCTGTAAAAAGTGCTATTTTGAACCCTATTTTTAATAGGTTTTGAGTGCTTTTGTGTACTAATTAAGCTGTAATTAACCCAATTTACATATTAAGGTCCCTACTGTCCCATCGCATTTTATGGAAATTTTTACACTGTGATAATCATGCCAAAGTGTTGAGTCGATCCAAGCACTAAGAATTCAAGTCAAACTCAACATCATAGATCGTAGACTAAGAGGAGTACAGTAAGAAAAGGAAGAAAATGAAGGTGAAGAAAATGGAAGAGAAGCAAAGAAATACACAATGAAACAGTTTAGAGAACTGGGATCTTTCGCTAGTTAAAGCAAATCATCGCTCCCAGTTTTAATTTGCATTCATCACAAGAATTTCACAGCTTAATAAATGTGCAACGTTTCCAATCTAAATTCTTGTTATTTACATAAATTTCATTTGTTAATAAATGCTTAGCCAGCTTAAATCATCATCAATGAATAATTTGCATTCGCTTATCTTTTTGGTGATTTCGCTTAACTAGCGAAAATTTTTGAGCATTAGCGAAACCACCGCCTTCGTCGCTGTTTTTGTAATTAACAACCACTTCATTTTGTACATTCTCTGTCTCTTGAATTTTAGCCAAAATGTTAGGCTGTGTTTTCATTAATATCTGGGTTGGCTATATAAGCCACCTTATATGTTTGTAACCCTAACTTTAATCTTTCAAGAATATCTTGCGCAGTTCTATTTTCTTTTCGCCTCTTCTCTCTCCTCTTTCTCCTTTTTAAGAGTTACAAACACCTCCGTAGATGGCTAACTGAGGATGAGCGCCAAAACCACTTCTTCTTGAAGTAAAAGGTTGTCAGTGAGATCTTTAGGTTGTCGTGGTTCCACATAAACAGTTTTGTCATTTTTGGTTCCCCAAATCTTCAACTCTAGTTTTTAGCTTTTCGATTTATTTCTTCTACTAATACAAGTGCTTTAGGTTTAGTGTATACTTAGCTTAGATACACTAATATCCATTAGCTGTGCCCTTAATAGCCATCAGAGGTGAAGTTAAGGTTAGGTTTCAAACTCGATAGTTGAATAGCATCGAATGTCATTAATTTGGCCAATACTCTCCATGCTTTAGGATTCAAAGGTATATTGATGAGAGAGATGTACTGTGTGGTTTCAGAGTTATTCTTACGAGCCTCTAAAATGATATTTATATGTTAGTGTTTCTCAAATTAGGGTTGCATAGCATTTAATGTTAATGACTCGCCACTCAGTTGCTTTGCATTACAAGGTATAATTAGTGATATATCGTTGAAATTTATTATTCTGCCAGCCTCGAGATGATATTGAATGTTGGGGTTTCAAATTAAGAAGGCCATATATGCATGCTACTCCATTGACTCAAATAGAGTTGTTTACTGGGTGAGGCTTGCTAGTTAAACATAGATCCTAAGTATGCGCGACCAGGTTGCTTGTCATAACGGAGAAATTCAACCCTGGGACTTCATATCAGACCTAAACCTAGTAGCCCAATGCTTTAAGGAGTTCTTTTCTTATTTTTCTTCATTTTATTTTCAGTTGCAAAACCAATCCACTTCCCTGTTAACCAAACCCCAAAATCCAAATTTAATTCACTGGGCTTTGATTTCATTCAAATCATTTGTACGTAAGAAAACCTATCCCCTCAGAGCCCGACCTGAACTATACAGAGTTTAATTATTACAAAGAGGAGGAAACTACTGACACAATTTTGTTGATTCGCCACCCTACCGTGGCACGACCAAATGGCTACCGCCGGACGGTGCCCCTTAGTGCAAGCGAAGTCAGGGAAACACTTGCATCTTCATCACAAGTAATTGTGAACTTCTTTATATCATCACATTTTCTTATTTCATTAAATAAAAAAAAAAAAAGTGTCACAGAGAGCCTGTGTCTGTCCATCTGTCAGAATCCATTTTCATGGATTGAAAATTCTTGGCAAGTGCTCATTTAAGGTTATGGAAAAATTGACTGAGATAAAATGGAACCCCCACATGAAGAGTAACACAAATAAAGAGAGAGTAACCCTAGGGGAATATATGACAATGAGGGACTATAGAACTTGATGGCAAAATCGCAACCTCGAGAAACTAAACCACCTTCTAGCCCATGAGGGACCACAGACCAATGGATGAGTTCACCATAAGGTAGTACTTACAACCATAGTCGGGGGAATCAAACACAATTTGGTGGGAAATCAAACCCACAACATGCACTCAACCTCTCTTATTATGCCTCCATTCCTACCACAACAAACACTACGCTTAATTTCCCCGCCGAACGCTTCATTTGACCTTAATTTTATTACTGATGACTGGTATGGAAGAGAATAAGGAGATTATCGCCCATTCAATCATTCAACGTAAGCCATACAGTCCTGAACAAGAAAATAGACGGTCAAAGATGACTTGAGCATAAACGACAACCCGCAGATTCCATCAAGACCTAATTAATCAAGCAAACAATGTCCACTGTAGTGAGGAGCACAAAGCGGTACCACGGTAGGATTTCGCCTACACCCACAAGAAATCCCGTGGAAAATTTCAACCTCGGGCCAGCCGTGTCCGGGCCATGAGGAGAAGGAAGCAACCTTCCCATTGAATCGAGAAGAGCAGTGGACATGAAACAGTGGAAGGGACCCAAGAGCCTATCATTCAACCAAACCCATAGATTGATCCCAATGCCACCTGCCAATCCCAAAAACAACCAATCGCTTAGTACCCTCACCGACCAAGTGTACATATCATTCACACCTCCGCAGGGCACCAAAACAGCAGACTCGCTTCCCAAAGGTAAGGTGTCCATCCCATCACCGCATGTCAGCGCAGAACTTCAAGATACTAGTGGCCTCACATACAAGTTTGCCACTACATCAGTTACGCGCAAATGCCATACAAAGATGACATAGTATCAATAGTAGTGCGTTCGGGTTTGGAGCAACTTTAATTTGTGTTACTTTAAGTTCCCCCCCACTTTCTTTTTGGTTTGAATTTTCTGTTTGTATTTTATTTTATCGTATTTTATTTCATATTTTCAATTTTTCTTCTTAGGTTTTATCTAATTTTTAGTTAATTTATGTTTTTAAATTACTTTTTTTTGCTTTTCTGCAATTTTTCCTAATTTTTCTTGTGTTAATTTTGCAGTTTTTCGTGAAATTTTGAAGCTTGAATGGAAGATCAGGTATAACTGAAAGAAATAGATTTTCGTAAGCTAGCTTAAAATTTTCAGAATTATAGCGAAATTTTCACAATTTGAAGTAATGCCAAAATTCCTCGCTTATGTAATTACAAAAATTTCACATTAATGCACTCTGCAATAGCGAAATGGATGGCTTAGCAATAGTGTTTCGCTTACATGCCAAAATAGCCAACAAAGTTCACATTTTGTTTTTTATATATATATTAAAAAAAACAAAAACAAAAAAATGTTTTTTTATTTTATTTTTTATTTTATATATTTATTTTTATTTCAAAAAAATTTAAATTAAAAAATTGTCTCTAAAAAAAAATCGTATATATATATATATATATATATATATATATATATAAATTTATTATTTTTTTTTTATTTTAGCTAGTTTTGTCATTTGATGCTGCACCAAAAAAACAAAATCAAAAATTTCTCGCTTATTAGACATAGAAGCACTTTTTCTGCAAGTTTGAAGTGAATCCAAAATTTATAAATTTTGCCAAGCTTAGCTGGGTACTGCATAGTTAGCTTAAAATTTTTCGCTAGGGCCCCACTTTGATCTCCAATTTTGTTTCTCACTATAACTTTTTCATCCGAACTCCTTAGGTGTTCTTGGTAAAATTTGTTGGAAAGCTTAGAGAGTGTAAAATCCAAATATGGCCAGAAAGAACATTTGGAGATTATTATGAGGTGCAAATTTTTGGAAAAGCAGACAAACTGGTCACTTTTCCTTCTTCTCATAACTTATGCTTCATTCCGAGTCCTAAACTGTTAATGTGTGCCCATGGAAAGCTTCAGAGGTCTCCTAACCAAAGCCAACAGATCTTATCTTATCATGAGGTAACACTTCCTTTCCTCTAATTTTCCTCCATTCGGAGCCCCCATTTCCTGCGACACCGAGATGTCTGGGTCGGGGGAAAGTTAGTAAAGGAAGTGGATTTTGTATTTATGCTTTCATATCATTTGTTCAAGCCCATTTGTGATGTTTAGTGGCTTGTCGGGTCCCTTTCTAGTAAAGCCTGTATACAAAAACACCATTTTTTCAAAATTTGGACCTCGTTTTTTGTAACCAAACTGTATTGGTTTAACTCATGGTTTGAAAATTGCTTTATCCACCCTATTGATGTTAGATTGGTCTCCATGCTTAGTTGAGTGAATGATTAGCTGAATTCTATTGATTTCGACCTTTCTTCCACCTTTAGCTAACCACACACAAAGCACATTAGATTTCAAATGGAGCAAGGAAAATCATGCACCCCTTAATTTGCATAACCTACCCTAGTTTCATTTGACCGCCTTTAATAGGTTAAGGACCTCAGAAAAAGAAAGAAGAAAAAGAAAAAGAAATGAAAAGAAAAGAAAAGAAAGAAAGAATAAAAATCGTAACAGCCATTTCTCAAACCCGAGCACAAAATCAGGGGTACACATGGAAGTCTTTAAAGCCCAGGCCCTAAACCTTCACCGGTCGAGTCGCCGACTTTGTGTCTGCTATACATGGGTGGATGGGTGGAGTTTAGCAAGTTGTAGGTGCTTAATTCTCAAGTCATTCAAGTCCGGTGAAGCCTGTGAGTTTGTGGGTCGACGATCCTTTGGCTCTGATGCCCCAAACCACTGTCGAGTCATCGTGGACCTTCTACCTGACTTTGATGAAGTCGAAGTTTTAGCATTGCACCCTACAACACAAAAGAATTGTGGAATAAGAGGTGGGTCCCGATCTATTTAGGTTAAGAAGTATGCTAGGTCGGGTAGTAGCTTAGGTCAAAGAGAGTGCGCTTAGCGCTTATTGTTGAGAGCTAATCAAATAAACACTTAGATTCGTAGTTTCTAGCTGATTCACCTGAGATGGAGACTTTGATACTCAATTTGTATGGTATTTATTCTTTCATGATAGTTATTGGACAATTACTTGATGATTCTTACTTAGGGTTAGGCATTACTTTTCAGCCAACCTTTGAACTACAACCTTTTGTTGCACATAATTTTGTTATCTTTGTATGCTCTTTCTTTCTTTCTTTCTTTCATCATACTGACTAGCAATGTAGGTTAGGGTGTGGGATTAGTGCCCAAAAAGTGCTATTTTGAAATTCTATTTTTAATAGTTTTGAGCGCTTTTTGTGTACTAATTGTCAGAATTAACCCACCATATATTAAGGTCCCTATTATTCCACTGACGATTTTATGGAAATTTTGCGCTGTGAGATAATCATGCCTAAAGTGTTGAGTCGATTCAAGTACTAAGAATTCAAGTCAAACTCAACATCATGATCGAGATCAAGAGGAAAGAAGAGAAGAAAAGTGGGAAGAAAAATGAAGCAGAAGAAATCTAAGAGAAGCAACAGGAATGGGGTACAATGGAATAGTAGCCGCATGAGAATCGACTTTCGCTAGGCTAGCGAAATTCACTGTTCCTAGCGAAATTTTCAGATTTTCGCTACTCACAAGAATTTCGCTTACCTAATGAATGCACCGTTCTTAGCGAAATTTCATGAGCCATGACACAAATTCTCGCTTGTTAGCGAATTTCGCTTAGCCAGCGTAAATCACCATTGCCTAGCGTAATTTTTACTCGCTATCTTTGGTGATTTCATTAACTAGCGAAATTTTTTGAGCATTACGAAATCCATCGCTTTGTCATGCTTGTAATTAATGCCAACCGACTTCATTTTGGCATTACTCCCTGTCCTGAACGGTAGCCAAAATGTTAGGCTTTCTCGTGTTCACATTTGGGTTGGCTATATAAGCCACCTTAAGTAAGCTTCGTAACCCTAACTTCAATCTTCGCAGTCATCTCAAGGAAAATTTTCATTTTCTTTTCGCCTTTCTCTCTCTCTTCTCCCTTCTTGTTGCCAAACACCTCCAGTGGATGACAACTCGAGGATGAGCGGCTAAAACCACTCTCCCTTCTCAAGTAAAAGGTTGTCGGGGGTGAGATCTTTAGTCATTGTGGTCTCCCCCCCGCTTTCATGCAAGAGATTTGTCATTTTTGGTTCCCAAATCTTCAACTCTAGGTTAGCTTTTGATTTATTTTCTTCTACTAATACTTGGGAGTAAGCTTTTAGGTTTAGGTGTATACTTAGCTTTAGATACTTAATATCCATTAGTTGCCCTTACGAGCGCATCGAGGTAGGTTAAAGGGGTTAGGTTTTCAACCGATAGCTTGAATAGTATCAATGTCATTAATTTGGCCATCACTCTCTGTGCTTTAGATTCCAAGTGTATATTGAGCGAGAGATGTACGTGGTTCTTTAGATGGTCTTGCAGCCTCTAAAAATGATATTTGAGTATGTTAGTGTTTCCTGAAATTGTGTTTGTACATGATAACACACATTTTGGCCAATACTCTCCATGCTTTAGGATACAAAGGTATAATTAGTGATAGATGTAACGTTGTTCTTTAGATGGTCTTTACGAGCCTCCGAGATGATATTGAATGTTAGGTTTCACAAGAAGGCCATATATGCATGCTACCTATTGACTCAAATAGGAGTTGCTTCATGGGTGAGGTTTGCTAGTTAAAACATGATCCGCTATGCCACTGGACTATAGGTTGCTGTCATAACGCGAGAATTAACTCCGGGGACTCTAGTTACCTAGACCTTAAAAACCTATGGCCCAATGCTTTAAGAGTTCTTTTCATTTTTCTTCATTTTATTTTCACAAACCATCCACTCGTTTTTAACCAAACCCCAAAATCCAAATTTAATTCACCGCTGATTTCATTCAAAATCAGCTCAGACGGAAGAAAACCCATCCCTCGTGTTCGACTTAGATCATTATGTCATAAAAGAGTTCGACTACTTGCAAGAGGAGGAATCACATACAAATTCTTGTTGATTCCGCTTCACCCCACTGCGTACCGACCACTTTCTGATCTACACGGATCACACTCTGCCATGCCTTTACGCTAATGTGGAACATGCTATGGACAACCACCAATGGCACGTCACGTTTATACATATGCATTTCATATATCTATACATATTTCTATACTTTAATTCCTTATCATTTTATATTCCTATCAGATATGTGAATCTTTTTTTCATGAACATGTGTTCCTATGTCTTATATCCTTTATTCCACTCTTTTTCTTTCTATCTCTATTTCTCACTTTAAGTATATCTTATACTTATCATGTTCATTTCATCTCAGATAACGCGCATGCATCATATACATTCATATCTCATACTTTCATAACCTATCTTATAACGTTCCGTACTTTATCTACATTCTTATACTTCATATATTTTAGATGATTTCTTGAAGGCTGTCCGATATTTTCATACTGCACCCATTTTCATATGTCTGGCCTGCTTCCAGCCTTTTCATCTTCGCCTACGATCATTACATTCTATGTACTATTACATATATCATTTCCTCTTATCCTATACCGTATACTATGTCTTCTTTCATGTTAGGCTACATCCCATGTTATACTTTCTATTTACCTTTCTTCTCTACTTTCAGACTTTACTTGTTCATATCCTTTCGTACTATATACTTCAGGACTTATATAATCGTATTCATGCAATCGCCCATTTCCTATACGCTTTCTGCTATGTTTTTCATATGGCTTTCTTTTTTAATGTACTTGCATATGTTGTCATATACTCATATGATATTCATATATCGTGCTTTTCTATATACTATAATTTTTTCATATACTGCATTTTCATATGCTTTTCTATATTGCTTTCAGCATACCATACTTGTTCATATACTTTTCATGTACTATGTACTTCATATCAATATATTGTACTTTTCTTCATTCTTGTAACCTGTTTCATACTTTATCGTATATGCTTATGCTTCTATATCAAGTCATATATCTATACATGTCATTTCCTCTTATGTTTCATGTCTGCAAATACTCTAGGAAGGATATTTTAGCCAACTATATGTAATTCGAAGGTACTATCACCCGTAGACGAGACAAAGGATTCTATCGGTTTATACCCGGCTGCATCATCACCGTATGAGACGCTACTTGCCATGCGCCACCGACCGAAGGTACTATCACCGCACGGCATGCTGATCCGGCCTATTGTGCGACTTTCGGCCACCCGGTCCAAACGGATCTTTACGTTACCCACCCAAACGGGCCTCGATTGTGCCCATGTATATGTCGCAAAGAAACGGCCTTCCTATAGGCATGCCCCATCTATCCTCTACCAGTTCTAAGGCATAACCACTTTATTCATTTTCTCGCATATTAATCTCATGCCACGAATAACTATCGTTATCATAATCGTCATACTTAACATATACTATCATTACTTCAACCGCATTCGTTCTCATATCAGAGCTTCCACATTATGGTTTCATATTTCATAATAAATATATTCATATCTTTTTCTATCATTTAGTTTTGTCTATCATATATCATGCGAATGCATCTATTCACTCTCAGATTCATATATTCATATATATCTTAATATCATTTATGCATCATATCCCTTATGCGTTTCTATCATGATTTAGCTATTCATGTACTTTCTATATTTCTATCATGTATGCTTTTACTCATTCATATATTCATATATGTACCTATCATTCATGTACATGTATCATTCATGCTTTGTCATCTTTTAGCTTATCTCATCGCTCTTACTATTTACGCTTTCTATCATGTGCTCTAGTAGCACCCATCTTATTCATTTCTTATATGTCTATCATATAATCTTATATTCATATCATGCTTCATCTACTAAATATCTTATATCTTCATGTACTCTATCGTATCATCGATTCATAGATAAGTATATCTACTACATCTTTTGTGACATATACTATCATGATCATGCATATATCCCTATATTTCTATACTTGAAAATGCTTTTACTTCAGACTTTATCAAACTGGCCCCATTCATCGAGAAGTATGGTACGTAGACTCTTCCGCTAGAGGTACCCGTAGGTATTTTTCTTACCTATGCCTTTGCATATCCAATTCATATATTCTATTTCTTGTTCATATCTATATCATTTCTACCATGAGCTCTATTTAATCCTTACCAAGTGAATAGTACACTTGGTACAAAATCTGTAATGAGAAGATATGGGCAAATTCAAATGCCACAACAGCATATGGTTAGATTCTAGACTCAATGAGCTTCCATAGAGTCCAAGAACACCTATGTGGAGTCCTAACGGCTGAATTATGCAAGTTGTGTCTGAAAAATCAGCAACTTGCAAGACTTATGCCAGCCTAACTGCTTTTGTCTACTTAATCTTAACTCACATTTGACACTCAGGCATTGTAAATTACTAAAGATAAGGTATAAGGGTTCATCTCCAATTGAATCCACCAGCTCCAAGACCGAAACCGAGTTATGTCTCAAAACGAACTAATCACTCTTATGATCAACCGATGCGGTGAATTGGCTGCACACAAACTCACTTTGAGTGAATTTCGACACTTAGAGTCGACCTGATGATGCCTATTTCGATGTTTGGTTCTCCTTGAAGTATAGTTTAATTAGCTAATTTGAATCGACTCAACCTGATAAGAAATGAGCAGTTATACAAACACGGCAAGTTGTTAGTCGAAATAGGAAAATGTTAATATTAGCCTCAGATCGTAGATAACTCACTAGACGCAGATAGTGTTTGAATTTGCCTGAATGGGCTTTTTCTCCCATTGCTACTCTTCACCCTCAAACTAACTCATACTTCATACACACATCAAAAACCATTTCCTATTCCTCAACTCTTTTCTATTCAATTCCTCTTTCAATACTTATCTTTATTTCAAAAATCTTCTTCATGAATTTCTCCTAAACAATCCTAAATATGGGTTGGTGACCCATACACAAAACTCAAACATAGTTATTAATTAGGTTTGTTCTAAACCCACTCAATTATCGACAATTAAACCATGAATCCAACCTCAAAGGGAGGATTATACTTTTCTTCAGGTTATTTGGGCTCTTACTAAACTATACTTGCTAATTTTAAGGTTAAGAGGAAACCCTAGAAAAATCAATTGAAGAAATCCTTATCCAAGGTTGTTCCATACAACCCAAAACATGTATTCATGTTACTAGTCATAGTTCCATACCTTTTTGCTCCTCCATCTTCTTCCTCTTCTTTTCTTCTTCTTCCTCTTCTTCTTCTTTTTCCTCTCCCTCTCTCTCTCTACTGCCGCCCTCTAAAAATGAAAGACCAAATGCTCTTATCCATGTTTTGTTAAGGCCATGTTTATTTTGGTTTCTTTAAATCCTTTCTCATTTTTGCAACAAGTCCTTTCATTCTCTTATATTCTCAATTTAACTTATGAAATTTCTATTTCGCATCCAAAATATTTTTCTTATGTCATATATAATTCCTTACTGGATAAGTTCCACTCTTTACCCTTGCTTAGATACACTCAGCTTATATTTCCTTTAATATACCCTAAACATGTTATAAAACCGTTAGGTATACCTGGGGTGTGTTACACCCATTGAGTTCTTTCTCTGCTGATTTTCTTTCGAGAAGCTTCATACTTTGTTACTCCAAGAATAAGCCTTCCATAGAAGTATTTAAACTCTATACCTTGAAATTTCTTGCTTAACTCTATATCAAGTCCCCTTTGGCCCATCTTCACATACTCTGTTTCTAGGAGATTAATTTTGCATCTATTCCTCATTATTTTGAAACGAGCAATGAATGAATCTACTGGTTCTTCACCCCATTGGTCTACCCTTGATAATTCTTCAATGCAAATCTTAGGTTCGGCTATGAAGAATTATGTATGGAATTGTCTCAATTTCCTAACAACTCATAATAGAATTCCTTGGCAATGATCCATACCAAGTAAAATCAGCTCATGTTAATGAGTTAGGAAATAACCTGAGTTTGAAGTAAGTGAAATTCTCATAGTTGGTCAATTCCCCACACTGCACTATGAACTTAGCAACATGCTCTAAGGCAGATTGTCCATCTTCTCTAAAGAATAAGGAGAATTCAGGAATTCAATACCCCTTTGGGTAAGGATTCTCTTTGTCTATTGCCTCTAGGTATGACTAGAATTCCCAGCGCCGATTTGTATATACGAATCAGATAGCCTCAGAGCACCTCTCTTATTGCCTCCAAGTCTATTGGTGGAGGTGGCTACATAAAAGGATGGGGAATATGTTGCCCTCTATTAGTACCTACCCCTAAGGGTGGTTGGATAGTCCCCTCGTGCCTCTAATGAAAGGAAGTGGTTCATTGTAGGCTCCAAGTTATGTGAACTGTGTCAGGTTAACAACATCCTTCGAGGATCCACCGCTTTTAACTCAAATTAGAACGTTTTCCATTAGCCGCTTAAGTTCTATCCTCTCTCCTATGGGGAGGGAGGTGGGGAAGATATCGATTTTCAACCTGTATAGGTGAGCGATGAGATTCACCTACTTCTTGAAAATTCCTAGGGTACTGCTCGCCAAACTCATCAGATAGTTGCCTTTTAAGTCGAGAAACAACTTCTTGTCTCTATTGTCTAACAATTCATGAGATCGCCTCTAAGATCTTTACTTGCGACTAAGATTGTTGTTTCCCCTCTTCCATAATGGCCTCGCCTACCTTGTTGTTTCGCCTATTCTTCCATCACTTAATTTAGCTTGATCAAACATGTTTTGGTTTTTTAAACATAGCTCGACTTGCAAGCTATAGACTTGGTTTGTATGGCCATTTTTTCTTCAAGACGTTGTGTGGTCCTCAAGGTCTAATTATTTAGTTCTTCAATCAATGCCTGAAATTCCTCAATAACATTAGGGAAATGGATCGTACATCCACATTACCTATGTTTGCTTCTTGCCCAGTTAGGTTGTTTCATGCATGTTCCTCTCAGAGAAAACTCATAGATTCTTCTCCAAATGGCTCACCACGTTGGAACTACCCTTCTTATATGACTTATAGCATCAGATCCCGAGTCCCTTAGACTCAAACGATTTATTTCAACTTTGGTGGTATCCCATCGATCGATTTTATAGACTAAATTATTGTTAATATCGCAACATTCTACTATAGACTTGTTTAGAATCCCTAGCAACATGCTAAAAATTTGTTTGACTATTGAAACTGTTTTCTACTGTTTGTCTATCATAATATACTTAAAATTTAATTGCCAAACACCAAACGCAAAGGTTAACGAGTAATAGCCGGATTATAAGTCCATATATCGCTCTCAAAGGGTCGATGAAAAATTTATAGATCGCAATTTTGCATTACTCAAGATCAAGCAATATTTGAACTCTAAACTTGATGAGAAACTAACTAGCATAACTGAAATGGTAAAGTATTTTTTTTTATTAATTTTTCTTAATTAAAAAGATATTCTAAATCTAAAGGGATTAGAGGTTTCACCTAGTATCGAATAAGACTGGGAATGTAGATCAGTGTTATGATCATCAATTTGCATATGGTTTAGAAATAGTATAGTCATAGGCTTGATTCTGGATTTGTCCAAGAGCATAGTAGTATAGCCTTGAAATACCTTCTAACACTATACATTTCACCATTTAGAACACAATATTCCTACACCAGGTCAATGTGTCTAAACAGCCACTCTTAAGATTTGATCCTCTTTAAGAATTGGCTGCCTTTCCTAAACTAATACTCATAAACCATTTCTTAGGACTGAAGTTACCTTGCCCCATAGACAGGGTAACATGTTTCTCTTCAAAGTAATTGGGTATCTCATTTGCACTCATAGAATAATCACTCCCATCACATTAAGCAAAAAACATCTCCTCTTAAACTAAGATGAAACCTTGAAGTATTAAACTAACAAACCAATTGTGATGGTCCTTATTCCTGGGAACATTTCTCAAGTCACCTGTATGAAACTTGAAGTCAGAGGTTAGAACATCACCTATGATTTATCAAAGTGATACTTGGAGTATATTAGTTCCAAAGATATCAATCTAGCATACCCCCAAGGCTACTACTCTTTGCTCTTAGGAACTCACATATCTGTGTCACTCAAAGGGGTCCTATAAATTAGAGCATAGATATAGCTCCTTATTGGGTATACTCTACTGATACTTAGAACAGTTCTTAACAAAAACAGTACCAATTAGATCAATCCAATATACAAACCATAACCAATCCCTTCCCAGAGGGAGCTTAGCCTTCCATAACTGGATCACAAGTGATAATGACTAGTTGATCAAAAAAATTCATTGAAATTGTAATCAAAACTGAATAAAATGAGTTCCATAAATATTTCTAGATTCCACTTGCCCGCATGTAAATGAAGCTTCTGATATACAAAGATCCCACCCAATATTGCAAAATGATCAACTAATTAACTCTAAAAGGAAAAATGAAAAATAAAATGAAAGAAAGAAAATAAAAATATGTACAAAAAACTCAGTCTCTCTCCCTATTCTTCCTTTGAAGGAATTGGCTCATGATGCATCCGATCATGTCTTTCTTTTGTGTCTCATTTCTTTCTATTTATAGACTCAATAAAATGTTACCGAAATTTAGTCGATTTTTTCGACTTCCAATGCAAGCCTAGCTTCGTCTAGTCACGATAACAGCAGGCAATGTCACAACATCAGAGCAACCTTATTTTGCTTTAGTTTTGCTGTGGCAATGCTGCGCACAATTGGCCGATGTTGCCTTCCAAAGTGCTCTTAAAGTGTTCTTGTCGTGACAAAGTTTCTATCATTGTTACACAAAGATGTAAAGTATTATTTCGTTGTTTTGACCGTTGTGGCATTGAGGCTTGACATTGCTCTTAGATGATTCTCGCGACAAACTTATCATTATCACGACAAATGTTCAGCAAGTTTCTCAGATCTTCTCCTCATAATTGTCGTGACAAAGCTTTGAAATGTCACGACAAAGCTTTAAAATGTTGCAACAAACTTTCTTTGCCTTCTCCCTTGTTTTTTCGCGACAATGTTCGGTTGCCTTCTCAAGAATCTTTCTTAGTATTTTTTGAAAAAATTTGGCAAATGTCGCAACAAAGTTCAATTGGCTCTATCTCATAATTGTTGTGACAAAGTTTCAAATGTCGCAACATTTTTTCTTGCCTTGCATTGTTAATCTCTGGAGGGTTTGTCGCGACATAAGAAACCTTGTTGTGACAAACTTTCATTGTCTCTGCATCAACCTCACATAGCTTTTGTCGCAGACAGATGGCTTAGATGCTCTTGACATTCTTCGCCTTCTCCCCTTTGTTTTGTTGCGACAATCATCATCATGCATGTCATGACATATTTCCGTGTTTCTTTAGAGTTCTTTTCACTTTTCTCATCATATTTCCATTGTCTACAAATTTCAATCTATTTTGTAACCTGTCGCATAAAGTTTTGAAATGTCGTGGATAAAAAGTTTCTTTTTTTTGTTGTCTTATTAAGACTCGCTTAATCTTTGTCGTGATAGGTTCTCGATTAATGTGACATTTCTTCTGCTATTTGCCTTGAGCTTTATCGTGACAATGATGAAATTTGTCATGAGATTCAACATCTCATGCCTTAGCCCAATTTGCTACTTTTTTTTTTTTTTTTTTGGCCTGATATGTTGCTTTTCTTGCTCTTTTTGCTTATTTTGCAATAAATCATGCAAAACACAACTTTGGGTGAAGACTCCATAATTTGGCATTACATTGAACATTAAAGATCTCAAAATGCATGAAAAATGGAATTAAAGCCTGATGAGTTTCAGCACCATCAAACTCCCTCAAACTTAAAGCTCTTGCTTGGTCCCTGCCAAAGAAAAGACTACGTCGTCCTCGCCATCCCCAAACTTATCGGGCGCTATCATTCATCTTGACCCATTCTTCGTAAATATTAGCAATTCCTGATTCAAGAATGTCAATTGTGATATCTTTTCCAACTAAACTTCAATTCAGGAATCCTAAAGATTTTCAATTCAGCTTATTCAATAAACAGATAATACATAGAATGTAAACAACTGCACTTTGATTTCATGAGTGTGTTTGTCTTCCTTTATGAATAAATTCTAAAAAGTTAGGTAGCTCAATGAGAGAGCATATCAGGTTGAAACAGTCTCTTTGGTTGACTAGGGTCCCAGGAAGCTTGTTGGTCATATTACTTCCACTAACTTGTGGCATTACACTCCCTTAGGATCAAATAGTCTTTAGCTTGTAAATGTCAGGTATCGGGTAAGATCAACATTTAAGGCTCAAGTTCACCCAAAGTGCACATACTATTCAATATTTTGCCTTCAAACTTCTCATCCTTTATTTTCTACTAAAAACAAACATTTTTCAAGAACCCCCAAACTTGGTTTCGTGCATCCTTCTGCATGTTCTCCACTATGGCCTTTTCTTTTTCCACTTTCTATTTTCAATTCAGTTCTTTCAAAAACTCTTTTCTTTTCATTTTGTTCAAGGTTTAGGAATGGTAAATACTTTAAGCCTCAAGCTTCACTCACCTTCAACAAGTTTTTAAGCTAGTAACCCCATACCAGCATTAGGGTATTTAGTGTATAATGTCAAAACTTAATGGCTCAAGGAGGAAGGCTAAGGCAAAACACATTCCCTGGAAATTGTATGCTTTTTCAGTTTTCGCTTTTGTGCAAATCTCCTTTAGTACATATTTTCTCAATTTATCTCCCTTTCACCTCCTTAATTCTTACCCTTCTTCTTATTCCAAAATTTTACTCCCCCAAACTTGTCCTCTTGATTATTTTTCATGCACTTTTGGAAAATTGAAAACAAAGGGTTTTACTAAAGGATTAGATTTGAGGAAAGGCCATGTCTTCATATTTTAATGGATGTTAAATTAATAGGCTCCAAACAAGGTACTAAGGTGTATGATATTCATATCTCACAGTCACAAGCAAAGCTTGAAAGGTACCAACCTTTGCAATGATGCAGTCAAATCATTTCCATTGGTTTGTGATGCCTAAGGATTTGTTTGTGTACTATACAAAGTTCTAGAACTCAGACTAAAATTTTGATAAATCCAATAAGGTGTTATCCTAAGCATAATTAGTTTTTAAGGTACTATGACCAATGTGCATATTTTAGTCATTATTTGAACTGTATTGTTTAGGAAAACTAGAATTATCAGTCTTATCAACATTATCATCAATTTAAGTCTTTAAGAATCTAAAATTTCAGCCTATTTATCATTGACATTACAACTTTTCACTTTTGTTCAAATTATCCTCACCACCTCATCTATACTCCTGGTCTCTGTTGATTCTGCAAACACAAGTATCGTATAGTGGGGTACACCCAAAAGTTCATTTTGATTCACTAATTTCAATCCGCATCTATACTATATAATCTACAAGAATCATTCAATTCAACAAAACAATTGCAACCCACAATCTTCATGATTTGAATATGTATTCAATTGCAAAATATTAAAGATAAAGATATAATTGCACATATTAAATTCAAAGAGGACTTATTAAAACTACCTGGCAATACAATTATCCAAATAAACAACCACAGCAAGAGAATTACCGTTTTTATTTTTCAGTCTTGCTTCGTATTCTAAGTTTTCCTAGAGGTTTGGTTCTGGGTGTCATTCTAATTCTTTTAGTTTGAACTGGGATGTTTGAGAATTTTCTTGGAGGGTTAAAGGGTATTTGATGAGGGTCTGTGGTTGTTTTATATGGTATTGCGTGAGCTGCACATCTTTGGGCACGATGATATAGGGCAAATTACATCGATTCGGGCACCTTCTTCTTCCTAACATTGTTGTCATTGCCCAAGCCAGAGATTTCCTCTGTATTAGCCTTAGTTAATTACACTCATTTTCCTTATCGCATACCATTGTCGCCTCGCATTGATAAGTTCTTGAGTCATTAACCTTAAGCTTTCACTGCAGGAGTGCAGACTGTTCAGCTAGGCTTGATCCCTAGAAACCAAAGAATCTTGGAGTTGTCTGTCTCTTGTTTCCACCATTCTACATAGATCACCTTCTTGCTTCCCTGACTCCTCCCAGAAAGCTACATTTCTTACCCTTAGCTTCTCTCTCCACATTGCATCCCTTTCCTCCAATTCTCCCTTCCATTCAAGATCTCTTTGCTTTATTGCCTTTTCCATGAACTGGTCTTTTTCAAATTTCAAAGATCAAAATATTCATCCCTTAGCTGCAATCCAGCTCTCATTTGGTTGTCTCTCTCTATACTCTAGCTCCATTCTTCTTCATCGTCATTTCATTAGTTTTGCACATGCCTCATTACTGAGAGCCAAATTTGTTCATCAGAAAAGGTTTCACTGTGGTTCATATCCATTCATAGTAATCATCTTGCCTTTCTTCTCTTCTTTATGCATTTCTCAATACCAAAGCCTACTCATGATTCTCAGCTCTTCTTTCTTCATCTTTCAACCCCCTCATTTTTCTCGATGGATCAAGGACAATGAGGTGAGGGCTCAGCATCTCTCTTCTTCTTTCTCCTCAATAAATTCCACTCTTCCTATTATGCATAACTCGGTTATGGCTAGTGGTGTGGATGAGACCCCCGGTTGCTGCGTAGGTTTTTATATGGACTTCAATTATTCATCTAATGCCTGTCTCTGTGATCCTTTCAAAATGAGACATAAAGAGCACCGCTTCTTCCTTTCTCACCGTACTCAAGTGCTTAGGAAGGCATCAGGATCCGTGAGTTGAGGTAGAATCAGACTGCTTTTCTCATTTAGTGCATCCTCCTCGTCGATATAGAGTGTGTGTTCTATATCTTCCAAAATACCCTGTAATCTTTTATGCACTTTATATGATCGTGTCGAATCGAGCCAAACTCTGGGTTTTGGTGAATGATAAATGATAAATTGTAAATGTAATTGAAAGTGTGAGATATGATTTATCACATATGCCAAATGAGGAAATTCAGATCTAACCCTAAATAACCCAAGCCAAAAGGGCAAAATGTGGAAATTTGTAAAATGAGGACCTATGGGTCAATTGTTAAATAAATAAATGTCTAGGTGAATTTAATATGGACAATGAATACATGAATAATAAGTAGACTTAAATGAATGGGTTAAGGCCAAAATATGCCTTATGGAAATAAAGAATTGAAGACCAAAAAGGAGAAATGCAGGAAATGAGACAGAGGGAAGGCAAACATGGCCTTTATACACTGAGTGGATTTTAAAAAGACCAAAAGTGGCTCCTTGGGAGCTCATTGGTTGAGCAAACCCACTATTTTTGAGAGAATGGGAGGAGAAAAGGGGAGAAGGTTAGGGTTTGCAAGAAGGAGGGTTTTCGTTGGGTTTGAGTTTCCGCCCTTCCTCCTAAGGATCAAGCAACCTATAAGAGATTCAAGATATAAGGTAAGAAAATCAACCCACTTCCTCTCTATGTTCTTGATTTGGGGAAAAGCCCTAACTTGGGAGAAAAGGGGAGCTACTGATTCTAAACCACCTTAGAGTTGTTGTGATCCCATGGTGGATTTTGACAGTGGGATGAATCAAAGGCTCAGGAAGAAATGGGTGAAATGCCAAAACTAACGTCAAGGGGGTCTCGTAAGTGGTACCGGCATCACTCAAACCTGCACCGGTAATTACTGGCAAGCAGGAACCTGGTGTACGGAAGGTCAAAGTGGTACCCGTACTCACCGCTTCCCCGTAACCTTGCGCAAATCGCGTGGCTTTCGCACCAAGTAAGTCCTTCCGTATTCGCACACGGCATTGTTTCAGAACCCAAGAAACGATTAATGGGGTTCAAATAGGGATAAAACTAAAGTGAAAACGCATCGCACTGGCACGCTCTGGCCGGCGAGTTCGCTCTTAGGTAGATCAAAGTCTTAACCCGAAACCGTTAACAAAGATAAATTGTCATTCATTAAAATATGATAATTGCTTATCCACTAAGAGTGCGCAGGATTATTATCGTCAGTATGATGATCGCTCTAACTTTGATCGAGATCAAGAGAAGAAACTAGACCCACAACTTTGGCTTGTTCCTTCCGACTCTATTCTTTATTTCCAAGTATTTCGCAGTTTACCAAGTAACTATAAATGAGGCTACGAATGAGTATATGAAATGAGCGCTTGAACAGGCATATGAAATAAGAAGGGTAGATCGAGTATATCTTTGAAAGATAATACGAAGTGAATATGGAAATGAAATGTGATATTTGAAAACCGAATGAATTGAATGATATATCGACGAATCGCTTCAAGCGGGGATGCACCAATTCCAATCATTACGATAAGTAATTCCCGAATCACTAACAAACCAGATTCGACGAGCGTACCACTTGTATCTATCATGATGTATGTATGGCATTAGTTGAAGAAATGTCTCACTTCAAGTAGATATGTCAATCGGTATCCACAAGATGGCGATGGTATTTGCTGATACCATGCTCTGGTGCACCAACTGACATCCGTCAGCGATGGGAGACCGAATTAAAGAAATGTGTAAGCACATTATCAATGATGACACATATGATCTATCAAACTGACCACAAATGTGATTTGAATAGTCAAAGTGAAATAACCAACATTGACGTTATGTAAATGGATTTATGTATATGTTTAAATCTCTCATAAATTGAATTATGAATTGAATTGATTTATTGAAATTACATGTTGTGATATAGATAATAGAATTGTAAATGAAAGCATGAGAAAGTGAATAAAGTATGAGTATATGTTGATATAATGTGCATGGTTTAATGTTAAATGCATGCTGCTGTCTCTGAATATTAAATAACCGTATAGAACCACTAAGCATGAAAATGCTTAGCGTATAGTTTTATCTATGCTGGTGCTCTCGGTATTTTAAGGAAGACAAGATCGTGAAGCGCAGAGTCATATGTTATGCGTATAAGTACATACCCCTCCATATGCATATAATTTCCTTTTTGAACATGGGATATTTTGTGAACAAATAGTCGAACTCCAAAGAAATGTTTTGCTTGTATATCATTTTGAAAGGGCATTTAATGCCTTCAATTGTAATTGCATTCTTATGAAATGTAAAATGTTTGTGGGCCTACTATTTGAAAATGCTTTCACAACGAAAACCCAAAGTTATATAACAGATAAAGAAAATGTTTTGATAAGATAATTAAAATGTCTGAGTAAAACCGGTCTTGCTCGATCCGCCATCTGTCAAGGGATTCTATGACACTTTTGAAAAGAAAAACGTGAATAAATTGTAAAATAAAAGAATTGGAACTGCATCCCTGGGCTTTGCCTGACTCGCTTATCTGGTCGGGACTGCCCTGGGTCGCTTACATTCTTCTTGGTTCCTTTCATTCCCTTTCCTAAAGCAGTTGGAGCTCCAAGATCTTTAGTAGTCCGGCATTTCGATCTTCTTAAACTTGACCCATCTTTAGCCTACACAACTTTGAAGACTTTTGTTTATCTCCTCCTATCGGGCAAAGATCCACTTTCCCCTAACATAGCAAGTCTTCTCCTTTCTCTCCATCATATTTGAGTAAAAACTCTCACGCAGAGCAAATTACATCCAAATTGATTTATGCCCATTGTTAGACTCCGCATCCTGCCTCTCTCAATCACCTTCTTCGAATCTGCGAGATGAACTTAATGAAGTCTTCTTTCCCCTTGAAATCCTTCATCATTTTCGTCTATGACTTCACAGCTTGTTTAAAACAAACTCATTCATCTCATCTTCCTCGCTCGCTCTCTATTTCTCCTTCTTCCATTTTTTCTTTTTTCTTCTCCTTCTGCCAGGCCTTTGTTTCAGTTCTTTCTTTTAGCACTTCCTACTTATTTTCTATCATCTGAAGCTTTAGAGTAGTTTCTTATTCAATTTCAGTATACTCCATGATTTCATTTAGGTTTGGAATCAACCTCTACCGCTCAGACATTGTCGATGACCTGATCAGTTTCAAAGGTTTTGAAAATAAGAGGAAATTTCAGTATTCTAAAGGGTTGAGATGAAGAAAAGAATTTCAAACTTTTGAATTCACAACATTTGAAGTTCTCCTTTTATAGGCCTAGGGATATGTTGCAACAATTCAATTGTCGTGACAACAAATTTCTATGTTGCGATAAGCCAATGGCTTTGAAGTCCAAAATTATGCTACGATTAATAACATTTCGATGTCACGACACAAAATTCCAGGAGTCAGAAATGCACTATCGCAACAAAATTTCTATGTCGCGACAAATAAATGACTCTGAAGGCTAAAACAATGTTGCACTAATGGATTTTTAAGGAAATGTCATGTCACAACACAATTTAAAATGTCATAAGATTTTAGATCTCCCATAGTGAACTTTTTTCGTGACAAAGGTTCCAAATGTCGCGACATACAAATAATGTGACCGCATATTAATGTCATGACATTAATTTGCCTTATACTTCGAAGGCCGCACTATCGCACCCCCAAGCTCGACCTGACAAAGTGAACCTGATCCCATCGGGACCATTTCAAACCATTTGTCAAAAACACATTTCATATAAACACACTTATATATGAATATATGATATCATTATTTATACATTCATTAATATGAGAAATATACATCATATCATTTCAAGATGGCCCATATCTATTCTTTAGTACAACATATTGATATAAAATGACATTCCATGCCTTTGTAACATGCATTTACAAATATTATTAGAGTTCACCCCTTTTTCACCCTAATAGTAAAATACATTCCATGAAGATTTATACATATTTGATTTCTATACAAAATAATTACATGATATCATGAAGTGTAGTGGTATGCATGAAACAGAGCATTTACGTATACTCCAAACTGTTTGATGGCGACTTTATGCCTCATTGCCTTTGGGTCTCATATCTACATGATACATGCGCATGAGAAATCAACGCAAAGTAAACTATATTTCTGGCTGTTTAGTGGTTCTTATGTTTCATTCCTAGCTCATACAATCAATACAACATACAATGCACACATAAAACATTAAGCAAATAAATACTGTTTGTCCATATGCATCACCTAATCATCTCAATTACATCCAATATGTTTATTTTCAAACAACATTTCTTGCAGTGTTTGTTCATAGATCCATGCAATATATATATATATATATATATATATATATATATATATATATATATATATATATATATATATATTTATATGATTTTATAAATAGTTTATCATTAGTATTCATTTTATCTTGCATACAAAAAACACAAAGATTCACACTTTTCATGCTTTTACTATATTTTGTCATAACTCAATTCACACACTTACACATTTGTTAAATCCATTTTGCTAAACGACCCAACCAAAAATTTCGTGCATAGATAACTGAATCACGCCAAGATAGCCCTGATCGCTGACCTACTTAACACTTTTAATAATTCGCACTTATGACACCCTGTCCGGGTCCGCCGACAACTCCAATAACTCCATGAACTCCGTGAATATCAAAACCTAATATCGCCACTCATTGTCTGAATATATTGAGACCTATTCATATTTAATTCACTGGTAAAAATATATGATAGACTATTTAATCACTACCCATTTACAACTTCTTTATACAATAAAAGGTATACATGAACGTAGTATCCCATTCTCATCCCATATGAAGTCAGCTACCCGTACCGACCGCACTAGCAGTCCCACAACGGGGCGAGCAAAGCCCAAAGAGTGATAAATCTCTACAAGGGTTACTCCCACCTAAAATGCACATGCAATGGCATAATAAACATCAATCACATTTCATACACCGGCGCAACATTATAAATGTCTTCGTCATGCATAAGACGCGCACTCTCATGCTCACAACCCGAGTCCCAACCGACTTCACACCTCGAAATGCCAAGTGTGAAAACCAAATATTGGTGGCTTAACCCACAGACTTAACCATTGGACAACCCTCAAATCTTAATTTATCAAATCATGATTTTCTTTTCTTTTGTGGGCTATAGATTTTCGTTCTCACCAGCAGACGCAAGATTCTCTTTCCAACATTTTCGCAACTTACATCAACAGAATCATGTCTAACCGTGAATAACATTTAGGTCTTTCACCCTGGGGGGCGATCTACCCCAACTTGCTTCGCCCAAAACATGTAATTTATCATTTTGATCAATTTACACTTCCGTGAGTCTTAGCCTTGGACTTTGTCCCATTTTTCGAGCTCACGACCCATTCACCAACATCAGTGAATACTCAATACCATGCACCCTCACCCGACTCGACGCGATGTGACCGTGCATATGAATGCATGATGCCAATGCATTTTCCTTCATGTTACATGTATATATGAGTGCTACATGAACATTAATACACCATGAATAATTATAATTTTTACATATAATTTACATCCATCCAATCCATGTTAATACATCAAATAGCATATAATAACATGATACTTTCACACAGCATGTTATTCACATAAGCCATAACACACAACAAGGTCACAATCTTAAACCCATCCAACAAGGTCACAATCTTAGACCCCCCCATCCAACAGGGTACCTCATGGTCCCTTCACAACATGAACCAGTTTGGTTTCATGCATCCATACGTCATTCCATGACTAAATGAATAATGTCGTACAACCTTCCTTAGGCTAAGTCATGACAATTCCTACCCAATACAATAGCTTATAACATGCATGCAATAGTCATGTCAAAACCTAGTTATTTACATCGACACAACCAAGCAACCTGCACACTTGGTGAAAAACATAGGTTTTTAGAAATGTTATGATCACCTAATACCCTCCACAGGAATATGGCTGGAATCTTGACTCAATGGGCTTTCCATAGAGTCTAAAAACACCTGAAACGGAGTTCGGACGAAGAAGTTATGGCCATCTAAAGTTGGAGGCCAACAATAAAAAATGACACTCTTTGTCTCTACTTCCTGCCGCACACCATAGCACGCAACCCACTTTGATGAATTTCAGCCTTAAGTGAATTCGAATTCGATATACCTATTTCAAGAAGATATGTTCTCCTATAAGTTTATTTTACCATAAGTTGGAATCACTCAATTCAGATTAGTGATGGCCAAGTTATGGCCAAAACACAGTCATGGGTTCGAAGGAAAAACCGACAAAGACCTCCTCGGAAATCAAAACCCACCTCAAAACCCGTCATGAACGATCCAAAAACCGGCCACAACAAAGTCCAATATGCATTTTCCAGTAGTCTCGAACCAAAACCGGTTCGGATACCAACCTTCAAAACCCGGTCCCGGACTGTCCGAAAAACAGTCTCATAAATTCCCACAATTTAGTCTCATCATCTTGAGACTAAATCACACGGTCTAATCTGGCCCCTGAAACAACCCATACCATTATATGGCCTTTAGTCTAAAAATAAACCGAGTAGGAAAATTCCCTACCTTATGGAGTTTGTCGAAACTCCAAGTTTTTGGTGTCCACACGTAGGTCGCGCTGGGTGAACCAACTTTAGTCTTCGAACTGTCGAACTTCGACCGTCAAAAAGCCGGGAAATCCTTCCTTTACCTTTCTTCTTTTTACTTTCTTTCTTTTCTCCTCTACGAACACTTTCTCTTTTTGTTTTCTTTTCTTTTTCCTTTCCCTATTTCTCATCTCATTTTCCCACCATTTCTTTTTCTCTTCTCATTTTCTCTTGGCATTTCTCCTCACTTTGAATTGCCATTAACCAAACTGGTCAAGGGAGGCAATTTCCTCCCCCTTTCCTCGGGCCAACTCAGGTGGTCCTGATTTTTCTCCCTTTATTCATTTATTTCTTATTTCTTTTATTGCATCACACACCCATGTGGCTCATTGTGAGCCATCCCTTCAAGTGCATCACATGGATTTTCCAAGTGTCACTCTCTTAGGGTGCCATGTGGCATCCCCTAAACCATGTCTTGTGTCATCCGACACCCTACGCCTCGAAAAACGTGCATTTTCAACTGTCTCGAAATCCAATGAAATTCGACGTGGTAGCTAGATTTCACAAGACGAATTCAACTGTGATGTCTGTTTCATCATCCGAGATCTAGAAAATTTTCGGTTTTTCTACCGAAATTACTATTTTACCATTTTTTAGAAAATTTGAATTTTCTAGGGTTTCACAGTACTGTCCCGCTGGGCTACGGACTGTTATTTTGTTACATTTCCATTTTTGTGTACACTACCAATACTGTCTCGTTGGGCTACGGATCGGTATGTCACTATCAATCATATCATTCGCAGTACTGCTACATTTATCCTTATTGGTATCCCTGTTCCAATTTAAGACCAAATTTGGTCTTATCTCTATTTCATGTATAAGTACCTTGTTTGGCAAATCTCATTTTTGGTTAAGTTTTTTCCATTTTGCATTATAGTCCTTCATTTCATTTCTATTTGCAATTCATTTATCACATATTCAACTTTAACATGCATATTCTAGCTTTATGACCCTTGAGTCCTTAATGTGACATTTTTTTTATTTTACCCTTGATTTTTGTATTAATTCCGGTTTTATATTTTTTCTCAATTAGTATTAATTTTTTTTCGAAAAAATACAAATTTAACTTATTTTATACCTTAAACATGTTATAAAACTATTAAAGGTATAATTGGGTGTTATGAGACGGTGTTTCATTATGATAAATGGAAATTTTCTTGACAAATATACTCTTTTTCATCCCAATCAAAAATTTTGGTTTACTTTAACTGGGTTTAACATGGAAGACAACATGCAATTCATTTGAATCACTCAATTCATGCTTATGAATACAAATTTAACATGAACTAAGCATCTCAATTAGAGCACTGACAACAAAGCTCAATTTCTCATTCCAGTGATGAGTCTTAAACTCATCTATTTTTAATCCATTTTTCTAGCATGTTTTTAGCAATTTCAGATATATTTTTATGCCAAATTATGGAATATTCACCAACTTTGTGTTTTGTAGGTTTTAATTGAAAAATGAGATTATTCCACTAGAAAAGAAGTAAAAAAGTGGCAATTGCAGCAGCTTCTCTGGTCATACATAAGCTTTTGTTTGTCGCGACGTAATTTCGCACTGCAAGAACTATGTCGTAGCTCAAGAAATTATATGTCGCAACAAAGTTCAGGCTGAACTAAAGGCAGAAATAGAATCTCTGTTGTGACAAAGAGTTATCTCGTCAGGATATCACGGGCAGTTAATGAAAGAAGATTTGTCACCACACCCCAAATATGTTAAGTACAATGATCAAGGAAAATGGAAAAGGAACTTGTTGCAACAATCCTTCCTCTGTTGCAACATAAAATGCTGAAGAGTAGCAGATGAACTCTGTCGCGATAAAAGACAGCTCTGTCGCGATAGAAAATTTCAAGAATACAACACAAGTAAGCTGAGACAAGTGTTTTTATGTTGCAATAAAGTATTCAACATGGGACCAACTCAAGGAAGAATTTATGTCGCAACAAAGAAAATCCTGTCGCGACATTACATTCATAATTCACAACAAGGAGCAACAAAATATCTGTCATAATAAAGATTATTTCTTTTGCGACAAACAGAACATGAGGGAGGTGAATTCTCTGTCGCGACATGATATTGAAGAGTAACACAAGAGAAATGGCGACAAAGAAAATCTATGCCGTGGATATAGCAAAGAACAAGGAATCTCCACACAACAAAGAATTTTCTCGCCGTGACAATAAAAGCTAGAGAATGATAGAATTTTTACTTCAAGAAAATTCAACATGATAAAAAAATTGTATGAGAATTGAGATTAGCTAAGTTAAGTTTATCGCAACAAAGATTTCTATGTCGCAACAAACAGCTCAGCCAGCCATAAGGACTAGAGAAGAAAAGTCTGTCGTGACAGAAGTTGTTAAGAACAAAGAAATCCTATCGCGACATAAAAAACTCTGTCGCGACAAAGTAGACAAGATGAAGAGAAAAAGGCTTGTCTCGATGAAGAAAATTATGTGGCGACGGTTTCTAGAGACATGAATGTATGAAGAGTCAGCAACAATTTTGTGTCACACACAAGACATTCAGACAAGAACAAGACTATCGATAAAAAACTCCTGGTCGCACAGTAATCCAAGAAAAAGCCTTCCGTGAGAATAGTCGCGACAGTAAAAATTACAAGTCGCGATGTGTCGCGACAAAGACCAAAGACTCTATCGCGATAGAACTTTCTATGTCATGACAGAGCGACTAATTGGGCCATAAATTTGGGGATCCACAACACTTTCTTGAAGTGCAGCCCAACATTAGAAAATATATAAATAAACGCATCTAAGGCACTGTGCATAGCTTTCGAAAATCCAAGGCTTCTGGGTGGTTGAAGACTCTCTGTATATTATTTTTATTTTATTTCCTTTTTAGTAGATTTAGTTTGAGCGTAGTTTTTAGTTAGTTTTCTTTTGATTTTCTAGAGTTGAGTAATGAATTGTAGTGCAGCTTCGAGCTGGAATTTCTTGTTAAATTTTCTCTTTCATTACTGTTTTGAATAAAATGGAGTTTGGAAAATTTATGGATTTCATTTATTTCGCTTTTGTTTACACTCATGAATTTTTCCCGATCGCTATAGGTCGATATGAGTAAACCAGTTTTGAAGGGTTGAACTCCCTCTAGGAATGGGTCGATGATGATCGTCATTTTTCTGCACAAAGTGGAAGAACGCCTTAGTTAGAATTCTTGAATTTATTGTATTGGTATTATTTCTGAATTTAATATTTTCTAGTACTAGTATTGTGTACCCAAGCAAGGTATTGTATCTTGCTCTGATTTCTAGGAGGCCCTCTGTGTGACACCGAGATGGAGAATCCTGAGGGTAGAGAGCAATTCTTTGTGGATATGGTAGACTAATACTTTGGAACTAATGAACTCTAAAAGATTACTCAGATAAATCACTAACTTACTCATGGTTTGAGGATAGTTTAGTGAAATATCAGTTTAATCACTCAGAGGTTTCTCCTCTCTTTGATGAAAGGATCCTAATCCCGTGTTAGCTAGGAATGAAGAATTTCATCAGTGTTGAAGGATGAGGTACCATCTAAATTGGAGAAGGCTTGCGATATCTTGTCTATGGGGGCAAGAATTCTCCAGTCCTAAGATCTGGGTATGAAGTGCTTACTCAAATCTTAGAAAGAGGATTATATCTTACAAGTAGCTAATTAAATTCATGTGTCAGAAATGAACATGAATATCTAATTAGTGAAAGGTATGGTTGAGGGAGAAATCCAAATTATATCATAATGCATCTTTGATAAATTCAGCTTTCCAACTTATGGCTTAGTTAAGATTCAAAATGATGCAAAAATTGACAATTATTCATCGATTCATGTCAGTTAGTTTGCCTCACTCAGCTACTCTCAACTCTACTTCTATTAATATTTTATGTACACTAGTGAATTTACTTTAGTATTATTTCATTCGTTTTCCAATCATTTTAATATTGGAGTTCAAATAGTGTGATCTTCGGTGTCGTGTAGCTTGATTTTACGATTCATACTCAATCCCCGCGGGAACGATATCCGACTTAATGAAAATCCACTTTTATTACTTGTGACGATCCGGTACTCTGCGTTGATTAAGACCAATCAAAATCTTTAATGAATCTAGTTTACAAAAGGACAAACATATATTTTCATCACATTTGCTTAACAAGTTTTTGAGCCACGTTAGGAATAGATAATAGTCCTTGGTAGCAGTTCCATAAATTTGTTTATATATAATCTTGTTTGTTCACTGGTCTATCTATATCATATGTTAGTCGAACAAGTTTTTGGAGCCTTTGCTAGGGACTTTATTTAGTCCTTGGTAGCAGAGTCACAACTTTGTTTTCATTTTTTTTTATATATATTCTGAATATCATCTTGGCGGATTATATTGAATAAAGAAATGAAATGTTGTTGTTCATACTTGAATTGAGGGTCTTTGATGATTAAATGAGTTTTCACAAGTATGTTCTGATGGGTATGAGTGAATACACCTTGCTTTGAATGTATCTTGAGTGAAAATTGGGAATGATGCAATTCTGGAAATTTTTAGTTCAATGTCGCGACATGTTTTCCCTCTGTCGCAACATTATTGCCAAATTATGTCGCAACATTATTTCTTTTTTTCGCGACGGAGTTGTAAGTGACCTATGTTTCTGGAAGAGAATAACATTGTCGTGACAATATTTTTAAATGTCGCAACATAGGTTTACTTGAGCATAAAATTTTTTGTGTTGTGACATAATCAACTTTAGACTCAATTTGAAAAGGAAAGTTTCTATCACGACAAATTTTTTCATTGTTGCGACATAAGTCCAAAAGAGCATCAAAAAGAATGTCGCAACATTTCTCACAATGTCGCGACGTAAGACTGACCTAGTTTCCAATTGATTGCAAAACTCTATCACGACAAATATTTTTGTCTGTCGTGACATAATTTTACAAAAATGGAACAAACCTTAGGTCAGTTGTTGTCGTGACATTTAATGAAGGCACAACAAAACAATTAGTTTATAAATAGAGAATTTTTGAAAACTGAAAGGCCACCTTTCTCATAAACCATCAACGCTCTCAGCTTCTTTCAGCTAATCTCTCTCATCTTACCTTCTAAAACCCTAGAGTTCCAAAACCCTATCTTGACCATGTTTAAGCCATTGCACCTTATTCCGAACCTGAGCGAGATGATGGAAGCATACACAGGAGTAGAGGAAGAGAATGTTCAAGAAACTTAGTCAAGGGAAATGCAAGAGGAAGAAAGAGTTGAAGTTAGAGAAGATCCTGAGCCACTAATGGGAGAATTAAGAAAAAGGAAGAGGGGAGCTGAAGAAGCTGAAACAAAGCAGAGGAATGAAAGCGTAAGCATATTGATCTTAGACAAATCATCTGCTTTAATGGAGAAGAGATCAAGGATGAGATTTACAGTTGAAAGGATTCAAAGACTCATCTCCCATTTCTTTGAAATGCTGGAGAAGAGATGATGGAAATAATTGGGCGAGCATAAAGCTCTTGGCTGTGCTGCATGGGTTAAAGAATTTTTTGCCAATATGGTGGAAAAGGAAGGAAATAAGGTATATGTCATAGGAAAATGGATAGATTTCAGCAAGGAAAAGATAAATAGATTGTTCAATCTGAAGGTGCAAAAAGATGGCTCAAAATTCAAGAGACTACTAAAGGAGCCAGAGTACTAGAAGATAGTGGACCTACTGACAGTCAGAAAAGGAAAATGGAAGGGGGCAAAGAAAACTCTTTATGAATGCATCACGAGGTGATTTGAACCAAGAGGCTAAGGTATGGTTCTATTCCATACTACCTATGCCATCAAACACTCCAAGATAGTAAGAAGGAACGGTTAATCCTCCTTATGCATTGTCAAGGGATATAAATCAATGTGGGAAGATCATTGAAAATTCTATCCCGAAAGCTACTCTGTAGCTAAATGCAGGGCTTGATCCCACACTCCAACTACAATCACCAAACACTTCGCCTTCGGGGGAGTAGATGAAGAATGGGGAAAAGAAGAAACATACCCCAGGGTATCCCCCCTAACCTTGACTGGAGTGATGAAGGGTCCTAAAAACAGAGGAAAGAAGAAAGAAATGGAGGTGGAAGAAGAAAGGGGGAAGGAAATATACAATGAGCCAACTCAATTGGAAAGTCCACCCCAAAGGCAGTAAGAATTTTAGGGAAGCCAAAGCCCTATCTGGAATATATCTCCAAACATAAGAGAAATCCATCAGGAACAAGTTGAAAGTTCAGGGCTCCAGTGTAATAACACAAAATTGATGGAGATACTGATATATATGAAACAGGAGATGAGAGAGAGGGATAATCAGCTAAAAATCAAACTTTAGTTCAGGGATGAATATATGGATGCAGAGCTCAAAAGAAGAGATTAGAATCTGGAGGATGCATTGAAACAAAGAGATGAAGAATGGAGAGCAGAGTTGGAGAAAAGGGATACAAAATGGAGAACAGTAATAAGGGATAGAGAAGTAGCTTTTTGGACTGAAACAAGAAAACATGAAGCAAGTCTGATAAAAATGTTGGAGGATAGAGACGCTCAAGGCATGCCTGTGAATCATGGACACACCGTTGAATAGTCTGGCACATTACAAGCAAAGTTTTCGCCTAATGACCTATGAGTAAGTTAACAATAGGACACTCCTAGAATCATTAGCTAAAAGGCAGTGAGAATTGACATAAAGCAATGCGAAGATTTTGGATTGGGCTATGAAAATAGTCTCAAACATGAAGAAAGTGCCACTGCCACAAATCAGAATTTCAGACTATGTGCCTTACACAATAGTCCCTCAGGGTGTAACAAACCCACCAATACCATTCTCCAACCCAGATCCAGAAGAAGAAAGACCTTCTGAACCTTGTAAAACACCAGCCCAAAATAAACCCCCTAGTGTAACAGAAAAAAAAGGAACTAACCCTAGTAGAGGAAGTTGAAGAATATTTAAGAATGGAAGCAGCTAAGGAAAAGGCTTCAAGGAGTAAAAAAATGGCTCACCATGCTCTTCCATCTCTTTTCCCGTTTGTACCTAATATCCCATCCTTGAAAAATTCAATAAAATAGAAAATTCTTTGAAAAGCTTGGTGTTCACTTTTATTTTTTTCATTTCTTGTTTGTTTTGTTCAAATTTTCTTTCCTTCATGTTCGTAATTAAATTGTTGACTTCAGGGTAACAGCTTAGTTAAATAATAGAGAAACCAAATTTCCTGGTTGGAATTGCTAAATAAGCTGTAAATTGTTTGGTGGAGCTGAATTGTTGATAGAATTGAGTTGTTGCTGTGTTACATTTCTTTGAACTGAAGTGTTGATCTAAATGACCATTCTAACTATTAAATAACACAAAAACATATCCACAAAACCAAACAAACAATCTGATAGATGCATTGGGGGTAGGATGAGATGAATTGAAAGGAAAAGTTGTAAAGATATTAATAAATGTGTTGAACTTCAAGAATAAGGAAGGTTTTAATAAATTGATGGAACAGATAAGACATATAATTCTATTTTTGTGTAATAGCTTGGTTATAAAACCCGATAGCTTCCAGACATGGTCAACAATAGCTCAAACAATCAGGCCAAGATTAGGGACATATTTTCGGGGATCCATGACAAGAATTTCTCCAATGTCCTAGAACTTGTTGATTATTAGTCAAGATCGAAATGCGTAGTGCAATGCCAATTAATAGGAAATGATTTAGGCAATCCTTGGAAGTTTGAGCTTTTCAAAGCCTACCCTTATGATATGCATAAGCATACACACTAGTTCCTTATTTGAGCCTATAGCCAATCTCATCATCAACCAACAAATGAGAAGCTCAATTCCTTCCTTAAACAAAATCTTATAGTAAAGAACCCTTATTTGCCCAGATTACAAGACAAAGTACATTAATGACAGAAAAGGACAAGTTTTGGGGAATATTATTTGGAGCTATGGAGAAGGATAAAAAGAATTGAGAAAGAAAAATTCATTGAGATAAGAAGAGATGAAGAGAATTAAGAAAGAAGCTGTGAAAAGGAAAACATCAAGGAAGAATGAGTTTCGTCTTGTAGCCTTTCTCCCTTAAACAATTAAGTCCTTAGGCGTGTTCAACACCTAGTACCCTAATGCCAACTGGTATGGGAGTTACTGACCCAAAGTTCGTTAAGGGAGGTAGAAAGCTTAAAAAGACAAAACATTGCACAATTCCAAAAACCTTGATAACATACTCTGAATGAAGTAAATTAAAAGAGAAATACCAAGTAGAGAGTATGTAGAAATATGCACAAAACCTGATGGGGAGGTTAGAAACTTAAAATCAAGAGAAGTCAAGGATGCATGATGAAGGAAAAAGTGTAAGTTGTCATTGAAATCTGGGTCAAATTGAGCCTAAAGTGTCCAATTATCTACCTAATTACCCAAACCACACATTACAAGCCTAAAAGGCCTATTTGATCTTGAAGGTGGTAATATGCATATATTAGTGGAGATTAATATGACAAACAAACATATGTGGCTTTAAGAATGAATGAGAAGCATGCTAATTGAGTATTATCCTAGAAGATTAACTAATCTACAAAAAAAAAAAAAGGAAGACCAGCACACACTCACAAATCAGGGTTTAATGATTAAATTGTTTACACCATATGAATTATTTGTTGGTTTAGTGAACTTAATTGAAAATCTTCCTGATTCTAGATTAGAAACATGTTTAGAAATAATTTTACAACTGACTTATGTTTCTTGCCCAATTGAGTTTTAAACAAAAAAATGTCTGTAAATTGAAAGCTAAATTATTCAAGGGCAAACAAAATTTTCTTTTCTTTTCTTAGGAACAAGCAAAACTTTAAGTTTGGGAGAATTTGATGAGTCTTAAACTCATCTATTTTTAATCCATTTTTCTGGCATGCTTTTAGCAGTTTTAGATATATTTTTATGCCAAATTATGCAATATTCACCAACTTTGTGTTTTGCAGGTTTTAATTGAAAAAATGAGATAATTCCAACAAAAAAGAAGTAAAAAAGTGGCAATTGCATCAATCTCTATCATGACATAGTTTTTGTTTAGCGCGATAGAATTTCAAGCAGACATGAAGAACTATGTTGCAGCCAGCAGCTATATGTCACAACAAAGTTTAGGCTGAACTCAAGGCAGAAATAGAATCTCTGTTGCGACAAAGAGTTCTCTGTCGCGACATTGCTGAAGAAGAATGAAAAGAAGACTGTCACGAGAATGATCAAGGTAAATGGAAAAGGAACTTGTCGTAACAATCCTTCCTCTATCGCAACATAAAAGGCTGAAGAGTAACAGATACACTCTGTCACGACAAAAGATAGCTCTATCATGATAGAAAATGGTAAGAATACAACACAAGTCAGCTGAGACAAGTGTTTTTATGTTGTGACAAAGTTTTCAGCATGGGACCAACTCAAGGAAGAATTTATATAGCAATAAAGAAAATCCTGTCATGACATTACATTCAGACCACAACAGCATAACAAAATCTCGCACTAGCATTACTTTTGTTGCGACAACAAAATACGAGGAGGTGAATTTATCACAATAAGATATTGAAGAGCAACATAAGAGGAATGGCAACAAAGAAAATCTATGTTGCGACATAGCAAATAATTGAAGGCAGAATCTCTGTCACGACAAAGAAGTTTTCTGTCATGACAATAAAAGCTAGAGAATGATAGAATTCTGTCGCGACAGAAATTGTATGAGAGTTGAGATTAGCCAAGTCAAGTTTGTCACAACAAAGATTTCTATGTCACTACAAACAGCTTAGCCAACCACTAGGACTAGAGAAGAAATTATTAAGAAATCAAAGAAATTCTGTCGCGACAAAGTAGACAAGTTGAAGAGAAAAAAGGCTTGTCACGATGAAGAAAATTATGTCGCGACAATTTCCAGAGATAGGAGTGTATGAAGAGCTGGGTGCAACAATTTTGTGTTGCAACACAAGACATTCTTGTCGTGACAAGAACAAGACTGCTGGATAAAAAACTCTGTCACGACATTATCAAAGTCTATCACGACATAATCTAAGAAAAAGCTAAGAGAACAGGTCGCAATAGAAAAACTGCAAGCTGCGACAAAAGCTAAGACAAAGACCAAAGATCAAAGACTCTATCGCAACATAACTTTCTATGTCGTGACAAAGCGACCAATTTGGGCCAGAAATTTGGGGATCCACAACACTCTCTTGAAGTGCGACCTAACATTGGAAAATCTATAAATAGACGCATCTAGGGCATTGTGTGCAACTTCCGGAAAACCAGGATTTCTGGGTGGTTGAAGACTCTCTGTATATTATTTTTCTTTTATTTTTTTCTTTTATTTCCTTTTTAGTAGATTTAGTTTGAGCGAGTTTTTAGTTAGGTTTATTTTGATTTTCCTGAGTTGAGTAATGAACTAGTGCATTTTTCGAGCGCTGGAATTTCCTGCTAAATTTTCTTTCATTATTGTTTTGAATAAAATGGAGTTTGGAAAGTTTATGGATTTCATTTATTTAAGTTCGTTTACACTTTTAGTGAATTTTCCTGATCAGTTAGTCACTGATATGAGTGAACCAGTTTTGAAGGGTTAAGCTCCCTCTAGGAATGGGTCGATGATGATCGTCATTTTTCTGAACAAAGTGGAAGATTGCCTTAGTTAGAATTCTTGAATTTATTTGATTTGTATTATTTCTGAATTTAATCGTTCCCAGTACTAGTACCGTGTACCCAAGCAAGGTATTGTATCTTGCTCTAATTTTCAGGAGGCCCTCTATGTGATATAAATATGGAGAATCCTAAGGGTAGAGAGCAATTCTTTGTGGGTATGGTAGATTAATACTTTGGAACTAATGAACTCTGAAAGATTACTCAGATAAATCACTAACTTACTCATGGTTTGAGGACAGTTTAGTGAAATATCAATTTAATCGCTCATAGGTTTCTTCTCTCTCTGATGAAAGGATTCTGACCCCGTGTTAGCTAGGATATAATCAAGGAAATGGAGATTTCATTAGTATTGAAGGATGAGGCACCATCTAAGAAGGCTTGCAATATCCTGTCTATGGGGGCAAGAATTCTCCAGTCTTAAGATCTGAGTATGAAGTACTGAAAATGAAAAATACTCAAATCTTAGAAAGAGGATTATATCTTACAAGTAGCTGATTAAATTCATGTGTCAAAAATGAACATGAATATCTAATTAGTGAAAGGTATGGTTGAGGGAGAAGAAATGCAAACTATACCACAATGCATCTTTGACAAATTCAGTTTTCCAACTTATGGCTTAGCTAAGATTCAAAATGATGCAGAAATTGACAATTATTCATTGATCTGTTTTCTAGTGTTGTCTCACTCAGTGAACTCTCAACTCTACTCTTATTAATATTTTATGTACACTAGTGAATTTATTTTAGTATTATTTCATTCGTTTTATTATCATTTTAATATTGGAGTTCAAATAGTAAGAATCTTGAGTAGTTGGGGTAGTTGATTTTATGATCTGTACTAACCGTGGGAACCATATCCGACTTCTAATAAAACTACCTTTTATTACTTGTACAACTGCGGCATCTTGTAGTGATTAAGACCAATCAAAATATTTAATGAATCTGGTTTACAAAAAGGACAAACATATATTTTCATCACATTTCGGTCTTAAAAAGTTTTTGGAGCCATTGCTAGGGATTAGATAATAGTCCTTGGTAGCAGTTCCATAAATTTTTTTATATATAATCTTGTTTGTTCACTGGTCTATCTATATCATATTTTGGTCGGACAAGTTTGAGTCAAGCTCTAAGGACTTTATTTAGTCCTTCAGAGCAGAGTCATGTCTCTTTGTTCGCATTAGCTGGTCTATATATACAAAAATATGGTCAACATCCAACAACACATGCAATTGTAAAAATAAAATATTAACTACTAAGAAAGATGATTAGAAAATTCTCATATAATTGCAGAGCATGTTTTTTCTCTTAAATTAGCTAAATTTCTCTCTTTGATCTAAGTTGCTCTTTTACAATAACCCTAACTTAATATTCAGCTTCCTTGTCTTGAAAAATAGTAAAAATCCAATTAACATAGAATCTAAAACTTGAACTAAACTTCAAACTCACTAAATTGAACAAATCAAACTATCAATGGAAGATCAATGGCTGCTGCCTCCCAAGAAGCTACCTGCAGCTTTATGTCTTTAGTTAGACATTGTTGCCAGATACACCTTTTCAAAGAATCTCTTGAAAAATTTTCACATCTCAGACTGTTGTTCATTCAAAATTCCTCCAATATAATGTTTCAATCTTTGGCCATTCACTTTGAACTCATTCCTTGATTCTTTCAGTGTGACTGCTCCAAAAGGTGTGACTGCTCCAAAAGGTGTGATTGCTCCAAAAGGTGTGACTACAATGACTGTGAAAGGACCACTCCATCTTGATTTAAGCTTTCCTGGAAAAAGCCTGAGCCTTGAGTTGTATAGTAGGACTAGCTCTATAACCTTGAACTCCTTTCTTAGAATTCTCTGATCATGCCATCTCTTAGGTTTGTCCTTATAGATCATAGCATTGTCATAGGCTTCATTCCTCAGTTCTTCCAGTTCATTCAACTTAAGTAATCTCTTCTCCTTAGCAGCTTGGCAATCAAAATTCATCTTTTTAATTGCCCACATAACCTTATATTCCAGTTTAAAAGGGAGATGACAAGGCTTTCCAAACACAATCCTGTATGGAGACATCCCATTAGGAGACTTGTAAGTAGTTTTTTAGGCCCACAATGCATCATCTAGCTATATTGACCAATCTCTTCGTCAGATTCACCGTCTCCAAAGATAGTTTTATCTCCTATCGATATCTTAGCTTGCCCATTTGACTGGGGGTGGTAAGCCAAACCCTTAGCATGTCTCACTCCATATCTGCTCAAGATTTTTGCAAATAGATTGTTAGCAAAATGGCTTCCCTCATAACTAATGATGTCCTTGGGGCTCCATATCTATTTAGTATGTTCCTTTGAATAAACCCCACAACTGTGTTGGCATCATTTCTAGGACAAGCAATGACTTCAACCCATTTGGATATAATCACTGTTATGAGAATGTATAGATTTCAAATGATGGTGGGAATGGTCCCATGAAGTCAATGCCCCATACATTAAAAATTGCACCATTTATCTTTGTAGAGGCATCCATTTTTTCCTGCTTTATATCATCTTTACCTCTAACATCTATCATAACGCTGACCCACTTAGAACTATCTTGAATAATAGAGGTCAGAGGTCCTCGATCGTTGAATCTATATAGTTGTTCTATCTCCCACAAATTGACCTCCATATCATGATACAGACATTTGTCTAAGATTTCAACTCTACTCTGGGCCTCGTACACATCTCCGATGGATCTGATATGCCCTTTTGTCAACAATGGTCATCCCATATATAAAATCTCGCATCTGTCTCCTCAACTTCATTTTTGGGTCGGATAGAATAGTTCTGGTGGCATAATATTTACGCTTGGGCAGTTCACACATCAACATACCGCGTATTTGAACTCGGCTACTTGAAAAAGTTGCTCATCAAGGATGTCTTCAATTTCAATCCCTCTTTAATCTTTAGTAGGCTTCTCTATTCTTGATAAGTGATCAACTATCACATTATCATTGCCCTTCTTGTCCTTGATCTCTAAGTCAAATTCTTGCAACAATAAGACCCATCTGATTAGTCTTGGTTTGACATCTTTCTTTGCCATCAAGTACTTGATTACTGCATGATCCGTGTGCACTATGACATGATATCCCAATATATATGGTATGAACTTCTCACAAGCAAAGCACCATTGGGCAAGATTTCCTTCTCTCGTGGTTGTGTAGTTTTCTCAGCCCCACCAAGGTCAGCGTTAGCATAATATATGGCCTCAAAGATCTTCTATCCTTCACCCCAAAAACTGCTCCTACTGCATAATAGCATCACACATGATCTCAAAGCTATGTTCCAGTCGGTGTTGCCATAATGGGAGCTATGATCAATCACAGCCTAATCTCTTCAAATGCAGACTGTAAGCTTCATCAGTTCAAACTTTGCATCCTTCTCAGTTAGCCGCATAATGGTCTTTCTATCTTGAGAAATCTTTGACAAACCTTGGGTAGAATTCATGATGCCCTAGAAAACTTCGACTCCTTTACTATAGTAGCCGTATCAAAGTTCTAATCACATAAACTTTTCGTCTACTTAATCACCGCATAAATTTTTCGCCTGCAATTTCTTCAAGCACTTCATAAAAATGGTATTTCTCCTAGTTCAAAGCCAGGTTCTTGTCCTTGTACCTCTGAAGTACAATTCCTAAATTCTCCAAGAAGCTCTCAAAGCTTGACCCATACATAGAGAAATCATCCATGAATTATCTCCATAACTTCTTCTACTAAATCTGAGAAGATAGACATCATACATCTTTGAAAAGTTGTAGGAGCATTTCATAGTCCAAAAGGCATCCTTCTAAAAGCAAAGATGCCATATGGGCATGTGAATATAGTCTTCTCTTGGTCCTCAGGGGCTATAGCTATCTGATTGTAGCTAGAATAGCCATCCAAGAAACCATAGTGAGGATGTCCTGCAAGTGTGTCTAGCAGCTGATCAATGAATGGCAAAGGATAGTGATCCTTCATTATGGCAGTATTAATCTTTCTGTAATCTATGCAGACTCTCCATCCAGTCACATTTCTTGTAGGTATCAGCTCATTCTTCTCATTTCTGATCACTGTAAACCTATCCTTCTTAGGAACCACATGCACTGGGCTCACCCAAGGGATGTCTGAGATGACATTTATGAATTTTGCATTCAGCCATTTGAGGACCTCCTTCTTTACAACTTCTTTCATAACTGGATTTAGCCTCCTTTGGTGTTCAATTGAAGTTCTTGCATTTTCCTCCATGATGATTTTATGCATACAAATAAATGGGTTGATTCCCTTAAGATCTTCAACCGACCAAGCTATGGCCTCTTTGTGGTTTTTGAGAATTTCCACCACCTTTTGCTATTTCTCTGCAGTAAAATATGCTGCTATTATCACAGGTTTGGACTTTTCTTCTCCCATAAATGCATACTTTAGATGCTTAGGCAACTCTTTTAGTATAAGCCCCTCAGAGCTTTTTTCTTCCTCCTGCATTTTTATTTTACTGCCTCGTGACATCTATCTTTTTCTTCACTAAGCTCAACATCAAGCCCAATCGCTCAAATTTTCTCGCTATCGCCCTCTTTCCTTCTCCATATCTTCATTATAGAGTGAATTGAAGATGTATTCATCAAGTGAATTCTCATTCATACAATCATCATTTTTCTCTTTATTAACAAGAATTACATTATTAATTCTCATACAATGAGCTTATTCCACATCATGTTGCTCTAGACTTTGATTCAGATTGAAGTGGACTTTTTATGCGCCAACTCTCAAAGTAAGCTCTCCCTTCTTAACATCTATCAAGGCTGCTCCTGTGACTAGGAATGGTCTGCCAACAAAAAGTGGTATTTGCTTGTCTTCTTCTTTGTCAATCACCACAAAGTCCATTGGAAAAATGAACTTTCCAACCTTGACCAATACATCTTCCGTATCACCTTGGTTGAGCCATTAATCATTCCCCGCCATTCAGAGACATTATAAAGGGGAGTTAAATCCCAAACCCTAGCCTTTTGACTACTAACAAAGGAATCAAATTTGTGCTAGCTCCAGAATCACATAGTGCCTTTCCAAATTCATGATTCCCAATTGTGCAGGGTATAGTGAAATTGCATGAGTCTTGCCTTTTCTATGGTAGGCTCTTCTGAATAATGGCACTACAGTTTGCAGATAGACTCACCACCTTTCCTTCATCTAACTTCCTCTTTTTGTTGATTATATTCTTCATGAATTTTTCCTAATGTGGCATTTGAGCTAATGCCCCGATAAAAGGAATGTTGATCTCCAACTTCTTGAACACATTCAAGAACTTGGCATACCGACTGTCCAGCTTTGATTGCTTCAGTCTTTGAGGGAATTGGATAGGAGGTTGATAAGCTCTCACTTCCTATTTTTTCTAAATTGTCTCATATGTTACCACTTCACCTTGCTCTTTCAACTGTTGATTCTCATCTGCTAGCTCATTTCTCGCTTGTTTTTCACGCTTGTTGAATTTGATCTTTACTCGCCAAAGACGCTTGAGTTTTCAACTTCATTTCTACTCTACAATTCTTTGCCACTCCTCAATGTGATGGCCATGTAGTCCTTTGGATTCTTCTTGGTATAACTAGGGAAATAATCCCTAGACCGATTTTGCATAGTAAGAGCCCGCTGCCTTGTAACACCGCTTTCCAGTTGGACCCGATTCCGGGATGCTCGTTTAATTATTTTTATTTACTTTTTATTTATTTATTTATTTATTTTATACTGTCGCGACCCAAATCCCTGGCCCGACCTAAATGGCAGATCTGAATCGAAGCCCGGTTTACTCCGACCATTTTCATTTATCTTATCAAAACATTTTATTTATGTCATTTCATTTTAGAGTTTTCAATTATGCGGAAGCTGTTTCAAAAGGTTGGCCCATAAACGTTTACTTTTATACAATATGTTTACAAAATGGCGTACCATGCCTTTACATAATGATATACAAAACACTATTTCATAGATTAACTTTTTTATTCACAAAATATCACATGTTCAAAATAAATGATATGCATATGACGGGGTATATACTTATACGCCGCAACTTTCTCTATGACTCTGCGCTTCTTGATCTTGCCTTCTTTCCTATTTACTCAAAACCTGCACATAGATAAAAACTACACGCTAAGCATTTTCATGCTTAGTGGCCCATATGCCTCTATTCACCCTTAGTTTAACACGACATGCATTTATCATAAACCATGCCTTTATATCAAACTTATACTCATGCTTATTCATTTTCACATGCTTTCACTTTACAATTCATTGATCATATCAAAATATGCATTTTCACATGCTTTCAATTTACTTAAATAAAATCATGAGATTCAAACATATACTCTCAAGGATGTATTTAGTTTACAAATCTCATTTACACTCATCAACGTTTGTTATTTCACTTTGTCTATACAATTCATATTCATGACGGATTCCGTTTGGTGAATCCCGTCCTTTTTATCATTCGGTAATGTGCTTATACATTTAACAATTTTGATCTCCCATCATTATGGATGCCGATTGGTGCACCCCACCATGTGGTCATTTAAAAATGCCATATGCCATCATGACGGATGCCGATTGGTGCATCCCGCCAAGAGGGACATTTTAACAATGTCATACACCATCATGATCGATGCTCGATTGCATCTCGCCAAGAGGGACATTTTAACAATGTCATACACCATCATGATCTTTATGCCGATTGCGCATCCCGCCTGTGAGATATTGCATACCCCCAGTTTCCTTCATGACTCCGATGCCGCATCCCGCCATTTTTGATCGCTTAGGTATCGGGACCAATTCAAGATGTCAAGAATTGACCAATTCGTTTACAATTCAATTAATCACTCGCATGCAATTAATTATCAAAATTTTCAAATATCACATTTTCAAATCCATATGCACTTTTGTAATATCATTTCAAAGATATACTCATTCCATATAATCATTTCAGATTTATTTGGTAAACTACCAAAACACTTGAAATCCGAATATAATTTCGGTGAACAAAGAACTAACAATACTTGAATCGAAATAGAGGCCCGAAGAACTAACCGAAGTTGTCGGCTCTCGTTTCTCTTTCTTCGATCTCGGTCCTAGGTTAGGTGATCCTCACCCTTCCCTATTCAATAAAAATTATGCCACTCTTAGTGGATAAACAATTATTATACATTTTTAGTGGATGACAATTGATTCGTTCTTGTTCAGGTAGGTGTTCTGAATCAACAAAATTTATAACCTAGGATTCCTACTATTGACGTAGCAAAGCTACTGCAGTATAGTGGCTCTAGGGTCGAACACAGGGATGGGTTTTCTTCGTGAGAGAGGTTACAAAGGCATTGAAAATGGTGTTTTTCTCCCTCGATTGGGTGCGGGTGTGTGGAAACATGGTGTGAATGGCTGCAAACTGAAATAACTAAAGTGTTAAAGAGAAATCCTGAGTCTCGGGCCACTGAGCTTAGTGTTCTAGGTTAACCAACATGTCCCTGGGATCTATATCCTCGCACTGGGAGCATGATACAGGCCATTTCCCGAATCGGATCTTCATTTAGCTTGAAACCTAAACCCTAATAGCTTCTTTTGAAAGATAGCATTTATTAGGAAAATGTCCCTAGCAGTGAAAACACATCTCAAAAACCCTACCCCACAATAACTAATATGAGACAACTAACTGAGCCTCAGTGGATCTAGTGAAAGTATCCAGTAAACCCAAAAAGCTTGCCAAGTACACATTAAAGAGAGCATGCTTAAGAGATTTTAACCTAAAGTGAGAAGCAAAGGCCAAATAATTCCTAAAAATACAAAACATGAAGAACATAAGAATATGCATTTAAACCTAAAAACAACACCTAGTGGCCTCCCTTCAAGGATCGAGGAGATTAGCTAAGCATCCCTTTGATTTGTCATCAAGGTGTTTGGTAACCAAAACGCAAGAAAGCAAAGGGGGAAGAAGAGAAAATCACCAAATGTGCCAGGAGGGAGGAAGCCAGGCTTGACTGATTGATTGAATGACAAGATGTCTTGATTACAAGCATGGTCAGAGCTTATATAGGCTCGTGAAAGAGGAAATTACAAAAGTGTATTAAAGAATCAAATTACAAAAGGGTAAACTTAGCAAACCACCAACAAGTGGATCAAAAAAGGCATAAATGTGCACAAATATGAGTAAGGTTCGTGTGTTGCGAAAATTGGCAACTCAAGGAATTTCCAGGTGTTGCCAATTTGTAACCCCCAAAATTTCGATGCTTATTTTTACATTAATAAATTTGTCTAAAATTCTCCTGATTTGATCATGAGTCTTCGAATTCAGCTCAGGTTCAATGTGTTCAAGCCAATTTGAGGAATTATGAGGCATTTGACCTGCAAAACTACTAAAATAGCTACAAAATGTGATTAGTATCAAAGTCGGGATCCCAATGTAACAATTGAGTTATTGAAGTCGATTAGTACACAAAAAACACATAAAACCTGTAATAAAATGTGCGCTCAATATCAGACCATTCGTATTAATCACTCCCCCCAACCGAGATATTGCTAGTCCCTTAGCAACGATAACTAGAAGGTAGATCATGCAGGATATGTTTTTGCCAAAAATGTATTGTCTGTTCAAAAGGTATATATAATTCATGTCTAACCTTTAGTATGACAAATCAGACTCAGATAAAACTAAGTCAGGAGAACAAATGCCATATAGAATAAGTTTCAGCAGAATCTATTCCATGAAATCACCCCGAATTTCCACCACAATCTAAGTGTTTTGAGTGATCAGCTTAAACCAATAAGCCGCAAACTACCTCCCCAACCAAACCTGTTGCCAAAACCTCGATATGTCACCAACCTAAATAGATCCAGCTCCTCACTTATTTCATACTAATTTCTAATGTATTGTGTGGTGCACAATAAAATTCGACTTCACCAAAGTTCCTGTAGAAGGGATCCACCGACAGACTCCTAACCAATTAAGGCTTAGGGCACCAAGTTATAAGGATCGCCGACCACAAACTCTCACAGTTTCACCTCGACTTTCGAATGATTTCGAGAATCCAACACCTACAACTCGCTAAACTCTACCCATCCACCCATGTAGCGAGCATTAAGTTGGTGACTCCCAACCAGTTGGTTTAGGGCACCAGGCTTTAAAGGCTTTCACCATATACCCCTCGGACCGTACTCGGGTTTCAAGGCAAAGTGGCGTGGCTTTACTTATCTCTTTTCTTTTTCTTTTGTCATTTCTTTTTCTTTTGGAAGACACATTTGCCTTCTTTCATAAGGAACTCTAATCTATTAAGAGCCATCAACGAAGCTAAGGCTGGTTTTGTAAAGTGAAAGGAGAAAGCAGCTTCTTAACCCATTGAAGAAAACTAATGTGAAGTGTGTGTGTGGCTAGACACTGGTGGAAGACAAGGGATAATTACCAGGGTCATCAACTGACCACAAACTCATCATGCATGGAACCATTTTAGCATTTGGTATTATACAGTGCTTCAATTTTTCAATTTATAGGAAAGGCAAAATCACAAATATAGGGTCAAAATGATATGCAAAAGTAGGAAAATAGATTTGTATTATATATATCAAGGTGAATTTACAAAATTTTCGACTTTTGCAAACATAAGTAAACAGCAAACCTCTATATAAACACAAAAAGGGCTTTATCAGGGCATGAAGCATAAGTAAACCAAACCAAATGATTTCCAACACTAACTCTCCCTGCAATGGTACCAGAAAGTTAGTGGAGGAAGTGGTACCTCCTCAATCGCTGGTCGGAGAAGGTTTTATCTCACCCGCAGCCGAGGTGCCGTGGGCGGCGGTTGATGCCGGCTTGCACCGCCAATACATCTAGGAAGCCGCAGCTGATGGTGGAGGTGTGTTGATCCCGCTCTAGAGAGGACAAATTGAGGGCGCCAGGGCCTGAGGAGAGATATCAGGGAGGCTCAAGTGGCTCTCTAGTCGCATGATGCTGGCCTGGATATGAGCTATAGAAGCATCGGTGCGGGTCATCCTCTCTGCCAGAGTGGTTTGTGAAGTCGCAAAGAAGCCGAGGAAGCCGAGAATGTGCGAACTGCTTCCATGAGAGCCAGAAGTCCTCGACAGAGAGGGTAATGTAATACGGTCAGAGGTGCTCGCCCCGCCATATCGAATCAACCGCGGGCATGGAAACCCAAGTCCGTGGGAGAGGTAGAGGGCACTGGTGTCTGCGTGATCGGCATTTGTGCCACTCGGGAGGAGTGGCCGTGAGCCAAAGAGATCGAGGATATCATGACATCGCCGGAGGCCCCCAAAGGTGCTCACTATAGGGGACAAGTCCCGACGAGACTATCATCCGGATCGCCCTCCGGCCTCGATCCCGAGGAGGAAGACGGAAAGTTTCCGAGGCCTGGCCCGCCATCGCTCAACGGTAAGGGTGGCCTCACAGCCCGTCTACGCTCTATACGAGGCTCGGCTGGGAACCCAATATGCTCAAGCACCTGACATAATAGGCGAGGAAATAGAAGAGGCGTGGGACTCACCGGCAAACTCCACAAGGGACCCCCGGGCCCTCCAACCGAATAATGAGGTCATAATCGCCCCATTGTCAACCAAGATTCCTCCAAAGACGATATAATACCCCAGGATAGCCTTCCTTGCAATTGCGTCATGGAAACATATGAGACCTCAAAATGGCGGCTCATCAAAACATATGTCATGGAAGGTGGCTCGAACAATAAATACCGACCCACCAATAGCATCCATGAGAGACGACCATCTCCTCGTAGAAGGATGGGCCATCGTCATGGTAGAACCCGCCGCCGCGCATTGGTGAGGACCACCGGTGATGAGGTCATGCGATATCGGAGGCCCGCAACTCTTCGGCTTGTCAGTCTTCCATAAGAGAAAATGAAGAAGAATGGTTGCCTTCGCCCGGATGTCATCAAAGATGATATCCCAATGACACCCGAGATGGTAGAACTGACGCGGCACCATGAATGGCTCCAGATGGTATCGTTGTATGAGGAGCATGAAGTCTCGGAGCCCCGGGTCCGCGGCAAATGCCTGGAGATCATAGTACACCTCCCCATGGAAATCTCTATCCCTGCAGCTAACATTCCCCGAGATGGGGTCGCAGGGGAAGTAAGGTCACCTGATGATGGACCCTGAGATAAAGCCCATAGTGGCTCCTGAATACCCCGAGCAGGTGAGAGTGGCTAGCGCCGATCTCGATGTAGACGACTTCCTGGCTGATGTTCTGCCCTCTCGGCCTGGGTGGATACCCTCCTGGGCCGGTCTCGGGATGTGAAGGGGCCGATGGTGTGGGCCTAACTCGAGTATGATATTCTCCTTCAGCAAGAGGGTACAGAGGAGAACCCCGCATCACTAGCAAGAGGGGCAAAGAATGGGGCGCGCAATAGGGCACTAGGGCCTGTGACCCATCAAGCGGTGGCAGAGGGGGCCGACGGCAGCAAGGTCGTCACAGAGCCTGCGGAGAGGCCTACCATAGGGGAGAAGGGGCCCCATGCGACCTACGTCTGTAGCAGAGCTCCTTCACACCACTATAAGAACAACCGTATATGAGGAGATGATGTTTTCTGAAACTGAAAGGATGATTTGTGAGGTGAAAATGAAATGGAACAAGGGTTTATAAAGGGGAGGAGGGGTAGGTGGGAAGATGTGAGAATTAATGGTTTTTAATGACCATTAATTGCTTGGCTCAAAAGATTAGAAAATTTAAATTCAGGATCACAAAATCCAGGGTCGCAGGATACAAATGTCATAGGAGAAGATGAACAGCACTGTGCGTTGCGAAATTTTCACAACCCAGAAATCCTCGCATATTTTTGGCTCCTAAACCGAACAACACCCGCAACAAACAAGACAAAAATTGTATAGTTAAGCCAGAAAACAAGAAAATTTACAAACTTTGGAAATTAAAGGACCTTAATGAAGATCCTAAAGTAAAAATTGAAATAAAACAAAGAAAAAATCTAATTAAAGTTTGGAGTGGTTTCCAAGTTCCTGCAGGAACCACTCCCTGTGATGCTTAAAAGATAACTTTATGGGGGTCAAGATAGAGATCTCCATGCTTCATGCAGTTGAGTGCACGCACTTCGAATCCAACTTCGCTCCCGATGTCAAGCTACAGGCCAGCCTAGTGGTGTTATGGTATAGTCGATGCAGGAGGTCGACCGATGCAAGGGACCCTTCATCAACTGCTTCTTGGTTCTCAATTAATTCGTTTTGCAGTTTGTAAATATTAGCTCTCCCTTCACTCAGGCCACTCGCTGACTTATTCTCGACTTCTCGCTCGTCTCCACCGGTTTATCCCCTCAAGCATTTAGATGAAAATGCTGAGCTCCAAAGTCATGTTGCCAAAGGTGAGATGCATAACCTGCTCCCAAGTAGCTTGATTATAGCATTACCGTGGCTAAAATGGCCTCCCCAAGCATTATGGGCACTCGTGAGGCCCATTATCAAGGTTCCGTATCAAGAACCACAAAATCCACCGACATTAGAAATTTATCCACCTATCAAGACATCCTCCACTATCCCTTTGGTATTTCTTTCATAGACCGACCGCTAAGGACAAATGGTGATGTTGGTAAGCTTCAAATTTCCCCAAACCTAACCGCTATACATCAGATATATAGCAGTCGACACCGCCTTAGGATCCAAAGAAGGTCTCGCCTATGCATGTCCCTCCAATGTTGGACTAGACGGTGGGGATCCTGATCTTTGTATTTTAACAAGGTTTTGCACGGATGATAGAGCCGACTCTTGTTTCGCCAGTGAGTTCTCCCTTCTTAATGCCCAACCCCTTTTCACAAGTCCTCGAGAAATTCCTCGACAAGTTGAAACCCGTTTGGTCATATCAAGCAGAATGGTTCACTGACCGCCTCAAAGACCTCCAGATGCCTTCTTTCTGCTCTTTGCCTCAAAGGCTTGGGAAAGGGGGGGGAGGCGCTTTCTTTCTTACTCGAATTTTCTTTGATGATAATGTGTGTTCGCCTCCTCTTCCTCCCGTCATTTTTTCTCGCCGATTCGGGGCATTGGTCAACAATTTCTTTACCACCTCAAAGTGATAATGGCCTCTCGACTTCATCCATCTTTTGGTGCAGCTCATCGGCATAGCTTAGTTCATGCACCCTGTGATCAGTTATTCGAGAAGGAACTTCCTTTTCCCGTACTTGTTGTCACCGGTCAAGCTACTTATGGATAACTCCACATGGTAATAATTTCTGATTTAGGCCAGAAGCCCCTTCAATCCTTTTGTCTATGGAGCTTCTACCTTTTCTATTCTTTTGGTTTATCCGAGCACTGATAGTTTTCTCGCTCCTACAAAATCTCCTGCAACACCTTGCTCAAATTCATGATACTTTGCTCTGGCTGTGTGATGACGTTGGTGGCTACCGAGAAGTGGAATCCACACCGTTGTCATGATGTGCTTCGTACATATATTGTGGGTTTAGCTTCCGTGCCAAGTTTGGGTGGTTCTTCAATGGGATTATATGTTACCATACTTGCATCATTTTGTGGCCTAATTTGGCCCACAAGATTGCATTTTCAACCATTAAACCCTAATGAGGGGAAACTGGACAATGCTCCCCTTGATGACTGGTAGATTGGCAATTGAAGCATGGTTGTCTAGGCATGGATGCCTCAGCCACTGCCCGTACCTCCTAGTGGTTTCTCTGCTCCAATTCTTCCATCCTTCTGTTTAGAGTGGATAGCTTAGCCTTTAATTCCACCTCCGTCACAGATAAATGCCTCCCTAAGCCATCGTTTGCTTCATCCTCTCTACCTCCCTGATTTGGCTCATCCCATCCTTCGAAGTTGGCAACCACGTAGTTCAAAAGTCCATGGTTTCATCAAAGATTTTTGCTAAGGGAAGTCCCTCCACACATGGTTCTGTGAGTTGTTTCCATGAAGGATGACCCATCATAGAAAATGGTTCACCAAAGATCCATGTATCAAAGCCATGACGTAAGGCATGCACCGATGGTCTCCAGATATCTTTCCCAACACTGATAAAATCTTTCACTATCAAGAGCTGCAAAGGTGTAGATCTTCCTCTTCAGGTTGTTGGTCTTATGAGCACTGAAGAACTTCTTTAAGAATTCCGCCTGCAGCTCAACCTAGTTCCTAATGGTCCTTGGCCTTAATGAATTGCTAAATTCTTTTGCCACTGAGGTCAAAGGAAGCCTTTAGCTCGAAAGCAAGTCCATATCAAATGCACCTCCTTAAAAAGTCGTGCAAACTTCCTCAAAATCCGAATATGCACATGACTTTTCGCTTCGATGAAAGGCCCAGAACAGAGGCACCAAATACCTGCCTCACGCTACATCCTCATAGGGTATAATGCATGAGGCACCTCACCCTGTGCGAATGTGATCCTCATTGATCTATATGTATCAGGGTTCCCGATGAACCCCCGTTGCTCATTTGTTCGGTGCAGTCTCCATCTCGACAAGGCGCAGCTAACTTCACAACCTTCTTCAATCGAAGCACCTAGTTCTTTCCATTGCAAAGTGTTTCTATCCCATCAGATAAACTCGCTATGATCACACCATAAGCAAAGAAAACCAACAAAAACTAGACTAACAAAAGGTTATCAAGCTGCCAAAAATCAAACAATATTAACCGTCCCGCACGGAAGTCTTCAAACTCCCCCGCAAAGGAAAATTTTCAAATTCCCCGCAGCTGAACCGCAAGCTGGAAGAATGAATAAAATAAAAAAAGAAATGAGAGGATAGCACCAAACTTATGATGTGAATCACAAAGTTCACCTGCTTTTTCTTTCATTAGGGCACCATCCCCAATCCGCACTAATCGATTCGTTCTCGTCGTAGTGCTCCCAACAACAAATTTATAATCTAGATTCTACCACCTGATGTAGCAAAGCCACTCAAAGATAAAGGGCTCTAGGGTTGAACACGTGGGATGGGTTTTCTTCTCGTGGAGAGAGGGTTACAAAGCAGCATTGAAAATGGTGTTTTTCTCCTCGGATTAAAAGGGTGTGTGGAAAATAAAGGTGTGAATGGTTGCAAACTGAAATAACTAAAGTAGTGCCAAAAAGAGAAATCCTCAAGTCTCGCCACCGAAAGCATAGTGTTCTAGGTTAACCAACATGTCCCTGACTATATCCTCGCATTCGGGGAGATGACATACAGTCATTTCCCGAATCCTGATCTTCATTTAGCTTGAAACCCAAACCCTAATAGCTTTCCTTTTTGAAAGATAGTACTTTATAGGAAAATGTCCCTAGTAAAGGAAAACACATCTCAAAACCCTACCCCCACGATAACTAATAGAGACAACTAACCGAGCCTCAATGAATCTAGTGAAAGTATCCATCGAACCCAAAAGCTTGCCAAATACACATTAAAGAGAGCATGCTTAAGAGATTTTAACCCTGGAAAAGCAGGGGCAACAAATTACCCTAAAATACAAACATGAAGAATATGAGAACATGCGCTAAACCTAAACAACACCTGCTGGCCTTCCTTTAAGGGATTAGGAGATTAGCTGCCATCCTCGATTTTTCATCATCAAGGGGTGTTTGGTAACCAAGAAAATGCAAGAAAGAAAAGGGGGAAGAAGAGAAAATCACCAACAGCAGGGAGGGAGGAAGCTTCGTGCTTGACTGATTGATTGAATGACAAGATGTCTTTTGATTACAAGCATGGCTAAGCTTATATCGGCTCAGTAAAGAGGAAATTACAAAAGTGTATTAAAGAATCAAAATTACAAAAGGGTAAACTCAGATAAAACCACCCAACAAGTGGATCAAAAAGCAGCAGTACAGTATGAGCAAGGTTCTGTGTTAAGTAAAATTGGCAACCCGCGAATTTGCATTGCCAACTTTGCAACCCCCAAAATTTTGACAGTCATTTTTACAATCTTCAATAAATTTGTTCAAATCTTCCCACTGATCATGAGTCTTCGAATTCAGCTCAGGTTCAATGTTTTCAAGCCAATTTGAGGAATTATGAGGCATTTGACCTGCAAAACTACTAAAATAGCTACAAAATGTGATTAGTATCAAAGTCGGGATCCCAATGTAACAATTGAGTTATTGAAGTCGATTAGTACACAAAAAGTGCATAAAACCTGTAATAAACAAGGCTCAATATTGCACTATTTGGGTACTAATCAACAATTAATCTTCTTTAACGGTTTTGCGTTAAGACACTAAGTTTGACCAAAGACTTCGCTTCGCCGAGGTGGCGAGGTACGGTACATTTTTCACTCAGTTTTATCCTTATTTGAACCCCCATTAATCATTTATTAGGGTTCCTACACTATCGATGTACGAATACGAGATGTTCGGAAACAAAAATCCAAAAGATTTCGCTAGAATAAGAGCACGTCACGCTGCACAGTAACTTTGCTACGCCACCGAGGGGTGCCATTTTGGCACTCCTACCACGCAAGAAGGTACCCCACGCCTGCGTAGCTCAGGCCAGAAGATGGGTTCCTTTACGCTACTTGTAGGAGCTCTCCGATTTTCCCATATTTTACGTTTTTTTTCGATTTCATCTAAAAATCCTCAAAATCCCAAAACAAAACATGGGAATCACTCTCAATAACATCCTAATATCATCCTAAACCAACCATGAGCAAAACCCATGGATGGATTAGGGTTTTTCTAACCCAAACATCAAATACACTTTCTAGGGTTTAGGTTCATACCTTAAATCCCTTGGAATCTTCTTCACCCAAGATGCTTGATCACTTAAAAGCAAGAAATGGGAAGAAATCACACCAACAATCTTGATCTTCTCACCTTGCCCTAACTTTTCTTCATTTTCTCCTCTCAATCTCCCAAGTTCGTTTTTGCTCAAATGAGCATTCTAAGACCACATTTGGTCTTATTCCTCATTTTAAGTGTAAGGCCATGTTTGGCTTACACACAAATTTCATTTCTCATTTTTCTCCTTTTTGGTCTTAATTTCACTTTCATTTGTCATTTAATTCACTTTAGCATTTAAGCTTATTCTATTCTTAACCCTTAGGTCCTCATTTTACAAAATTCCAAATTTGCCCTTTTTCACTTGGGTTTATATCCGGGTTCAATCAATTTCTTATTTTAGCATATAATATTTAATCATATGCTCACATATTCATTTCACTTTTCACAATTTATCAGTTTTCCCAAAAAAACTCAAGTTTGGCTCAATTCATACCCGGAATATATAATAAAATTATTATAAAATTTTAGGGTATTTTTGGGGCGTTACAACTCTCCCCACTTAAGAAAATTTTGTCCTCGAAATTTACCTTAGTTAAACAAAGCTATGGGATATTGCTCTACATCGCTTCTTCACTTCTCCCAAAGTTTCACAGCTTCTGTTATATTTCTCCACAACACTTTCACTAACAATCTTCTTGCTTCGCACTCCTTTCACTTCAGCGAGCCAAAATCCCCACTGCCTTTCTTCTTCATACGATAAATCTGGTCGAAGTTCAATTGTCTTCATAGACTACATGCGATGATCGGACTCCAGAGGCTCAAAGATCGAGACATGGAAAACATTATGGATCTTTCCAAGTCCTGAGGTAATGCTAATCAGATGCCACCTGACTCACTTTTCGATTACTTCATAAGGCCCAATAAGCTCAACTTGCCCTTTTCCCCGAATCTCATCACCTTCTTCCAAGGCGATACTTTCAAAAACACTTTCTCGCCAATCTCATATCGAATATCTTTTCTTTTCATGTCAAAATATGATTTTTGTCTACTCCAGTAATAATTTCAATCTCTCTCTAATCATTTTCACTTTTTCTTCGCCTCAGATTGCCGAGGCCAATCACTTTCTTTTCACTCAATTCTGTCCAACACTATAGTGTTCTAAATTTTCTTCCATATAAAGCCTCGTAAGGTGCCATTCCAATACTTGATTGGAAACTGTTGTTGTACACAAATTCAATTAAAGGAATATGTCGATCCTTAACTATTTCATAGTCGCATCACACAACTCCTTAACATATCTTCCGTAACTGATCATCATCTCTCCGATTGTCCATCCGCCTACGGGTGGAACATCAGATGTAATTCAATGAAAGGCCCAAGGCCTCTGCAATTTTCCTAAAATCATAAATCTCTGATCTCATTCAAATAATGGATATAGGAATCTCATGTAATCGGCTGAACTCGATGCTCGTCTTACTCTGACACACCAAACACTTGGTTACAAACTCGATACATCTCTTTCATTTTTGACCACCGTATCGACATTTTCAAATCTTGATACATCTTGTGGATTCGAGATTGACACAGACTCACCTTAAAACCCTCCCAAGATTTCCATGTCTCGCTTAATGGTTCCCACTGCACAATCCCTAGGGAATGTCCAATGGAACCCCAACTTTAAGAAAGAAAGTAAACACCTGCATTAATGTAATACCTCAATATATATATAAAAGATCCACAACCGACCCATCTTATTGTAGGTCATACCCATAAACACACATGATAAAGACTCTTATGAGTTCAATACTAAGATCAGAGCATTCTAAGAGTGTTTGTGAATTTAGGGGTACAATGAAAATACATAAGTCAAATAAACGAAAGGCAGATAGATAAGATAGACTACTCGCAACCGCAGAACGAAAGGGATGTAGAAGTCGGCGAGGTAGATCTCTACGGACCGCCTCGACCCCGGAGGAACCGATTTAAAACAATAAAACGTGAGATAACAAACCTCGTGAGTGCAAAGATGATTTTATAAGGAAAATAATGTTTTATTTTCGAAAAATTCCTTCTCAAGACCTCACGCCCACTCTTTTACAAGGTTCTCGCTTGGAAATCATTTCCCACAAACCCAAACTTATACCCAAGTCAACAAATATGAAATTCATGCTCAAAATTTAACCGACATCATTATCAAGAACCTTATAACCCGAATTTATTCACAACATAAAAATCGAGCATAAAATATATATAACCATCATGTCGTAAAATAATCATGAAAAATACAATAACCATAAATATTGAAATGGTTATACCCCACTTTAAACCAATGTACCATAACATATACCTATAGTAAACCGTCAGAACCCAACCCTTCACGACAATCGTGACAACGACAAACTCCTAAACCCGAAGATCACGTGGCAACTAATAAACCTTCAGGTAAACCCAACATCACGTGGCAACTAATAAACCTTCAGGTAAACCCAACATCACATGGCAACTAATAAACCTTCGCCTAAACCCGACATCACGTGGCAACTAATAAACCTTCGGGTAAACCTGACATCACGTGGCAACTAATAAACCTTCGGGTAAACCCGACATCACGTGGCAACTAATAAACCTTCGGGTAAACCCGACATCACGTGGCAACTAATAAACCTTCTGCAAACCCATAATCACGTGGCAACTAATAAACCTTCAAACTCCGACATCACGTGGCAACTAATACACCTTCCAACGATACCCCATTATAATCATTTCAAATAAAGTCTCAAAATCCATTTCTTAAATCAATAACTTTTCAAATGGTTTAAAACCTCAATCCATGTACCAAAATGTTTGAATACTACAAATTTATCCATGAACTAAAAAGAAAATTTCCAACATTTAAAATGTTGACAAATCCACATGAAATGATAACTTGTTTATATAAAAAACGTATACTACATTTTTACGCATAATCAACCGTTCGATCAAATAAGTTATATATATATAATAATTAACCACAATTATATATCATAATAATACCCCAAAGCATTTAAAACATGTAAACCACTCACAGACTATAGATGCTCAACTCGCTCCCCGCAGATCGTTTCTAGTTCAAACACGAGTGCCTGTGAATATAATAACAATTCCATTTAGGCTCCATTAATTCAAACTTCAAGGACATCGACGCCCCAAAATGTCTTAGAATAATTTTTAACTATGAAACTATCTAATCGGACTCGACAGTCCAATATACAAGCAGTATTCTACTTAATTTAAGACCCAAAATTGGGGTTTTCACCTGTGAGGTTAATCTTTCGAAATTGAACCTTCCAATAACTTATAAAATGTCCAATTTCTCTAATCCAACTTCAATTTTTCCGATTCTGACTAATCAGGTCCAATTTCACCAAACCTTTTCGGTAATTACAATTCGAAATGACCCAAAATGGAAAGTTAACCAAACGACAGCCCAAAATTTATATAAACTTATATCAACTGAAGCCCAGAGACCAGAACACAAGCAGATTCTTACCTCGGGTCCAAAGGTTAAGAGGAGGGCCTGAAACTCGATCCAACAAATTTCTGGGCCTAACTTTTGTTTTACGAATCTTTCAAACGGTGAGGAATCAAGGAAAAGGACCACGGAACAAGTTTAGAGGGTCCAAAATGGTGGGAGGAGGCTGGCTACCGGAATGGCTGTAAATGGAAAATCCGACTCCACCGTGGTAGCCGCCAGAGCCTGCTGCCCGACTGGGGCGCATCCGGCAAGTGGTTCGCGGAATTTTTCCGACGAACAGCTGCCTGGTGGTGGCGCTCCTCCCTAGCCGACACGCAGCGTGGGTGGCCTGTCGCCTCCCCACTCGCCAAACCCGCTTGGTCTAAATGGGTTGAAACGACCAGCCTTCTGTTCATGGTTTCGGGGAGTTTTCAGGTTTTGGAGCTCAAACGGTGCGTTGGGCTAGTGGTTCTATTTGGCACACAAAACTATGTTTATATAGAGCCTAGGTCGCCAGAAAACCTTGCATCGATTTGGACACCGCAAAAACACCGCTACTTGAACTCCCTGGTCATAACTTTCTATCCGTAGCTCCGATTTTGACGCTCAACCTCGTCATGTATATGAACTCGTATCGACGAGGACTACGAAATGATGTCTTAGTCAACCCAAAATTATTCATCCTTGAAAAAGTCAACTTGGGCCCACATACTAATTGTTGGTCAAACTTGGTCAAACCTGGTCAAACGTTTTAAAAACTTGTATTATTTGGTACGGGTCGTTACAGAGATGGATAGCAAAAGATCCATTGTGTGCCTCTTCAAGTATGGCTTTCCTTAAATCATTACCATCGGGTACACAAACTCGATCCTTATCATACAAAAACTCCATTTTCGCTATCAGAAACTCGGGTCTCTTTATCATTTCCAATTTGACCTACCAGGAAAATCTTTTCATCTCTTTGTGCTTCTAGCACTCCTGGCTCAACATCTTCTATTTGCTATCATTTCGCTACTACAGCACTACTGGTTCGATAATGACAAATGGGCATTCAACGCCACATTTGCATCGACTTTTACTCAAAGACCGCTACCACGCTGACTTTTCCCGAGTGATAGTCAATCATACAAGCCATAATCCTTTATCAACTCCATCCATCCTCGCGTTTGTCTCAAATTAAGCTCGTTATGAGGTAAATACTTTAAGACTCTTATGATCATAGATGAAACACTTTTCTCCATACAAATAATGTTCCCAATTTTCACAAGAAATACACTGCGGCTTAATTCCAAATCATGCGTGGGGTAGTTCTTTTCATGCAGCTTCAATTGTCTTGAAGCATAGACTACCACTTTACCCTCTTGCATTAGGACACATCCAAGTTCATTTAGCGTCACTAAAGATCACGTATTCTTTACCGTAAGTCGGCTGAGTAAGAACCGGAGCCTCGGTTAAGAATGCCTTCAACTTATCAAAACTTCTTTGACATTTTTCACTCCATTCATACTTTACATTTTTCTGGAGCAATCTCACATCTGGGGCCGCAGCTTATAGAAAACCCCTAACGAATCTTCTATAAGAACTCGCCAAATCCCAAGAAACTACGCACTTCAGAACATTTCTCGTGGCTTCCATTCAACAAACTACTATTTTCTTTCGATCTACTCGTATTCCTTCAATACACGTGCCCAAGAAAGGACACTTCATTCAACCAAAACTCACACTTGCTCAGTTTCGCATACAATTGTTCTTTTCTCAAAGTCTCTAACACTACCCGAAGGTGTGTGTGGTGATTTTTCCGATCTTTTGAATACACAAGAATATCGTCTATAAAAGCTACGACAAACTAATCCACATGTGGTCAGAAAATACAATTCATTAGGTCCATGAAAGTCGTTGGAGCATTTGTCAAACCAAACGACATTACAAGGAACTCATAATGTCCATATCGCGTTCTAAACACCGTCTTATGCACATCTGCATCTTCAATCCTCATATGATGATACCCGCATCGTAGTCAATCTTCGAAAAGATACTCGCACCTTCAATCGGGTCAAAACAAATCATCAATTCCGGTAACTGATACGATCTTACAAATAACTTGTTCAGTTGCCTATAATCGATACAAAACCTAAGCGTACCATCTTTATTTTTAACAAAGAGCACGGGTGCTCCCCATGGTGATACATCAGATGAATAAATCCCTTTTCTAACAGTTCTTGCAACTGCAATTTCAATTCTTGTAACTCCAACGACGCCATTCGGTATGGTGTAATGGATGCCGGTATGGCACCTGGTACAACGTCGATAGCAAACTCAATCTCCATCTGTGGAGGTAATCCTGGCAACTCTTCCAGAAAGTCAATCACTAACGGTAGAGATATCGGATACACTAGGCCTTGCCTTTTCCGTTTCAATCACATAAGCCAAATAGCCTTCACACATCCTTCCGCACTATTGTTCTAGCAAAGTACGTGATTTACATTAGAGAGGTGGTTTGACCTCTCGCCGATGAAAGTTACTTCATCCTTATTCGGTGTTCTTAAGGTCACTCTTTTCATTCTACAATCAACTATCGCTTGGTGTCGGGACAACCAGTCCATCCCCAATAGCACATCAAATTCTCTGAAGGATAACTATATCAAGTCTCCCATAAATTCATATTCTCTCATTCTGATAGGACAATCTCTATATACTCTATTCACAATAACACTATGTCCGAGAGGGTTTGTCACCAAGATGTCATACTCTTGCCACTTCTGCAAATTACCCAAGTCGGGTATGTCGCTGATGGCTATGTACGAATGAGTCGATCCCGATCTATCAATGCATGCATAATAGTATCAAAGATATGCAAATTACTAACTATCATATCTTAAGGCGTCAAAGATCTCTATCGCTTTCATTGCATATGCTCTACTGAGCACCCACCATCTCGCTCTACCCAAAGTCTATGTCCCTTGTCTCAAATTCCTATGATGCAAATACTTTATACCTTCCGTACTTATAAATCATTGCCCGTTGCCCTGCGCCGTGAAGGGACGTGCCCTTATACAATTTCATATCTTATGCTCCATGGATCCACAACCCAAGAAAGAACCTGTCAATCTCCAACACTCTCCCTTGTGTCTTCTCCCACACTGAGAACAACGAGGAACATCTTGTCCCCTAGAAGCACCTCCTTGTGCACTTGCAACTGATGGTGTCGGTTGAATAGTATTCTTATTGATAGCCCGAAATAGAAGCTGAATAGAACCTCAGGGTCCTCTAAATCTCTTACCGCCGCTTAATGAGCACTTCGTCTGACCGTGATTCTTCTTTCCCTATCCTTTCTTTCATTTTCCTCTTTCTTTACTCTTTCACATTTAGAGCACATGTCACAATTTCGGGAGAAGTCATCGTGACAAAACTCGTGACATAGGCCTCGACATGGTCATTAAGGTCGCCTTCAAACTTACTCGCACTTCTCGCCTTCTGCTACTTCACATCTGGGAGCATACTTGCCTCAACCGTAGGAACCTCTCTCATTATCAAGGCCCATCTTCTCTCCTTTCCAAGAAAGTCTTATCTACTTCTGGCGACTCTGCCATTCTTTCATCATCGATCATTGCGAACACCATACTAGTCAACTCGCCTTGCAATGCCCGAGCTTATCGTCGAGGATACTATAATACCTCGCTACTTGTTCCTGTTCGTGTATCGATGGAGCATGTGAGGCTTGCCCACCTTCCACACTAGCAGGACTATCTGCACGATTCCCTTGGTCACCCTCGACCCTAAAGGGACTTATACCACTCATGTTTGTCCTATTAAGACCAACAAGATCCGTCGAGTCATGCTCGTCATCCCTTTATATGCAAATGTATGTATGTCAAATACCATTTTCAAAATCCTTTACAAACTCGCTTAGGCCTTTTCCGTAAATGCCTAAACCTAGGCCTGATAATTTTTAAGTATAACACCCTTCTTTTTCGTCCGAATTCGATCGTCGATCTGAACCGGTTCTGGGATGCTCGTTTAATTCTTTTTATTTACTTTTTATTTATTTATTTAATTTTAAATGTCACACTAATCCCCGACTGCACTAACTCGCCTTCGACTCAATGGCGATCCTAACCGAGTCTTGGCGATCTCGACCGCCATTTATCTTATCAAAAGATTTTATTTATGTCATTTCGCTTAAGAGTTTAACTACGCTAAGTCGTTTCAAAGGTCGCTCCATAAACATTTACTTTTATACAACACGCTTACAAATGGCTGCATCATTCCTTTACATAATGATATACAAAACACTATTTCAGATATTAACTCTTTTGTTCACAAAATATCACATGTTCAAAATAAATGATATGCATATGACGTGTCACGCCCCGATTTTCGGGACGCGAGACCAAATACTGGGACTCTTTACCTGAATTTTTTTTTTTTTTTTTTTAAAAGCCGATCTGGTACATGTGGGTACGGGCCCTACATCATATACGTAATCAAAATCTACATCCATTTACCGAGTCCCATTTACAAATACAAAACTCGCATTCTTTACAATTACAAATCAGCACCTGAACTCGCATGTAGTGAACCCTTACAAGTGTGTCAGCCTAAATTGTATGCGGATGTTTGTTGATGTCTTCCGTACCTACATGGATTGAACCCGCGTGTGTTCTTTTACGCTTAAAGGCATATTCTTATAACTTATACCGATGCACATACATTTAGATCGAATCATGATAAACTTATAATAAATGTATATCAAAATCATCATGAATTCATAATCCAATATATAACAAAGTTGTGATCATATCTGCAGCAAACTAGACATATACAATGGCAAGGCATCCACCCATCTCTTACATAACTCATGATTTTCTCTGGATTTCAGCTCAAGTTCCTATTCATGTTCATCAACATAATTCGTCACTTGTACCTTGTGACTTTTAACACGTTTATATCTCCCATAGGATACATATTTATACTTATCCATATTCCTATAAACTAAGATCGAACTTATACTTATAACAATCTTATACTACTCAGAATTACACTTAAGTATGCACTTTATTTCTATCCTAGTCTTATACTTATAAAGAATGATCTTATTCTTTTATTCGATTCAGATACCGCATCGAGCTTATACATGTACGTATACTTATCTCAAGCTTATACTTATTTCGATCTCCCGTAGGAGTTACAGAACCTATGCTTATACAGAGGTACATAAATAGATATTGGTATTTATATCTATCTCAGATCTCCCGTAGGAGTTTACAGAACTTATACTTATCCTACGGAGTTTACACTTGTTCCTCGAGGTACCCGTGAGGTATCAGCGTGAAATTACCGAACGATACCGGATTCATTTAACTTAATCTTATACGTATAATTTCGTAAGTACTACTGACAACATTCGATCTGATACCTTTCAACTCAGGTTGGTATCATATCCCAGCAAGTCCTATGTTAACGATACTCCAGACTTATATGTGAGTACCCGTAGTACTACTGAGTTTATCCGTCTTAATGGATTCTACTCAGACCACGTGAGTTTATTCCTGTATTTCTCGGATCTTATCCCTGTATTACTTACATATACTACATGTATTTCTGGATTTTATACATGTACTTCATAATCTTATACATGTATTTAGATTTTATACATGTATTAATGAAGTATATACTTGTCTTACGTAACTTTATAATGGGTCTTACTAACTTATACTGGTATTTCGGATCTTATACGTGTGTTACAGAACTTATACATGTATTTCAGATCTTACATGTATATTACGGAACTTATAGTTGTGTACAGGACTTATTCTTGTCTTACATATCTTATACTTGTGTTACAGAACTGATTCTTGTATTTCGGATCTTATTCTTTTACGGTAATTGTAGGTACGATAAGCTTCCGAATGCACGTGATCATAACACGACAAAGGTCTGGATCGCACTCATACGCATACGACATTAGTCTTCGTAGGTACATATCAGCATTCATTATACCTGGCATTCGTGAGGTACGACCGATTTATACTTATTTTACGTAACTTATTTATTTCCGATACGAGAGTACCTTTAGGTACTACTGGATTCTATAATGTGTTACCGATAATGAGCACCCGTGAGGGTACTACTCGACTTATACTTATTCTGATCTCCATAGAGCACAGAAGCTCTTAGTGATACAAAAGTACCCGTAGGGTACTACGCAGGTGTTACTGCGGTACAAAAGTACCAAGCAGTACTATAGAGCAAATACAGAGGTACCACAGGTACATGTAACATATACATGTACTCGTAGGTACATTCGCATCTTTACTATATTCATTTCTTTATTCATTATCTCGTGAGTCTTATCATATAATTGTTAGATTGCCTAAACAAGTAATAATGAATGAGAGAGACACACACAATAAGTACCTCGAAGGTACACACAGATCAGAGAGTGCCGTCAAGATCTAATCAGAGTACCAAGTACTAATGTGTCGAAGACGATCGTAGAGTGCCACAAGACTAATCGAGAGTACTCATACTATACGTGCCTTCCCACGTAACAGAGGTGCCATGTCATTCAATAACCTGCCTTGCAGGAATTTTACAATTATATGAGTTCAATAACTTACTATCTTATAATAGGGGCCTTCTTAGCCACATTATGTGTTTATGACATGTTGTCATTTCAGGTTCATATTTCATATTTCATCTCATATTCATAGTTCATGCCTATTCTATACGGCATTTCATATACTTGTACGATATGATGCCTATCCACACATCATTCATGTATTCTAGTCCCTCTATGAATCTATTTTTCTTAGGAATTGGAATCAATCCAATTGGATCATCCAAACTCAAGTTATGGCATTTTCATGCCAACTAGCCTACATCGATTTTACCGAGGATAGTTTGAATTATGAATTTTTCCAGTGCCTTGCTCCATAATCTGACACTGTTCTTTGTGCTCCTTTAAAGCTAAGGTGCTAAGGGTTCATTTCCAATTGAATCACCCAAACGTGGAGCACCTAACTCAACTTACGCTCGAATCAACTCCGAATCCTCTATGATCAACTCCGATGCGTATGATGGCTGTACATACCACTTTGAGTGAATTTTTGAGCTATCTAGAGTCATAATTTGGAGATACTTATTAAATATGGTTTGTTCTCCTTGAAGTATATTTTAAGTGGCCACTTGAATCACTCAAATCGGATAAGAAATGAGGAAGTTATGGCTAAAATACAAAAAATGGTCGAAACAGAAAACTGCATCAGGCCAGATTCTACATGTCTAACTTGCACCTACTGCTGGCCAAAACGACCAGGAACCGAGAAATTGCACTGGTACAAGCTCAACTTGTACCGGCAATAATTCACCCGAAATTGCCCGTAATGGCTATTTCTCTCCCATTTTTCCATACTTTGAACCCTAAATCAACTCTATACCCTCATAAACACTTCAAACACACATCAAACCATTTCTAATTCACCTGGAATCTCTTTTCTATTCACCTCCTTCACTTATGTTAGTTCAAAGACTTATCATGAATACTTCAAACCCATTCCAATATAATAACTCATACACAAATCAAACTCAAGGATTTATTAGATTTATTCTAAACCCTAATTCAATTACTCTTAATTAACTATGAATTCATCCTCAAAGAGAGGATTTCATGAGCTTCAGGCTATACGGGGTTTTACCTAATCTTACTTACATATCATTTCCTTTTAAGTTAAAATGAAAAACCCTAGTAAACCCTGCCTGGGGACAAACTACATTAACCAACCAAGCAGATGACACCATACATAATCTCTAGGAATCCATAGCCAAAGTTAGTTTCCATACCTTTGTTGGTTTGATCTTGGCTTCTCTTTTCTTTCCTTCTCTTCTTCCTCTTCCTCCTCTCTTCTTCTCTCTTCACGATTTGTTCCCTTCCTCCAAATGAGACCAATTTTGGTCTTTAAATCCAGATTTTCTTAGGCTTTGTTTGGCCCTAAAAACCCATTTTGTTTGGGTTAAGTTGCTTTATTTGCTTTGCTTCCCATAACTCCTTCTATTTATGAATACACTTTCCTTATTGTATTTTTACCCTAGTCTTTTCACATTAGGACTTTTAAGCTCCCCTTTTGGACCAACACTACAAATTGTCCTTAATTCTTGTACTGGTCTCTCATTCTCGTGTTTCGCATTCAACTCACGAAACTTCAAATTAAGCTTAAAAATACCCTAAACATGCTCTAAAACTACTAGGTATATTTCTGGTGTTATATGCTGACTCGGGTATATACTTATACGCCTCGCAACTTTCTATGACTGTGCTCGATCTTGCCTTCTTCTCCTTTACTCAAACTCCGCATAGATAAAAATCTACACGCTTAAGCATTTTCATGCTTAGTGGGTTCTATATAGTTCTATCTAAATTTTTATTTAACACTTATATACTATTGTAAACCATGTTCCCTTGCATCAAACTATACTAATAAGCTTATTCATTTTCACATGCTTTCATTTTACAATTCATTGATTAATATCAAAATATACTTTCACATGCTTTCAATTTACTTAAATCAAATCATGAGATTCAAACATATACCTTAGATGTATTTAGTTTTATAAATCCTATTTACACTCATCAACATTTTATTTCACTTTGTCTATACAATTTACATTCATGAATTCCGATTCCGCTCGTGAATCATTCTTACCATTCCGCAGAATGTGCTTATACATTTAACAATTTCGCTCCCATCATGATGGATGCCGATTGGTGCACCCCACCATGTGGTCATTTAAAAATTCCATAAGCCATCATGACAGATGCCGATTGGTGCATCCCGCCAAGATGGACATTTTAACAATGTCATACACCATCATGACGGATGCCGATTGGTGCATCCCGCCATGTGGGACATTGCACAATTTCGGTTTCCCTTCATGACGGATGCCGCGGTATCCTTCTGGCCATGTTGGTTGTTCTGTATATCGGTCCACCAAGATGTCAAGAATTGACCACTTGCTACACCAATTAATCACTCGCATGCAATTAATTATCAAATGTTTCAAATATCACATTTTCAAATCCATGTGCACTTTCGTAATATCATTTCAAAGATTTACTCATTCCATATAATCATTTCAGATTTATTTGGTAAACTACCAAAACACTTGAAATCCGAATATCATTTTGGTGAACAAAGAACTAACAACACTTGAATCCAATAAAGAGGTCCTCAAGAAACTAACTAAATAAGCGTTTCATTTTTTCTTCTATCTCAATCTGAAGAAGATCTCAATTCCTTCCCATTCAATAATAAATAATTATGCCAATTCTTAGTGGATAAAACAATTATTATACATTTTTAGTGATGACAATTAATTATTAAGGTTTGCGTTAAGACACTAAGTTCGCCTAAAACTTTCGCTTCACCGAGGCACGCAGGTACGAGCACGCTTTTCATCATTTTTATCCTTATCTTAACCCCCATTAATCATTTATTAGGGTTCCACACCATCTGCATGAATACGTAGATGTTAGGAAACAAAAATCAAAGATTCTTTTGTCAGGCACAAGAGCTTCACAACAGATCCTTGCCACACCTCTAATGCACCCAAGGAGTGCCATTTTGCACTCCGCCCCACACAAGGCAAAATTCTATGCCTTGGCGTAGGTCTGGCCAAGTGTCTCTACGCCATGTGTAGGGAGCCTCGATTTTCCCCATATTTTCCAGTTTTCCTTTTTTTTTTTTGTGATTTCATCCAAAAATCCTCAAAATCCCAAAACAAAACATGGGAATCACTCTCAATAACATCCTAATATCATCCTAAACCAACCATGAGCAAAACCCATGGATGGATTAGGTTTTCTAACCCAAACATCAAATAATAATTTTCTAGGTTTAGGTTCATAATCTCTTAAATCCCTTTGAATCTTCTTCACCCAAGATGCTTGATCACTTAGAAGCAAGAAGTGGGAGAAATCACACCAACAATCTTGATCTTCTCACCTTGCCCTAGCTTTTCTTCCTTTCCTCCTCTTAGTCTCTCCCAAATTTTTTTTTACTCAAATGAGCATTCTAAGACCACATTTGGTCTTATTCCTCATTTTAAGTGTAAGGCCATGTTTGGCTTACACACAAATTTCATTTCTCAATTTTCTCTTTTTTGGTCTGAATTTCACTTTCATTTATCATTTAATTCACTTTAGCATTTAAGCTTATTATATTCTTAACCCTTCGATCCTCATTTTACAAAAATTCCAAATTTGCCCTTTTCACTTTGGTTTATTTTCTGTCTAATCTAATTTCATTTAGTATATAATATTTAATCATATGTCACAATATTCATTTCACTTTTCACAATTTATCGCTTTCCTTAAAAACCTAAGTTTGACTCTATTCATAAATTACTTGAATATATAATAAAATTATTATAAAATTTAGGTATTTTGTAGCTTTACATGTGCCTTCATTTCCAGTTTCTAAGTTTTCAAGATACTTGTATTAGCTTTTTTGAAACACCGCTAGGTTTACTTATAAACCAAGTTTTAGCTAAATTTCTCGTCATGTTGAGTATTCTTTTGTTCTCAACCATATAATTTAGCATTTGCTCTTCAAAAGACTAAGACCTCTTCTATCCTTGATTTTCTCCTCTCTGAATCACTTGTTGTTGGTCTTGTGTTGGTCTTGTAACTTGCTACATTCCACCTCCATAAGACAAGTTTTCATGGTTCCTCAAGGCAGGTGAATAGTGAGTCAGAGGTCATGTTCAATTTGAAGTTGTAACCTACTTCCCACATATAATTAAGCTCCTAAGACCTGATATGGATCTTCATGTGAAAATCCTTGATCAGCAACGTTTTTTTACTCAGCACCTTCCATAATTCCCACTTCATGGACTGAATGACCTTTTCTTTCATGGTTGTTCATCGGCACTGGAGTAGCATCTAAACGAGCTTCAATGGTTAGTATCTGTTCAACTCAATCACACTTACCTCAATCCGCCACCGCTCCCAAAGCTTCGTATATCTACAGTTGTTCTTAGCTAACCTTCAATCACCGAGTAGCTTCTTCAACACTTATCAATGCACCTGTAGGTTTGCATCCATTGTCCTCTTGAAGTGTAGTTCATGTCATGATGTAAGATATCCATTTGAGCCATTTTGTCACCCCATGCATTAGACATTCTCTTAGCAAATCAAGCTTAAAATTTCCCAAGATTATATATGATTCATCCTCCTTTTGTTTAAAGCAATACTTCATCTCCTTTCAAAAGAGGAGCATGAGGGTAATTTATAGATAGCCTTCTCGAAGCTCCCCTCCAATTGTCAGGATCGAACCATAAGGCAATGACTCAAACCAACTACCTGCAATATCTCTCAAGGAAAATGGAAACAATTGCAATTTGATCATATCGGGGTTTACACTATTCAGCTTTACAATGTTGCCCATTCTAAAAAAATTGCTCAGGTGCTCATTGGGATCCTTACTTGGATGCCTAATAAACTGGTTTTGTTGCACCATAGTTATCAAGGCAGGTTTGAGTTCAAAATTATCTATTTCCAATTGCGGCTACCTCATTGAAAAATTCTTCCCTTATAACCGGTCTCCAAAAAATCCTCCATAGTTCTTCGCTTCTTTGTCAGGCCCACAATTGCTGTGATAGGAACATTTTGGTTACCTTCTCCGTTTCGCCATAATCATTTGTCTCAAATGATTTCCACCTTCTTCAAGTTTCGAAAAAGTCTATTTCAAAGGTCATGCGTGAATTTACCTTTCAAGCCTCCTGTATGGCAGGTACATGAAGATATAACACATTGAAATCAAAGTGGGATTACTAGATAAATTTGATCTTAACTTTGATTAGTACAATAGACAGACATGCAACTGAATCCACTACTTAATTAAACATTATTTTTCTAAAACAAAACATAAAGCGTTCAAATTAGTACTTTTGACCCGGAATATTAATCTATAAACTTCTATTTCAATCGTCTAAGAACGACGAAGGAAAACTCTGATTTGATGATCTTTGCAGACCAAATTGTTGTTAATATTATTGGAACATCTCCACTATAGACTGTTTTGTAGAACTCAGCAACATGCCAAAATTTGTTTAACTATTGAAACTGTTTTCTACTGTTTGTTTATCATAATATACTTAAAATTTAATTTGGTCTAAATCACTGCAAGTGCATAGGCCAACAAGTAATAAAGTGGATTATAAGTCAAGATATCATTCCCATACGGACATCGAGAAAATTTATGTATCAAGTAATCGTCGCCTCAAGATCACTATTTGAACTCCTCTTAACTTGACGCAGGAAAACTAGCATAATTGAAATAAAAGTATTTTTTTTGTCAATTTTCTTAATGAAAAGATATTCAAATCTAAAAAGGATTAGAGGTTTCATTGAGATTTAATAACACTGGGAATGGGGTCAGTGTTATGATCATCAATTTGCATATGGTTAAAAAACAATATAGTCATAGGCTTGAATTCTGGATTTGTCCAAGAGCATAGTAGTATAGCCTTGAAATACTTTCTGACACTATACATTTCACCATTTAGAACAAAATATTCCTACACCAGATCAATGTGTCTAAACAACTACTTTTAGGATTTGATCCTCTTTAAGAATTGGTTGCCTTTCCTAAACCAGTACTCATCAACCATTTCTTAGGACTGAAGTTAGCTTGCCCCCATAAATAGGGTAACACAAGCCTTCTTCAAAGTAATTGGTATCTCACTCTGCAATTTGGTTAGAATAATCACTCTCATCTTACAGAAGCACAAACATTCTCTCAAACTGAGATGAAACCTTTAAGTATAAAGCAAACCACCAGATGGTCCTTATTCATCGGGAACACACTTCTGCTGTCACTTAGAAGGGAACCTTGAAGTTAGAGGTTAGAACATCACCTGTGATTTATCAAAGTGATACTTAGAGTATATTAGTTATAAAGATATCAATCTAGCATGTTCCTACTAAGCTATCGGCTTCTTTTCTCCTCGTGAACTCACATCTCCGTGTCAACAAAGGGTCTTGTAAATCGTAATCACGTATGTTCTCTCATCGGGTATACTCTACTGATACTTAGAACAATTCTTAACAAAAACAGTACCAATTAGATCAATCCAATATTCAAACCATAACATTCATTTAAATACTACAAAAATGATAATTAAACACGAATCCCTTCCCAAATGGAGCTTAACCTTCCATAACTGGATCACAAGTGACAATGACTAGTCGATCAAACAAATTCATTGAAACTATAATCAAAACTGAATAAAATGGGTTCTAGAAATATTTCCAGATTCCACTCAAGTTCAGATATAAAAGAAGCTTGATATACAAAAATCATTACCAATATCAAGAATCTTAGATCAACTACTTAATCTATGAAAATGAAATGAAAAATAAAAATGAAAGTAAATAAAAATATGTACAAAAATCAATCTTTCTCTGCTCTTCAAGATGCTGTCTTGATGATGCATTCGATCATTCTTTTGTGCCCTATCTCTTCCTATTTATAAAGCTCAATAAATGTCATCCTAAATTCTAAAGTGAATTCGGACTTTAATGCGTGCCAAACTTGGTTCCTTGTTAATAATACATATACAAATGTTTCTGCCCCACACACTACCTCCTCGCTGCTTGCTAGTTGCTCTCTCTCATGTTTGCTGTGGCATTGTCGCTACACTGTTGTCATGCCTCTCAGAGTGCCCCTTAAAGTGCTCTTTTTTGTTACATAAAGTTTATCATTGTCGCGGATAAACGCATTACTTAGACGCCGCTTTGTGCATTTTGAGACTCCGGCCGCAACATCAGGCTCGACATTGCTCGACGATTGTCGCTAAAATTTATCATTTTCGCAACAAATGTTCAACAGGTTTCTCATATCTTCTCTTCATAATTGTCGCAACAAAGCTTTGAAATGTCGCGACAAACTTTCTTTGCCTTCTCCTTTGTTTTGTCGTGACAAAGCTAGAAATGTCGTGACAATGTTCGGTTGCCTTCTCAAGGATCTTTCACAATATTTGTTGCGAAAAATTTGGCGAATGTCGCGACAAAGTTCAGTTGACTCTATCTCATAATTGTCGGGACAAAGTTTCAAATGTCATAACATTCTTTTCTTGCCTTTCATTTTTTATCTCTGGAGGGTTTGTCTCAACATAAGAAATCTTCTCACGACAAAATTTCAATGTCTTGCATTGAACTCTTGCCAACTTTTGTCACGATAGAAGGTTTAGATGTAGCAACATTCTTTTTGTCTTCTCCTCTTTGTTTTGTTGCGATAATCATTGCTATGTTGCGACATATTTCCAGTGTTTCTTTAGGAGTTCTTCTTAGCTTTTGTCGAGACATATTTCCATTGTCACGACAAACCTTCAACTTTTTTTTGCCTTGTGACTCAACATTTACAAAGCTTTGAAATGTCGCGATAAAGTTTTTTTTGCTGTCTTCTTAAGGATTCTGCTCAATCTTTGTCGGGACATGGTTCCGATTGTTACGACATTTCTTCTGCTATTTTCCTTGAGTTTTGTCGCGACAATGATGAAATTTGTCACGAGATTCAGCATCTCATGCCTTAGCCCAATATGCTGTTTTTCTTGTTTTTGGCTTGATTTGCTGCTTTTCTTGCTCTTTTTGCTTCTTTTGCAATAAATCCTACAAAACACAACTTTGGGTGAAGACTCCATAATTTTGCATTAAATTGAACATTAAAGATCTCAAATATGCATGAAAAATGGACTTAAAATTAGATGAGTTTCACACTCATCAGCATCTTTAACAAAGATAGGTCCTACTAAGCGTGCCAAAAATATGTTGTAGTGATTTTGTTATTTTCCCATGAGCATACAAAATAAAAGCATGCGGTTGAGGGCGTGCCGCGAAACTAAAGTGTTTCCAAACTGAGAGTGCACTTACAAATCAAACTTCTTAATAAGACAAAATGAGTTCCTTTGTTTCCTTGACAACTCCCTAGAATCTAAGTATATAATCTCGTAAAAATGTAAAGATTGCAAGAATAAAAGCGGAAGGAAAGGCTAAATTGCACTAGGACTGAATGAAATGAACAATGCTGAAGAATTGAAAGAAACTTGACTAACACTTTAAAATAAAATTGTGGAATGTGCTGAAGAATTGAAAGAATCATGGCTAGAACTTGAGAAATAAAGTGTTGAAATTGATGAAAGCTAATTGAAAAGCTAATAAAATGTTGTGCTAGACACATTGCTAGCTTGATCGCTGATTAATTGATGATTGATTTGTTTTGTTGGTTCCTTCCCTGTGAGAGCTTTCCTTCTTTTATAGACGTTCTTGGATAATTGCTCAAGTCCTGTATCTTCTCTACTCTCCCACTTCCTTAAGTAACTATACACTTCTACATTATGGAGACTTGTTCCTCAAGTAAATATCTATGTCTGCATTAGAGAGGCTTGTTCCTCAAGTAAATATCTATGTCTACATTAGGGAGGCTTGTTCCTCAAGTAAATATTCATGTATGCATTATGGAGGCTTGTTCTATAAAACCCGAGAAATTTATAATTTTCTGAAAAAGGGTAAAATGGTAATTTCGGTCAAAATCCAAAAATTTTCTAGATCTCGGATGACAAAACGGACTTCATCGTTGGAATCGTCTTGTAAAATCTAGCTACCACGTCGACCCTCGCGACCCTCGAGACAATGATTTCACGCTCGGCGAGAACGAGGGCAATACGAGGGACACTCGACATTGAGCGCTCACGTGAGTGCCACGTCATGCGTAATTAGTCAAACATGAGCTCAAGTGTGGGCATGAGTGGACACATGGCATCATGTCATTGGAAGAAAATCAAAGGTAGATGGATAAGGGATAAGGTGTAATTCCATGAGCCACTTAGAATTGGACATGTGGCATTGAGATGACAAGTCTCTTGTCCCAATCTTGACCAAATGGGTTGGGAGAGGAGAAGAGAGAGAGGGTGAGAGGAGCAAATCGTGAAATTAGAGAGAGAAAAGGACAGAGAGAGAAAAGGAAGATTTGCAGGAAGCGCCTCCACCTATCTCTAATTCCATGACGGACCGTCTGGCTACTTCCCATATACAGTTAGTGTTTGCCCTTACTCGCAAGGGCCAATACGTGATCTGGGCCATGAGTTTCCGACAAACTCCGGGATAGCAGGGTCTTCCTACTCCGATTATTTCTAAGCATATTTTATAAATGTGGCCTTCTTGCGGAAGGAGGTCGTGAGTGGTCGTCGGGCCAACCCCAAAACTCGACTCAAACGCCGGAAATTGGGTGACTCCATTTTGGACAACTTACTGACTATTTGTGTGGTCAGGTTATACGGTGGTGTGTTTTTGCTCTGAATTTAAATAACATGCAAATTGTGGTTCAAAAGGTTGGCCCGAATGGCTAGCGGATTTCGCCCCAAAGAAGGGAATCGAGCCGATGAGGGGTTGTCCATAGTGACAGCCCACACACCGCTTCGTGGACCGTTAAAATGTCTTGGCTTGTTTGTCGGATCTAAAATGTTCATGTGTTATTTCTGTATAAAATTTGCTAAAATGAATGGGTTTGAATTGTGGGAAAATATTATGTTAATGCATTGAATTTAATGTGTTAACATGATGTTTGGAATTATATAAAATATAATTGTGTGTGAGCCATTGAATTAAATTATTTATTAGCCTATGTGAGCCAATTCTGATGTTATCATATGAATGAATAAATATGTGATTAGTATGTGAATTTTGTTAACATATACATAAATGATATATTGACTGTTGTATGAAATGGCATAATGCATTTCCATATGCAATCTGGAAACCTAGATCAATAGGTGTGAGTGCACACATGAAAGAAAATGTGAAAATGGTTTGTGGAAAGGAATTTCAAGGAAGATTTTATGAAGAATTTGTTTGAGAGTTGTCCATCAGCTCATCTCTGGAGGCGACCTAAGGATCAAGCTTTAAAATTACTCCAAAGAATTCGCCTGAGGTTGTCCAATAGGTTTTTACCGAAATCCCTAGATATGGCTTCAAGAACAAAAACCTTTGTTCGGAAACGATGTTTTCTTGCATTTGGCGAGGCATGCGTGAGGGAGCCCAAGTGAGGCTCCTCCGAGAAGTGGGAAAGAGTCACACTCGCCCATATCATGTAGACATTCAAGCAGGATCATGTATTTAGTTTGAATGTGTTTAGTTGCCATTATGACGTAATTTATATGAGAGTAACCCGTGGAGATCATCACCATCAAGTATCGTCATCTCGCTGCTGATCCCCCTTCGTGCACAGGAGTGTTCGAAGACTCGCCATTGTAGGCCGCTATGAGAAGAAAACCGATACGTGGCTTTGATTGATTATTTTGTAAAACATGTATTAGAATTCTAAATTTTAATATATGTTTGTATTAAGAGAGATGTAATTAACTCTTGAACTATTGTAATATAGTTGGTTAGATTTTTTGTAAGTATTGATGTATGAGCCCAAGTGGCCATTTTTACTCATATATGGGTCTCATGATATGAGACACATAGGTTTTCCGCAGGCCGACGGCTGTCAACTTGACTCTTCGGTTTTAAAGTGTCACATGCTCTTCAAGTAAACGCCTACCTCAAAGAATCATCCAAATTCTTTGCCACTTTTGATATTTGAGAAAAGTCTCGTTTGACTTCAGAAATTTTTTACAAATTTTCAAAATACCCCTTGATTTTTATATAGGCTTATTAAAATGGATATAGGCAATGGCGGAACTTGACCTTTATCTTTAAGGGGCCAAGATAAAATATCAATATCAAATATTTAACTAAAATAACCAATACAATTCATATATTTTAATAGAACATATTAAATAATATAATATTCAATTATTTGGAAAAAAAAAACTTACAAATCGTTTATAAATAATAAATAATCTCTTTCAAAGTAATGCATTGATTTGTCCTTTTGAAACATTCATAATAGAGAATCAATCAGCAATTTTTCACAGCAATATTCTTTCAAATGGACAACTAGATCAATAACAAGAAACTCATCTTTAATTCTATTATGAAACCTTGTTTTAACTAATTTCATAGTTGAAAAGGCTCGTTCTGAAGTAGCTGTAGAAAGAGGAAGTGTCAATATGAGACAAATCAATCTCTTAAGCATAAAATATACCTTTGATTTTGCTGTTTTCACCAATACTTGACAAAGTTCAGATATTGTAGAAAAATCCTTCACATTTGAATCATGAGGTGCATCAAGAATATAATGTTGTAATTGAAATCTCAAATTGCTTCTTTCTTGCTCTATTAAATCCATAGGGTAATATTTTTCCACAAGACTACAAATATTTTGAATGTTGAATGCTTTGTAGGAATCCTTAGGAACCAAAATATTTCCACCCTATAAATATGGTTGGAGGGCAAACTTGCCGAAATCATGTGTTTTTATCTTTTATTTTTGGATATTAAAAAAAGATTAGATTTGTAAATTTTTTTTTTTCCATTTGTCCCTTTTAAACAGTTTATCCTAGTTACTAACTACAATTTCATTTTTGTACAAAAGTTGTAGTCGTAGTTGCATGCTAACTACGGCTTCTAAGTTAGATTAAAAAAAATAAGTAAAAATTTGAGCATCTGTTGAAGGTGGCATAAAAAAAAGGTTACATCAGATAATAGTTTAGAAAAAGGCCAAAATTCAATATATGTTTAAAAAGAAGGGTCATTTTGAGTCTTTAACCCCAAACTCCACATTTACTACTGCATGTATGCATGGGAATTGGCAAACTCCCAGTAAAGTGCTGATCAAAAGTGGTTCCTTAAAAATTGGCTCTCTCCTGTGGATCAACTACAGTCTCACTTTATTGGGTTTTACGGACTGAATTTGGTTCAAAATTGCCTTCCTGCCTTCGTGATATTATGACGGATTGATTAATAAATGGTGTCTTAAATTTTCCATTTTTTTTCTTTGTTTTCGTATTAGGCTTTGAAAATAAGTAAAAGTAATATGAGATAACTTTTTTTTTTTTTTAATGTCATATTTTCTTTTTAGGAAAAACACACTGGCAACCCAACTTCTAAAAACCCATAAAGGAATCACAAGCAACCACATTGGCAAAGGAGGAGGCGTTCTAGAAACAAAGGGCAAAAAGTCCATTAGCTTCAAAGGCGGAGAGACATGTACTATTCTATGAAATGGCCAGAAGCAAATAGAATTTTGCTTCAAGATGAGGAGGGTATTTGGAGGGAGAAAACATGATCTGAACGGTGTAGTCTTAGGTGAGGTTTGTTTTTTTGGCTTTTTGCAATTTGCATTTAGAGCCTTTGTTTTTAACTTTTGATGATTTGCTAAAATTTTGAAATTTTTTGTTTAATAGAAAAAGATAAAATATTTGGTTTTTTGTCTTTCTCTTAATGTTTTTGTTAAAAATGGATATTCAAACAGAGAAAATCCTATACTTATCATCTCTTGTTTCATGTTAATTAAACAAAAAATTTATTTAAAAATTTATTGACTCAAAATTTATATAATCTTATATTATGGATAGCTTATTTGGTTTTATTTAAAATTTAATAAACGAGAGATAATACCCAAAAGTAGGTGGCCTCATTTCAAAAGTAATCAAAAAATGCAGCAGCACTTAGAATCTACAGGTTGCTTCCTTAAAATACCATCAATATGATATCACATTAAATCCAACAAAGTGTTCCAAGCTGAATTCATTTTACAAAAATATTGAAATACCATTCATTTAATTTCATCTTTTACCACTAAAAACATGAAGAGGGGAAAGAACCAACGGTTTAAGATAAATTGGTGGCAAGCTCCTGCCACTAAACCATTTTAATTATCTGTTATTTAAGGCATGAAAATAATATATATTATAAATAAATCATCTTTCACTTTTCATTACATTAATTTTATTTTCATATTACTTAAATAATACATTGTTTTTATATTTTTCATAGTCACCGCTTAAAATTTTTTAAAATAATATATATTGAAAATAAATAATTAATAAATCTATAATATTTTATAATTATTATTAATTGATTAGATAAAATATTAAATATTAATATATTTTTAAATTATAAATTAATGATAGTAAATAACAATAATAACACTAATTTATTTTTAATGGATAAATTCCAATAGTATATATTTTAATTTTTAATATCACAATTATTTTTATTGAATGATAAAATTTTAAAAGATAACATTATCTGAATTAAAAAAAAAAAGGTAATTATAATAATAATTTATTTTTACCTACAAATTCTAATAATATTTAAATTTTAACATTTATAATTATTTTCATGCAATGATAATTTTTTAAAAGATAAGCATTATCTGATAAATTTTTAAAGTGATTTTTGAGAAAATAAAATTTTAAACTTTTTGAAAGTATTTTCATAAATTTTATATAATTTGCATTTTATGATATTTATGTAGGCACATCCACCATATATCCCTAAAATCAACATCGATATATCCGTCAACCGGAGATTTCAATCATTTTATCCTTTTGGTAGTACATAATAAATTACTGCTTTGTACCTAATGTATGTTAAGGATTCAGTAAATTTTATACTAAGGAGCAAGGTCTAACGATATTAAGATAGTACCCAATATGATACCTAATGTATACTAAGTTGTTAATAAATGTAAATCAAGTTATTGATGGCATATACAAAATTTCACGTATATTATGGTTGTATCTAATATATATTAATGTTGTACCTAATATGTATATTAAGGTTGTACCTAATGTATATGATTATTTATACTCTACTATATATTATGGAGCTTGTACCTAATATATATTAAGGTAGTACCTAATATATATTAAGGTAGGACCTAATGTGTATACTAAGTTTATATTGGATGAATTCTAAGTTTGTACCTAATGTATATGATTAGCTTGTTCCTATTGCATACTAATATTTACCTAATGTGACACTATATTGTACTTCATCGTATATACAAGGTAGTTCCTAATGTATACCACTTTGAACAGTTGTATAATAAAGTGTACTCTAATGCATACTAAGATTCTACTAATGTGTATAATAAGGTCCCTAATATATACTAAAATCATCTGAACAAAAATTCAGTCCAAAATTTCCAGGAACATACATTTTAAGTTAGACACACTATTCTAAAGAACAAAGAACTGATTAGTTTTGTCCAGAATCTCCAATGAATCACCCAATCCTATGAACAAGATACCCAAGAATCTGAAAGTAACAAACCTATTACAGTGTACCTAAGAAGCCAGATAGAAACTTATAATACATGAACAAAAAAATCCTAAAAAGGAAAACCTATAAAGAATAAACAGCAGCTATAATCTCATAAGTTATACAGATTGTGTGAGTATAAAAACAGTGAAGTTTTATGGAAACCAGGTTGAACTGGAAAGAAAGAGGCCAAATGCAGAAAGAAGTTTCCAAAAAGGTGTAGAAACAAGAACATAGCAGATCTGCTTGCACCAAGAGACAATGCACCACAGAAGGAGAGCACTCGGTCTCGATTTTGTGGAAGATAAATTTTCTCTCTCCCAAATGCTCTCTCTCCCCTCTATCGATTTCCTGTTGTAGTGCTTTTTAGATCATCGATTTTTCGATCAGTCCATAGTTGCAAGCAATTTTCTGATTTTCTTCCTCTCTATAGCTCTCTCATCTCCTTCTACCTGATTTTCCTCTCTAATTTCCGTCCCCAAAATATAAGGGTAATTTGGGTTTTTTTGATTTTATCAGGTTTCACATTTTATATTTCTTTTGAATCAATGTGTGATGTCAGTTTAAGGGTATTTAGGAAGCAACATACGCACTACACAATGTGCTCTAGCATTTTCTGATCTTTTTTAAATGAGCTCAGGGACTTTGGGATACCATCTCTTGTTTATGATTTTTTTAAATAAAACCAAATAAGCTAGTCATAACATAAGATTTCCTAAAAATTAAAGGAAAACAGTGTTTGAACCTATGAACTTTGAGACTTTTTGAATGGATATGTTAAAAAAACCCTTACGTTTTTAAATATATCAACTTTTATTTAAATTGTAATTTCGAGCTTCAAATTCTTGACCACGACCTACGTCGTATAGCAAAACAGGCGTAGTTTTTGCTGAGGCAAGGGCAGGAGGCCCAACTCATAGACACTGTTTGAGGTTAAAAACATGTAAAATATGCACATTTAGGTTTCGTTTTACTGGGAGATTGGCTTCAAGGGGAATTGCATCCATCTTCAAATCATTATCAGCTGGGTATCAATCAGATTAGGCTTCACTCCTTCTTTCTATCAGATTTCTAAAGGATTAGGGATTGAGGGTTTGTTTTCTCTATTTGGACCAGGTTCGATCAGTTCAATCAGATTCGTTTTTCGTGAGGATTGGTGATTATTCTTCTCCTTATGGTTTGCTCTTTGTTCTCTCTGGGTTTTCTAGAGGATTGGAATTGCTGAGCATGTTAGGGGAATTTCGGTGACTTTCTAGGAAAATGCCTGCTTGATGGAGGGAGAAAGTCGAGCAAACAAGAGTAAAGAAGGAGAAGTTCAGCAGCAGAACTCAGAGGGCGGTCACCACAATATTTGAAAAAACGAAATCTCTCAGATTTTCCCTGTTTCTTTCTGTCTTTCTGACTCTTCAGTCCGTTTTGGTGACCATGCATGAATCCGTCTACGTGGAAGAGCAAAAAAAAGCAAAGGCAGCAGCAGCAGGGGGAGATACGCGGTCGGCGGCAGTGGGAGGGATACGAGACCCTTCCTCACGGCGGAGGAAGCCGCCTTGGCCTACGACAGCGTGGCGCTGGCATGAACTTCTGCTCCATTACTCCGACATGCCGTCGCCTCCCCATGAGAACCTCCTGACTCTCCTCCCACGTCCCTCCCGCCACCCAACCCTAACAACCCCCCCAAAAAAATAATATTAAGTTTTTTAAACCCTAAATCGAACGCCTTGTGGCTTGTTGATATTCAGCAAAACGCATCTGTACTAGGTTGGAGCGGAGGAGCAGTCCACCACTCCAACCGCCCCCTCCTTCTTTAGTCTTTACCATCGAAGTGTCGGTTTCTGATTGGAAAATCTGAACCCAGTTCTGATCACAACCCACCCTTATGGCCTGTGGGTGGAAGACAAGAGGAGAAGAGGGAGTCTTGGATTTTCCAGGAAAATAATAAGGAAATACCTGATAACCAAAATGCCGTCGTACTAAGTCAGACCAGGCAAATCTGTGCACATTCATGATAGAGGTTGGTAATTAAAATGAAAGTTGTACATTTAAAATGCAAAAGTCCCAAAAAAGTATTTTTCAAAATTAAAACTATTTTTTTTTTTAGAAAAACAAAAAATAAAATACCTATTAAACATTCTTCTAATTACCTTGGACTACTTTAAAAACCTATCTGCCAAGTAAAACTCCCAAATTCCCAAAAGTCTAGCTTGTCGAAGCCCTTCTCTCAAGAGGATTTCGTTGATGCAACAAATCAAATGTGCCCAGACAAGACTTCTGGTCTTGATAACCCAGCCTTCTTCCAAAGATTTTGGCCTCTCATAGGGCAAGACATTTTCCAAGCTTGCGTCAAATGGGCTAATAGGACTCAACGACACCACTATAGTCTTGATGCCAAAAACGGACAGCCCATCTTCAATGAAAAATCTTCGGGCAATTGCGTTGTGTAATGTCTTTTGCAAGATAATAGGCAAAGTCCTCCTCACTAAATTGAAAACCGTTGGGCATCATGCCTATGGAGGTCTTAGCGTTCGAGTCTCTTTGCAAGATAATTTACTATATTATTTAACTGTAAAAAAATATCACTTAAGATCCAAGTGAATATTTGTTATATTTGCTAAGAGTTTTGTGAATATTTTTAAATTTTGCCAAAGTCCATTTCTTTTTTCTTTTTCCTTGAATTTTGCCTTTTTTAGGTCCAAATTGATAGGCATGTTAAAATTTGACATGACCCACGAACATAACATAAACTCGACAAGATTTTATTTCACAGATAATATGTCGTGATTAAATTCAAGGACACGAGATAATCTATTTAATAAATGCTATATTCTGTATCAATCCACTTGAATACCTAATTTTGATCCATATTGGCTCATTTAATTATAATATCGATTAATATTTAACCTATATTAACTCACTTCATATATTATTTATGTTAAATATTGATGAATTGATTATAATTTATATTATTTTAAATTATCAAATTAGTAAACGAGTTATATGTGTTATGTCATGTTACCTAATTATTAATTAAGTCGTGTTTAAATTTATTAATTTTTATTTCTTTATTATTTGTATTGTGTTTGGATTGACATATACAGTAGAATAACGGTTAGTGACATAATCCATTCGAATTATCACCCCTATAGAAATTGATATACACTAGGAAGCCACATAAAAAAAAAAACTTTTTACTGTTTGCCTTTTGCGTTTTGGATTCCTTGTTTTCTACCATCACTACAATTTTTCATTCTTAGGCACTGTGGCCAGTGAACGTGAAAGTGGCTCATTGTTTTATAATTCTTAATTTAATTTTGAAGTAATTTTTGCCTAAAATTTTATCATTAAATTAAGGAGCAAACTATATTTTTTAAATATTAACAAGTCCAATTCTTTCTACTGATTAGCCTTTTGAGGTCCATGCTATATACATTAGAAAATTTAAAGAAAAACTTTACGGTTTGCCTTTTCTTTTGACTTTTTTAAGAATATTTTAATTATGAATAATCTGATAACAAGACTCCTCGGTGCAACTCAAGAAGAGTGAGAAAAGAACAAGAGCTGTCTGCTTGACTTGTCTTCTAGCAAAGAAACAAAGAATTAAAACTCAATGACAAAGGAGAAAATGCTATAATGTAAAAAGTGTGGGATACAATTTGTTAAAATTTTTAATTTAATTTTTGTAGTTATTTTTCCTTAAAATTTTTATCAAGTTAAATGAATTTTTTTAAATTTTATTTAGACAGCTTAAATAGTTATAGTTTTAGAAAAAAACCTTTTCTTTCTATTCTCTCAAACAATATGTTGTAATATATGAGACATTTCTTGTTTATTATATAATCAAACATCAAACTCTCTATTATTGTATGATGAGATGTTTTCACCCTAATATTTTTTTTTTTTTTTAAATTCAATTCTCTTAATACTTAATCAGTGATATCAAACCCTTTTTTAATAATATTTTCTCAATTCTTTTTCTATACTAATCATCAATTTTTCTTTAATTTCTCTCAACTTTGACTCTGAGTGTTATACTTATATGCTATTTAAATAAATTAAATATATATAATACTTCAATTTTAAATAAATTTTGATATTTACGTATATACATGTTCTATTTAACAAAATTAAAAACATTAATATATTTATATAAAATAATATTATTTTTAACGATATACTTATTCTTAATTTTTAAAAATATTTTAAATTTGTCAATGATGCTAGACTTAATAGTTAAAGGTTGAACTGAGCATGGAAAATGAACTAGGTTGGAGTTAATACTATAACATTAATTGTAATGCAAAATGAATAGATGTCAAAAAAATTAGTAAATATAAATCATATACTCCCTCCATTTGAGATTTTACCCTTATTCTACTAAATTACCTCATTAATTGATTTTTCAATTTTCTAAGTTATTTTAACAAGTACGAAGCATGTTTTACACCTTCCCACATTCTGATCACATATGTTTTATAAATTTGTTTTAAGCAAAAATAAAAAAAAGGAAAAAATTTCTCCAACAAAAAAAATGGAGAGAGGTAAAAAATAAATGAAGAGAGCGATAATTTTTTTTTAGAAGAAGATAAAGAGTTAATGAAAAAAAAAAGGATAATTTAGTTTTTTTATGAAGAAAAAACGTGTTTTAATAATTTTTTTAATATGTGTACAAAAACATTAAATGACGGTTATTTTGAATCAATAACTTTTCCATTTCAATCATCTATCGGTTTTTAGAACAGTTTTTGACTTTGACTTGGAGCAATTATATTGACATGGAGGCGCAGATTTAATGGCTTATTCAAATAGAAATTAAATACATATGAGAAATGAGAAGCTTCAGCCTTCAACTATGCTTATGAGAAAATAAAAGAAAAAAACGACTGTGTAAAAGAAAAATCTCTCTCCCCCTCTCAATCAATCAATTAAAACTCAATTGGATAAGTAATATCGACTGAGCGTTTCTGCACTCACCCGGGTATTGACCTCGTGATAAGATGGGTCGTATGCTCAACCTCTAATCAAGCTGTGGTTCAACCGGATTGTGCTTGTTCCATTCCTTGGTTTTTGGAAGTTTATTATCAAATTGAGTGTGTGCTTAAGTTTCCAAAGAAAATATATAATTGTGTAAAACCCGAAAAAAATTGAATTTTTCTAAAAAATAACAAAACACTAAATTGCCGAAATATTATTGACATCGATATAATTTAACGGTCTCGTATTCGTCGAGAACAAACCCAGAACGCAAGGGATCGAGAACAGATGTATCAGGCACTGCTTTAGCGTGTTTAAACATAATTACATCCCACTCCCAGTCTTTAGCAGTTTCCGGAAAGCTTTCCTTGGAGAGTTCTTCAATTCTCGACTCGTGCTCTTTACAAAATTAACCACAAGAAATATATTTCCTTCAGCCCTGGTCGAAACTTATTTGCATAGCCCCCATTTTAACATAACAATCTCAAACAATGTCAAATTGAGATTCAACAAAGTGCATTCCACCCTCTGATTCTATTCCTTACCGTCCTTCTCCCATTCTTCTCTCGCTGTTTTTTCGATCCTTCCGGAAACCTTGTGCCATAGCCTTTCACGATCATCCTCCCCCTCCTACAAGCAAACAAATAAATTCCATTACCAGGCTGAGCTGGCAGTCTAGTTGGCATTTGTTTTTTATTCTGATACTAAATAACTAAATAGAACTTTTGTTTTGAACTATGTTTAATAGGATTAAATATTTAGTTGTTTTTTTTTTTAAAAAAAAATTCAATCTTTTTATTTTATCTAAATATTAAGAATATAAATTTTTAAATAAAATTTTTTAAAACACATATACTTATTTAATTCTAACCTCAAACTAATCATGATAGTTTCAATGACTATAAAAATATGATTTGATCATATTTTATTATTTAGTTTTTTCTTAATAGAACAATATTAAAAAAAAGCATTCAAAAAAAGCTTATTTGGGAATAGGCTTTTTCTATTTAATAAAAAATTATGAAAAAATTAAAAAACAGACTGAATGTTTAAAACATATTGCTTTCAATAAAAAACAAACAAACACCACCTGAATTTTGATTTTGATTTTCTCCATACATTAATCATAAAGATCAAGAAAAAGAGATGAGATTAATACCTGTACGGAGGACGATGTGCCAGAGGAGGAAGCATACTTTTTGAAATCTTCAAGACTAGGAAATCTTCATATGTGATATTAAAGAATGACATTGATTTGCACTTTCATTCTTTTGCAGACTATGCCAGGGGCTTATAAGTCTCATATGCTTTGAAAATATTTCAAGCACTGCATCTTCGGGAAGACGCTTGATTGGATCACAAGACATCATAAACAAGACAACAACTAATTAAACGAACTTCAATTCAATGTTTGTGGAGGATTCTTCAATCGTATATGCTTAAGTTATATACACCCCATTCTTTCTTTCCTATTTCGTCAACTAGGTAGGTTTAGTTTTCTCATATAGAACAGAAAGTAATTAAGAAAGAATAATTTTGTGGAGATGAAAATTTTCTGCAATTTTTAAAATTTGAGATTGTAGGGAAGACGCTTGACTGGATCACAAGACATCATGAAGAAGACAATGTTTGTGGAGGATTCTTCAATCGTATACGCTTGCTTAATTATATAAAATTCTGCTTCTTTTCTTTATATTTGGTCAAACTAGCCTTCTACTTTTCTTGTATAGAGTAGAAAGTATTAAGAAAATTGAAATAATTCTTGTTGGAAAATCTGCAGAAGAAAATTTTCTTCAGTTTTTAAATTTCGAGATTATAAAAAGAATAATGAATAGTTTTTAGAAATTATTTTCCTTTTGAAGCTATCTTCGTATAACAATCTTGGGTGGTGTATGAAAACTGAAAGTGCAGAAAGGAAAAAGTGCTGCCACTCACACCCATCCCCGTTTGCATCACCGTCCACCGCCACTGAAGTTATTTAATGCACTACGGTATTATTGATTTAGAATTGAAAGACTATTTCAATTTTTTTTAGAAACAAAGTGAAATATAGATTAGACTAAAAAAAAAAGAAGTGAAATATAGATTGACAGGATAAGTAGAAATTATTTTCTATCTTCGTATTCAAAAATAAACATATATAAGCCATGGAAAAATATTCTTTCGTTCAATTTAGAACGACTTAAGATTTTCTCCTTCATTTAGGGCCTTACGTTTAGGCCTTGCATAGTTGAGCTAGCACCAATTAGTGCTAAACGGCTCCTATTAATTGACTGGGGTTAAATAGTTCTTGATAACTGACTAGGACTAAACAACTCATAATAGGAAAAAACTATAAACCGTAGTTGTTTTATGAAACACTCTTATTAAAATATCAAAATTATCTTTTTTAACTAAAAGACGGTTCATAGTCTTAAAAAATCAAGAAAATAATATTTTAATTATTTTAAATGTAGCTAAATTTATTAATATTTCTATTGTTTGTACCCAAATTGAAAATGTATCATGATCTAGTAATGAGTTCGGCCTAATCCCAAACCCATGAATAAAAACCCAAAAGAAAGAAGTCTGGGTCCATTTGTACAAGCAAATAGAAAAAGTCCAAGGGTATTTATGAAATTTTGGAAATAATAAACTTGATCAAATATCAAAAGTGGGTAGTTATATGCGATATGAAATATATCAGGGGAACAAGCTCCAATGAGGAAGACAAGTAAGAATTCTTAAAGATCAAGATCACACAATGAGATAATGGAGGAGTCCTCGAGAACGAGCTTCCTTAATGTGGCGACATGGGTTGTTTCTTCCAGAAGGAGAGAATTTTGAGAAACGGAGACTTGCAAAGTCTCACGTCTATAAAAGGAGCAGAGAAGGAGGAAGAACTGAGAGCCAATCAACAAAACAGGCATTCAACCAACCAATCAATCAATCAATCAAATAATCGATCGACTCAATGTCAATAAGCAAATCCTAATCCTTTAATGTGCTTTCTAATTTCAACAAGTTTTCAACACTTTATTTAATCCTAGTCAGACAAGTTTCCTGAAAATTTCCAACAGATTTTCATTTATTCATAGTGAAATCCAATATTTTCTCTACCAATTTCAACATTTTTGTTGCAAGTTCTATTCAAGTTTATCGAGTTTTCAAACACAAAACTGTTACAAATAAATCCACCTTTGTTTACAATTTCCCAAAGATTACTGCGCATATTCAAATCTATCAACTGGCAAGCACTTGTTATTTCCCATTCCTACCCATGGTACCCAAAACTTTTCGCACCACTCTAATATCAATTCGTGATGTTTTCCACTTTTTGATTCTAGGTATCGTTATGAACTGAACCTTACTACAAATGATTAGTTTCTATCTACGAGTCATTCCTGGGGCTTTGAACATTTTAATTTCCAGTACCCTAATTTATTTTGTATGTTCATGTAAAAATAAAAATCAACATAACATATTTGGCTGTGGGATTACATCTTTAGAAACATCATCCCAGATTCGATGCCACAAACAATTTTGAGAAACTACGTCGAGTCTCGCATCTCAAGATCTCCGATGTTGCAAAAAGCAAAGACAGAAAGGATCTGCTCCACCCATGGTGTGGAAAAGTTTGAGAGAAATACAACAAATCTTATCGTTATGGAAAGAATTTGCATCACAACCCATCGTAGGAAGCACAGTATTGGGGTAATATAGATGTATTAGACAGATATTCATGTTCCTAATGTTTGCGAGTTTAAATGAGCAAAAATCTATGAAGATTAAACGACAATGATGCACCGCTTTCTAGATGAAAAAATGGCTGATCATGCAGGTTGAGTCTAAACAACTCAATGTTCTTGCTGAGAAAACTAAAGCCATGTTAAAGTATGCACAAGCATTGATAGATGAAGATGATGAACATACTAGAAAAACATTCGAGCAAATTAAGGCTAATGTGGCAGAGCGAGAAGAACAATCTCAAGTAGAAGAGATTATCCTGAAAGCAATTTCAAAGATGGTCGGACCATAGAGGACATAACTGACTTCTTGATTCATCAAGCAACAAGCTAATGAGCATTGGAGACAACTATCTATTGAACTCGAGGGACAGCTCACCAGGAATTTTTGGAAGTAGGTGGACCTCACCGCTCTCCTAAAAAGGTTGAAAATCGATATCTTCCTCCCCATAGGAGAGAAGAGGGAATTTCGAAAAATTTCAATGGAGAACGTTTAATCATGTTAGGACAATGGCTCTTTAAAGGGTGTATGCTAACACTAACCCGGTTACAAAACCTGGAGTTTATAATGAGCCACTTCCTTTAGCTGGAGGCATGGGGGGCACTATTTCACCACCCTTAAGGGTAGGTATTAATAGAGGGCCATAAATTCCTCAACCTTTGATGCAACCACCTCTACCACCAAACTTGGAGGCAATAAGGGAAGCGGTATGAGAATTATACAAGCATGGCCTTAGACAAGTTGGAGGCTCATAATTCTATAAGCCATATTTAGAGGCAATAGATAGAGAGAATCCTTGTAACACCCAAAATACTCCTAGAATTTTTATAATAAAATTATTATATATTCCTGCATAATTGGCCAACTTGGGTATTTTTCTGGGAATTGTTAGATGAATATTGATTAAATGATTATTGAATCCAGAAATAAACCCAAGTGAAAAAGAGAAAATATGGAAATTGTAAAATGGGGACATGAGGGTCAATTGTAAGTAAGTATATATGTCTAAGTGAAAATTAGAGAAATAAAATGAGTAAAGGGAAAATAATGTAAGACTTAAAAATGAATAACAATAGAGAAATGGAGGGACCTAATATAAAAAGAAATAAAGAAAAATCAAGGAAAGGGCATGTGGCATGTAGGAAAGAGGGAGTGAAGTTTCCTCCTTAAAGTATCGATTAATGGTGATCCAAGAAAGGAAAACAGAGAAAATAGGAGAGGATTTTATGAGAAGCTCCTCACTTCTAGATTTCAAACGATCTATACCATAGGTTTCCGACTACAAGAGGGAAAGTCCTTCCTCGTGACAAGAGCCGCAAGTAGACTTGAATCGGGAGTTTCACAAAACTCCAAGAGGTAGGTCTTTTCCTACTGTATATTTCTACCCTAAGGGTCAGGTGGTTATCTCACTAGGGAAAGTTTGGTTGTGTTTAAACCATGGGAATCCGCCATAATATGGCGTGATTACCACCTAGGAGTTGATTTTGGGTAAGAAATAAAGGAATTCGAAGTGAGAGTCCTCTAGTAATCAGTAGGTCTCACTGAATAACTGATGTTAGGTTTTCACTTCACCCACCTCCAGAGACCAAGTTATGGTCCTTGCCAGTCATGCAGGTTAATCTGACCTCATGCACAGGCCAAGAGACTACAGCAGAGGTCACGACTCATCCTCAGATCTGCAGAGGTCACCTTGTAGACCCCATCCCTGTAGTGGCCGGCCTGCCACCGTCTGCTGGGATCACGCATGACCTCCAACTCTAAGGTCATAACTCCTTCGTCCGAACTCCGGATTCTATGTTCCCTTGTGACTTATGGAAAGCCCATTCAGTCAAGAATCCATTCGTATGCCCGAGGAGGATAATAGATGCTCGATCGAGGTGTTAGACCGAAGCATCGAGGTCAGGCCACTCAATCAATCGCCTACTGTGACTACGTATGACCCCTCCAACTTTGGAAGGTCATAACCCTTTGTCCGAACTGATTCGGTGTTCTTACACTCTATGAAAGTCCATTTAATCAAGAACCATCTATATAGCTTGTTGAAATTGGAACTCATATTAAACTCAAAATCAATCCTAACCAAAACTACGTAGCACGCATGAATAATATTGTTTTTAACGGTTTTGGCAGGACTCGACGAGGGAGGAAAGCCAAATCAGATTGAGATTCCAAGGATTGGAATCAAAGTGAGATTCGGGTTTGTTCTATCGACTTATTCCTCGCTTCAAATCTTTGCATGTTTGTTCTTCCGACTTATTCTTAGTTCTAAGTATTTTGGTAGTTTACCAAGTAACTATGAAAATGAATACACGAATGAGTATATGAGATGAGTACATAGATTGAGTATATCTTTGAAAAAACATAAAAAGTGAATATGGAATCGAAATGATAATTGATAATTGAATGAATGCGAATGATAAGGACGGATTCCTATCAAACGGAACTACTATAAATGTAAATTGAATGATATCAATGAATCGCTCGACGATGCACCAATCTAAGATCCGGTCACTTAAGGCACCCAAATTACCTAATGTCCCACTTCAAGGATGCACCAATCGACATCCGTCATGATGGTGTATGACATTTGATTGATACCACATGTTGGGGTGCACCAAACGGCATCCGTCATGATGGGAGACCGAATTGTTAAATATGTAAACACATTACCGAATGATAATAAGGGCGAGATTCATCAAACGGAATCCGTCAGGAATGTGAATTAAATAGTCAAGATGAAATAACCAACATTGACGAGTATAAATGGGATTTCTATGTATATTCTTAAATCTCATAAATTGAATTGTGAAATGAATTGTTGCATTGAAATTGCATGATGTGATTTGGTAAATGATTTAGAAATCAAAGCATGCGAAAAATAAATACTGCGAGTATATGTTGAATTAATAGGCATGGTTTAATTTTAAATGCATGCCAGAGTTATTTGAAGATTGAAATAGAACTATATAGAACCACTAAGCATGAAAATGCTTAGCGTATGAGGTTTTATCTTATGTGTGTTTCAGTAGACAGAAGAGATACAGATCGTGGCAAAGACAGAACATAAAGAGATAGTACGTGCAGATAAGCATATAATTCAATATTTGCATATCATCTCTTTTGAATGCGGTATTTTGTAAACAAAAGGGTTAAATCCCTAACTTGATTTTTGTATATCATTTGAAAAGGGCATAGGAATGTCTTTTCTTTGTAAAATGTATTTTGTTAATGTTTATGGGCCTACCGAATTGCTTTGAATTGTAAATGATTATGGGCTTGCCCAAAACTGAAACCGCTTCCGCAACTAAACAAATTAATAAAATGTTTTTATAAGTGTTGACCGGACCAAAAGTTATACACAAGTCTATAACACCATTACAAAAGGACTATTATCTAATCCCCATCAACGGAATATATAAAACTTGTCAATTTCAAATCTTATTATATACACAAATTTCCGCTAATTAATAATAAGGATTAAATAGAATCACTTTTAAGAATCTGGGCGCCATAAAACTTCAAAGAGACCAAAGACATATACGAATTTATGACATCATTACCAAGGATTAAATAGAATCCCCATTAAATCTGCGCCATAAACTTACTCGATTGTATGCCTTAGCTATTTGATTAGTTAAAAAGATTGTTTCATCTGGAGTAAATCATTTAATGAGTGGTTTTGATCCATATGTTGTAAGTGCACAGTCGAAGAAGTAGTAAATCGATTTAAGTCCGTATATCGATCCCACGCGAGATCTCAAGAATTCTCGGAACAACTACCCCAACTACTCAAAATCTACACTATTCGACTCATAGATAATTGGAATCAGCTTTGAAAGTCAAATAATAAAACTAAAAACGATATAAATAATAACAAATGAAATGAATAATTAGTTAATGAAAGAACAAATTTGGGGATCGAATGTTTATTCTAAAGAAAACATTGAATAATCGCTATTGTGAAGAATCAATTCTACAAATTCTTGTAATTAATTTCGCTTCGAACCACAGATTTTAAAACTACCAAGGAGTAAGGTAGTGAAGTTGGATCTCCAACCTCACCGCTCATCATCTCTTACCTTCACTGCTTCTTTCAAGACAAGGCTAGATGACTACTTTAAACTCGTTATCTCGTTCAGGGTATTTTTCTTTCAATACTTCATACTCCATAACATGGACTGAGAAACCGAGCCCTTAAATATAGTCACCGCAGAGGTTTACACTCGTGATCGGGCTTCATCCTCAAAATTAGAACAACTTATTCTTTCTCAATAGATCCTTGCTAACACTGATTGAATTCACTATTCGAATTGAGGTGAACTCTCCGTGATGCTTAAATTGATAACTCACCCAACTCATTCTCGCTTCAAGTGAGAAGAGGGATTTATCGATTTAATTATGTAGAGCACATTAGATCATCAATATCGCTCAGATACCTTCCGTGAAATTGTTCATTACTTCTCGTGAATGCCTTTCTCTATGTCACTCGTAGGGCCTCCCGAAATCAAAGCTTGAAATAATCTCGCTTCCGGTCTACAGACTGATGTCAGATCAATTCCGTGAAACACGCAAAACCAAAGAAGTCGACGATAACTGTCTCGCAATAATGAATAAAATTCAAGTAGAAAGATAATTTCCGACAATAACGTCAATTCAATGTAGCCGGGTTTCTCACTAATACTATACCATACATTGGCTCGTTGATCAAGAAAACCATCAGAATACCTGAACCGGTGTCTCGAATCCAAAATTTGTCTGAATTCAAACAACTGCATGCACTCAAGAAATATAAATCTGCATTTAGCTAAAACCTTTACAGCTAACGTCCAAATCCAAATTAGAACGAAAATACAAACTAATCTAATATAACCTAAAATGAAAAGAAAAGAAAGAAAAAATAATAATAAAAGTACAGAGCCTTCTCAATGACCTGCATCTCTCTTTCAAGTCGCCCCTGAGCTACTTTTCTTCGCATGTACCTGCGCACGATAGGTTCCGGGTTAGGCCCCACTCGATCGCACTTCTCGGACTCCGCGCTAACCGCCTAATATACATCGCCGCTAATATCGAAGTCCTTGCCGCACTTCGTTGTCGCAGCTTTGCCGCAGTAAGCCTTTTTGTTTGGTTGGGCATGTCTGATTCAATGATGTCGCGATTTCACCTTCGTGATTTGATGTCATGGCCTCTGTGATGTTGTCGCAACCCTTGGTTCTGCAGCGGATGTCGCGATATCTTCTCATGTCGCGACCAAGTCTCACTGATGTCGTATAACCGTGTGTCACGCGACCCTTTTCTCTACAACCGCTGTCGCGGATCACTGATGATGTCGCGACTCTTTTGTAGTAGATGTCATGTACGCCTTGATCTTGTCGCGATCTTATGCATCTGATGTTGCGACCATTTAACCGATGTCGCGACATAAATGCTCACCAATTGTTTATCTTCTGGTCGCTACTTCTTTTCGTGTCACACTCATTTTCCACTCAGATCGTTAAATTTCGCGACTGATTGATGTCGCGATGATCATGTCTTCTTTATCAATCCTCGGTTGTTTCGACCTGAGTTCCTTTCACGCCAAATTTCGCTTTGTCTTCACTACGCTTCATTTGGCATTGGAGCTTTGTAATTGCAACCCGAATATGCATTTTGATTTATGTAAAAGCTTCACGACATCAAATTCTTTAACTTTGCGCTCCCGCTACAACTTCCTTCACCCAATTATATTAGTACCGCTCAGCCACATTCTCATTCCTTTTACTCGCAAATTCGCTATCTTTGAATTCCTCACGCATGCCATTGGTGAAGTTTATTCCATATTCTTGCATATAAATCCTGGCTCTTTTATATAAAAACTAATCAGAAAATGGATCGAAAATAGATGACTTTTTAAGTTTATCAATAAGATAAATGAAAACGTCGAGTAAACCGGCCCTCGGCTCGATCCGCCATTCGGGTTAAATGAGGATTCTGTCGCTGCATATCTTTGAAAAGAAAATTTAATAACACGGAAAATAAAAGAATTGCAACCCAAGGTCCCTGTGGCTTGGTTCTGATCACATTCTAGTCGGGCTTGGCTCCTGTGGGTCGCCACAATCCTTACCTAAGGGGTATAGAATTCCCAACTTTATTCTTAGAGAAGATGAATAATCTAATTGGAGCATGTGGGCCGCATTCATAAAGATGTAAGATGGGAATTAGCTAACTATGAAAATTTCTCCTATCTCAAACTCAGGTTATTTCCTAACTCATTAATAGGAGTTGCTTTTACTTGGTATGAAACTTTGCTAAGGAATTCTATCATGAGTTGGTAGGAAATGGAGAGACAGTTCGACACACAATTCTTCAAAGTAGAACCTAAGATTTATATAATAGAATTATCAAGGGTAACCCCAAGGGGTGGAGAATCAACAAATTCATTTATTGCTTGTTTCAAAAGAATGAGGAATAAATGCAAATTCCATATCCTAGAAATAGAGTACGTGAAGATAGCACAAAGGGGACTTGATATAGAGTTGAGGAAGAAGTTTCAAGGTATGGAGTTCAAAGACTTTTATGAGCTTGCTGCTAAGGTAATAGAGTATGAAGAATTATTTAAGGAAGAAAGTCAACGAAGAAAGACCTCCATGGGAACTTAATGCCAAGAGGTCAATTATGAAGAAATTATAGTAGCAGATCTCCCAAGTACAGGTTCCTTCATTTGTCCTCTACTGGTGAAGAAAGAGCCTAACTTATGGAAGAAGTCACAGACCTCCAATACACAAGCACAATATACTTTTGATGTGACAAAGACCATAAACCTTGGCTTCCTTTCCGAAGGAGAAATTCATCACATTTCAAGATCGCCAACTCCCCCGTGCCAGGAAGAGGAACCAGGGAAAAGTATGTTGTAAGTGATCATAACTCTTGGAATCATGGTACTAATTCTTATTGGAGTTTCAGGAATATTATCCAGGAAAAAATCAACAAGGGAATAGTGAAGTTCCTTGAGAAAAAGGAGGCTATAGTGGTTGATGATGACCCTTTCCCACTAGTGGCTTCATTCAACATAGCTGCTATATATATGAGATCAGTTTTGAATGAAAAGGAGGATGAGAAGTTTTATCCTAATGTCAAGATAAGAAAGGTAAGGATTCCTAAACAATATATGGTTTATAAGGATGAATTGATAGTAAAAGGAAAAGTGTCTACAACTAGAGAAAAGGAAAATAATGGAAGGTATCCATACCATTCAAAACAGGAAATCAAGAAGAAGAAACCCTCTAAAGAAAAGAGTGTTCCTCCAAAAGAGAGAGAGATATACTTTCCAGCGAAAGTGAAATGACACTTCAAGGAGGAAAATACCTCCTAGGTTTGTTATCCCTTCTCCTGTTCCACTTGAACAAAAGTGGCATGTAGTGCAACATAAAAAATTTCCTTAAAAGCTCACCGGAACTCAAAAGAGAAGGATGCAGAGATTGAGAGCTATGGAGAAAAGAAAATTACCCGAAGAAATGCCAAAGGAAAAGCCAAAAGAATTAGAGAATCTGAGAGGAGTGAGGCCTACTTCAAAGGAAACCAAATTTGGAAGGAAGACTACATAAGATGAGAAGTCTACTTGCGGATCTGATGAAGAAGTGGATTTGAGAACTATTCTGATAGGTACATTTCCTATTTCTTTAAAATGTTATACTATTTCTCTAACTTTACCATATTTTTTCAAGTCAAAAGAGATGGAGGAAAGCTTAGTAGAGGTAGAGAAAGAAAATTTGCTAGTAGGGGAAAAGCATAGTTAGAGGGTAATCACCATTGACCCCTTTGAAGGAAGCAAAGATTTGAAGGTGATACTAGAAAAACCTACTGTGGAGATGACCAGGCACATAAGGCCTCCTTATGTGAGAGCATACTTTCATGGTAAACCAATATCTAAAGGTATCGTGAATACCGGATCGCAGTCAATGTGATGCCATCGGTGATGTCGAGAGCTTTAGTGAAGAGGCGCTGTGACGGATTGAAATGAGTGTTCAGGACATCTTATTGAGAAATCTCTAAGCATCCCGCCAGACCCTATCGACATCACCCGGTAGTAAGACTTTCTTATCGCCTTCTTCATGATTAATTCTACTACTAATTATAATGCTTTGTTGTGGAAGTTATACTGTGATTCATGCCAATTTATTTCATATTGCCCTCCTTCACCAATTTCATCAAGTTTGGAAAGGTGAAGAAGTAGAAGTGGTATGGGTAAACAAACAACCTTTCATTGCAACTTTAGATTATGTGGAGGCTAGTTACTATGACCAAGAGTTTGGCCTAATAAAATTCAAAGGCAAAAAGAAGAATGAGAATCCAAGGGAAATATACACGGAGTCTAGAGATACTGGTGACATTCAAGACTAAGCTGCCAAGCTTCTGAAGACAACTGCTATCATGCCTTTCAGGCCGATAAAGGGTCGATGACTAAGTATTCTCATGAAGAGAATGTGGTCGTTGCTATTGCAGTATTCAAAATGCAAATGCAACAAGTTACTAAAAAAATTGAAGAAGAACAGTTCCAAGACATTTGTGGAGCTAAAGTAATTTATGAAGAAGAATTAGAGGAGGAAGAAATTTAGATTGAAGATTTGGAGCAAGCTCCTCCTAAAATGGAAGACACAAGCCTCGCATACATCCCATGGAAGAAGTCTACTCCCTAAGACCGACACTTCCAAACAAGTCACACAATGGCCCCCGAAGCAAGACAAAATAATCACAAACCGGAACATAAGACCGACCCAAAACAAGCCACAAACACATGCCCTGGATAGTCACAGGCTCGCTTAGGCGTAGCGTACCTCTGCTTAGGCAAAGTGGTTCGCCTAGGTGTAGCTCCAATCTTCATTGTGAAGATTTTCACCTCCGGCTAGGCGAACTAAGGTTTGCCTAGGTGAAGAAACACTAAGTAGAACCCGAAAATGCAGTTTTTCTTCGCCAAACGGGCCCTTAACCAAAAAACCTTCTTTTCTAGGCCCAAAGATGGAAAGTAAGCTGGCTGCAGAAAATCCTCTACCCTGTGAGCTGTGATACACAGAAGCCCCTAAACCCGATAACTTCTCGATTTCCTAAATCTCCCCTCGATCTTTAGCCAGTCCTCTCTTAGGTAGCCCACACGATTCTCTGCCACGCGCGAACTTTGTTCTCGCTTCGACGAAAACTCGACCCACCCGAACCCAGATCTCGGGAAGGACCCGTCTCCTTTCCCTCTTCTCCTCTCTCGCGTGAACTAAGAGGGAAATGGACTCTTTTTTCCTTTAATTCCCTTCTCGTCCCAACTTAAACTTAAGTTGGATGTGTGGCCACGTCAGCCACATGTCCACTCGCTCGGGTTCTGGCTCCACCGGCCCTTCCGTCTCCCGCTCAAGTTCAATTAACTCCATGAACTTAACCCAAGTCATTTCCGACTAGATTTTCAGAACAATCTCATCCCTGGGAGTCACTGATACCATCACCCCAAAAATGTGGAACTCCACTGCCTCTGCACCAACCGAAATTCGCTTGGGGGTGACTAGATTTCGAGAGACGAATCCAACAGTGAGGTCCATTTTTTCATCCGAGATCTAGAAAATTTCCAGGCTTTCAACCTTTACTATTCCAACAATTTACCATTTTTCCATTTCTTCATAAAAATTTGATTTTTCTCAGGTTTTACATTCTCTCCCCCTTAAAAGAATTTCGTCCCGAAATTCCCACATACCGCACAACACAATCTCATGCATATGCAACAGTCATTTAACATCGATGACTAAAACATACATTCTTCCTTAAACAAGAAGAGATAGTTGGCACGCATGGTGTCTTCAAGGTCCCATGTCATTCTTCCCATTTACGGTGTCGCCACAACACCTTCCACTAGCCTCACTTGGCCTAGTCGCAAACCCGATCCCCAAATTTATCCATGATACGCACAGTCCTTCCCTCGGCTGTCCCATCCAGATCACCATGCTTTTCTCCCAATCCATTACATGAGTCGGATCTGGGGTGTACTTCTTAAGCGTAGAGACATGGAATACCTCATGTACACTCGATAAGCCTGGCGGTAAGGCCAACCGGTACGCAACCGTACCTCGGTGATGCTTCAAGAAGACATGATCACCCACCTCAAACTCTAGAGATTGCTGCCGCTTCAACAGAGCCTCTCTTATGTCCTAAGGTTTCTGCTGGGCTTAGAAGATCGTTTCCAGATCGGGCTCCACCTTCTCAAAGTCAAGGCTCTAACCAATTCCGGACCCATGGTGGTTCTCTCTCCCATTTCTGTCCAACAAACTGGAGATCGACATGGTCTCCCATACAATGCCTCATAGGGTGCCATATGTATGCTCGCTTGATAACTATTATCGTAGGCAAACCACCAAGGGAAAATGCTCTTCCCATCTACCCTTGAGATCTAGGACACATGCCCGTAGAATGACCTCTAACGCTTGATGGTCCTCTCTGACTGAGCGTCCGTCTGAGGATTTAAAGTTGTGCTCATCATCAACCGTGTCCCCATGGCTCGCTGGAAACTCTACCAAAAATGAGCAAAAAAACCTAGGATCCCGATTCGATACTATGGATACTGGTACTCCATGTAACTGAACTATCTCTTGTATATACAATCCATGCACCTTCAGTGTGAAGGTCATCCGCATACTAAAAGTTGCGTCAACTTAGTGAGTCGTTCACTATCACCCACATCGCAACATGCGCCGCAATGTCCGCGGCAAGTGAGTCACAAAATCCACGGATGTGCTCTCATACTTCCACTCACCACCCCCAATGGTCGAGTAATCCCGTCGCCTCCGGGTGCTCGAAATTTTTACCCGCCGGACACGTGAGACATAGTCGAACGAAGTCTCCTACATGTTTCTTCATCCCACTCCAGTAATACTCGCGACGTAGATCGTGATACATCTTCGTGCCACCTAGATGCACTGCAAAACGAGAGCAATGGAACTCCTTGTGAATCTCCTCTCTCAGATCTTCTAACTGGGGAACCACAACCCGTCCCCTATACCAAAGACTACCATCTGAGTGCATGGTCCAGCCTTCACAACTCGTGATCCGACTACAATACTAAGTCCCCTCGCGATGACTCGCCTTATCCTTGTAACTCGATCACTCGTTTAGTAGGAGGGCGAGCTTACCAACTCCCAACGTACCTTGAGCTCCGATCACTGCATCGTAGTCCAAACTATCCCACGCCTCTAGCATTTGCCATTCTGGCTTATATCAACAACACTCCCCATGACTTCTGGCTGAGTGCATCAGCCACCACGTTTGCCTTAACAGGATGGTAATGCAAAGTAAAGTTATAATCTTCCAGATACTCCATCCACCTGTGTTGCCTCATGTTCAAGTCCCGTAGTGTAAAAATGTACTTCAAACTCTTGTGGTTTGAAAACACCTTGAATTGCTCACCGTATAAATAGTGGCACCAAGCCTTTAAGGCAAAGACAATGGCTACCAACTCCATGTCATGTTTAGGGTAACTCTACTTATGGTTCTTCAACTACTGAGAACCATAAGCCACCACCCTCCCAACCGCATCAAACACATCCTACCCATCCTCGAGGCATCACAATACACTACGTGACTGTCTCCTCTTTAGACTACTGTCAGAGCCGGGCAAGCTCTCCTCTTCTTAATTCCCCGGAATGCTCTCTCACACAAGTCATTCCACTCAACTCGACTCTCCTTCCGGTTAACCTCGCTCATAGTATAACTCCAGAGAAGTCCTCACGAACCTCCCGTAATACCCATCCAATCCCAAGAAACCGCTGTGATCTCAAGACCCACTTCGTCCTCCCAACCATAACCGCCTCAACCTTCACTAGGTCCATGGATACGCCCGAGGTCGATACCACATGCTTTAAGAATCTTTACCCCGCAAGCCAAACTCAGCCATTAATTTGACATACAATCGATGCTCACTCAAGGTCCGATAGAACCTCAAGGATCTCACGATCCTCCCTGACTTAGAGGTAATCAAGATGTCATCCACAAAATCACGACGAATCAATCTAGTAGGCTAGAACACCCTACGATAAGATCCATGAATATCTGTGCATTCACAATCCGAACTACATCACCGTGAACTCGAAAATGCCCACATCACGCTCTAAACTCTATCTTAGGATATCCGCTCCCTAATCCTCAGCGTTATAGCCTGTGAGATCTATCTCGAGCACTCCACGCCCTTAACCGATCAAACAAATCATCAATCCGCTGCAAGGGTACCTATTCTGATAAGAGTCTCATTAACCGTCGATAATCTATACACACCAAGAGTCTTGTCCCTATTCTTGAAAATGAGAACTGAGCTCCCTAAGGTGAAGTGCCTGGCCCGATGAAACCTCCGTCCTATAATTCTGTAATCAGACCCCGAGCTCCAAGAACTCAGAGGCGCTCATTCTATGCGGTAGTCATAGAAATACATGCAAAATGTCATGTAGCTCAATAACGAAGTCTACATACGTATACGGAGGTAATCTTAGTAGTTCATCCGGAAAGACATCCTCGTACTCACAAATCACCCGAGGTAGATCCGAAATCCCTGTCTCTGTCTCATCTTCAGAAAGGTCATACCACCCTATCAACTCGCCCATGCCACTTAGGAGTTTACACTATCTGTGCAAAGCATCATGCTTATCCCCCGAAACATAACACAGTACCATCCAAAGGTGTAGGTCAGAACTCCTCCTACGATCACAATCAATGACGTAATGGATTACAACCACCCATCCTAAGATGACAACCCGATGATGTCTGATCAATTCTTAGGGTCCAGCCAATCCCCGATCAAAACTCGAGATATTCAGGCCTACACTCTCACATATCCGATCAACACCTCACCCTAGTTCCTAGAGAACTGTTAATACAACGGCTTTTCCAAGGTTTCACCCCAGCCCAATTCTTTCACGCATGGTGCAACAATGAAATGAATGAGATGCACCGCACCCAAACAATACTCAACATAAGCAAAATAGTGCAGAAAAGTAATCTGGGGCCAACCGACCGGGTCTACAGCCCGCCTATGGCATGGCGTAGACACGCCCTGTCCCCGGGGGGTCTGGCCCCGTGAGCCCCGTCTCAACCTCAACCTGCCCCGGCCCATGTGGCCCGCTCATTTAAATAGCAGGTGCTTGCGTAGCACCCAGATTGATACTCGGCCTCCGCCCATGCCGGGTAAGGAGAACCAAATCACAGTCCAGGTATGTCCCACTAATGATCAAATTCATATAGTCCCATAGCTCCTCGGGATCCTGCCTCAGCAATCCTGTCTCAAGTGTCCAAGCTAGTGGCACTGGAAACACACTCTCGCCTTGATCGGCTAGAGCCCCGGCGTCTCCCATTCCGTGATGAATTCATCCCCGCCTCAGCCCTAGTAGCCTCGGGCCTGCCTCTCGAAACCATCATGGAGCATAAGTCCTCTACTTCTTTCCCGAGCTAGAGAAAGAGGGTTAACCCTTCTTTTTCTTAACACTAGCACCCGCATCTCGGATGCTTCGTGTGTCATCCACTTCCCTCTCTATGGCCATAGTTGTCCTGACCATCGAGTCCATATCTTACAGGAGGAGTCCCACAATTTTACCCTAAATGGATAATTTCACCCCCATCCTCAAATTTCCTCACTTTAGCCATGTCCGTGGCCACATAATTATCCGCAACACGCTAACGCAGTGAACTTCTCCACGTATTCAAGCACCATCATCGTTCCTTGTTTCAACTCTAGGAACTCCCTAGCTTTTGCATGTCGTAAGTGTGATGCCGGAAATATTTCGCCTACAAAGAGCTCACATAATTTTCCTAAGTGACGCCCAAGTCTCGAGGCTTTAACCCAATCCGCACCACACTCGGGATTCACCTCTAGTCGGTCAGATAGTTCCTATTCTCATGGTACTGAGGTGATCTCCATAGCCTCGAAAAATCTCAAGCTGAACTTTCCTAACCAATGATCGGCTTCCATCTGCTCCCCTTCTCCTCAAGGTCGGAGGATGATCGCCTTAAACTCGATATACTTCTCGCCCCTCCTCGCCCACATTTTCACTAGCCTCCTCGTAATGGTAGCCACAACACTAGCCTCATAAGGAATGCAGTAATTAACACTTAATAGCCTCCATGAAGGCTTGTTAATCAAAGACCAGTGGTGGTTGGTTGATACCCATTCCATTGTCTTCAAGGCTCCTCTCGACTTGCTAGCTACATGTCAAATAGCAAATCGAGATTTCTTTCATTAACTAGTATGCATGCCAACTACTAACAGACTCTCAATATCCTCAACTATCCCTGCTTGTTTTCGCTCAACCCCTCTGTAATGTTTTCTAACCCTAGTGTTTCTCTTTCCCTATATACATTTTACCATGCACATAAATCACACAACATACAACACCAAATCATGTAGCACAATTTGGAACAAAACATGAAATGCACACAATGAATGCAATGGTCTAAACCCATGCCCATCAACTCTGTGGTAATCACATACCTACGGTCTCGGAGCAAAGAAACTGTGACACCAGAACTCAATGAATCTAAAGACCTAGACCCATATCTATCAAGCCCTAGGTAATTGTATACCTATGCTCTGATACCAAGTTGTAACGCCCTAATTTTCGAGGGTCCCGCCACTAGCCAACCCGCAGGTTTTACTCCAGTCATCGCACTTGTCTGCACGATCTAAGATTCTGCTCCTGGCCAAGCCCTTTATTTTGTCTTAGTTCAAGTTTAAATTACATCCAATGAACTTAACCCAAGTCATTTCCCGACTTTCGAGATTTTCGTGAAATAATCTCACCATGGGAGTCACTTCGACACCAACACCAAAACGTGAAAATCCACCGTTCTAATTCAATGAAATTGTCTCAAAGTGACTAGATTTCGCGAGATGAATCCTAATAGTGAGTACTCGCTGCTATCATCCAGATCAGAAAATTTCGTTGCTTTCAACCCGTACTATTCACAATTCTACCCTTTTGCCATTTTTCTTAAAAATTTGATTTCAATGTTTGCAAAAGAATAAAATATATTAACCTCCGAACACAATCATTGATAATTGATAAATCAAACCTGAAATCCTATGAGACAGAAAACACTATAAAAGTAATGTCTATGGATACACTACTCTATGATTTCTGAAAACCCTAAATCACCGAAATACAACATACTTAATTACCTTAGGCCTTTTATAGTTTGTACAAGTCATAATAGGTTTTTAAAGAGAGTTGGTCCTTCAGTCCAATGGGCCAACAAAGTCTTATAGAGAGCGTGTGTCCAAGGGCCCTACTACAAAATAGTAAACATGTCAGTCCCATTAATGACATAAATTGGCCCTATAAGTGAGTAATTGATTATGCTAAGTCCATAAAATTATTTATCTAACATTCTCCCACTTAGATTGCATAATCATCAACACATATAAATATCATACAAAACTCACTTACTACAGAATCTCCTAAAACAAAATACCATTTCATTTAAATATATATTGCATGCCGACAGGGCAAAACAACATACTAGACTAGGTAGTAGAGATTTTCACAGTAAATCTCTCAAACATGATACCATTCTACTAAGCACTTTCGAGATGCCATAACTTCGCCAGATAGTAGAGATTTACCTAACCATGTCCAATCCCCTAACACACATTATCATTTTATCCGAACATATAGTGTATAGACAGGATACAACAATACAAGCAAACTAGGTAGTAGGGACTCATCATAACATATGTGGATCAATGTACACATATACATAGACTAGAAATCTTAAATAAGACTGCAGAATATATGAGCCAACGTGTAAATAAACTATCTCACAAATAAACAATGATCTACATCAATAAAAATAATTGCAATAAATACATCACTATGATATTATCATGTAATACATAATAACCCCACCGACTCCACAACAATTCCTAATCATTTAACAATCCCATACTGACAAATGCCTCAAATATTCTTAATGATAAGGCCTGGGTCAGTTCGATTTGCCACCATGTCAGGTAAGTCGGTGTGTAAACAATAGTAACGAGGCCCCCTTTTCAACTTTCTCCTTACTAATAGTACATTTTACATCAATGCACCTTTTCAACAATTTAATCTGTCTAACAATCCCAAGGTAATTTTTAAATTATCGAGAAAAACACCACCGCAAAGATTACCACGATACATCATAATAGGCCTCTCAATGGAGTCAACAACTACTCCCAAAACAAGAATAACATTTTGAAGCCAAATTGCATGACGAGTAGCTTCATAACACACCACATATTTTGCTTCCACAAATGAGGATGTCATTACCAATTACCACCAAGACACACTTTGTCATGACAATATATATCCAATGGTAGATTTCTTATCATTCACACGGTCTTTAAAATCTGTATCACTATAACCAACTACATCAAGAGAGTTGGTGCGTCGATATGTCAACATATGATTTTTAGTACCTTGAAGATGCCTAAAGACCTTCTTAATTGCTTGGTAATGAATAAGACTATGATTGCTCATAAATCTACCAAGCATACCCACAGTAAAAACTATCTTCAAATGATACAAACTTGAGCATACATCAAACTACCCACGCAAAGAATAGCTTAACATTTTTCACTCCACATCCTTTCATCATTCTGGGGTATCATCCTGAAAGTCTTTCAAATTCCTTCCTGTGAATCAGTCAATTCCAAGAGAACAATAGTGCAAATCAAACATCTTAAGGATCATATCAATATAGGCCCTATGAGACAACTGCAACACATGGTTAGAGTCCTATCTCAAACAATATTGATCTCTAAAACAAAAGAAGCCTCACTAAGATCTTTCATGTCAAAATTGTTGCACAACATCCACTTTGTCTCAGCTAATAGGTCAATGTCATTAGTAGCCAAGAGTATGTCATTAACATACAACACCAAAAATATAAAACTGCTTCCACTGACCTTCATATACATTATCAACAATACTCTCTTTAAATCCATTTCTAATGATAACCTCAAACTTTAGATATCATTGCCTCGAAACTTACTTAAGATCATAAATCGACTTCTTAAGCTTACAAATCAAATTACCATTCCTTGTCATGGTAGCTAAACTGTTGAAACCATACACATCCTACACACAACTCACCATTCAGAAAAGCTGCCTGACATCCAACCGATGCAACCTAAGTCATAAATGCGCTACAATCGCCATAATAATTCTAAAAGAATCCTTTGTGGATACAAGAGATAATGTCTCTGTGTAATCAATTCCTTATTTTTTTATTAAACCCTTTGGCAACAAGTCTAGCCTCATACCTTTGCACTTGATCATTAGAGTCTCTTTTAGTCTTAAAGACTCACTTGCACCCAATAGGCTTGCTACCATCTGGTAACTCAACCAAATCCCAAACACCATTTGATGCCATTGCATCTTCCATTTTATTTCATCTTCCATTGCATCTAACAAAAAATTTTAGTGCGAACTACTTATGTATGGCCTCATAAGTGATTGATATGAATCATCACTTATAATAAAAATCATGCTCCCGTAAACCTCATAGTCATCGAAATAGTTGATCTCCTAACTTTCATCTTCTCAGCACAACAAGATCTGCTAATAGCTTAAATATCCTGCTCATTAACAACAAGATCATTATGACCGACTATTGGTTCATTAACCACTGAATAAAAAACATCTCTATCAGGAACAATAACACTGGGAATGAATACACTTTCTTTTCTAAATTGAGGCTCCCTTGGACCATTACTATCATAAAAACCAAAACAAACAATCACCGACTCCACACTCCGCAGTATGAGATGGACAAAAGAATCTTGAACCCCGATCCTATAAAATAGTCACAAAATAATCCACTAGTGGCTTTAGGATCCAACTTCACTAGGGAATCATAAATCTCCACTTCAAATTCTTGCAACCCCATACAAAAAAATGGTGCAAATTAGCCTTCTTCCTCGAATTACGCTCAAAAGGAGCTCCAGTAAACATATTTACTCGTAACTTGATTCAAAATATGTCGACATCCTCAAAGCCTCTCTTCCTAGCAAGTAACTGCAAGCTAGAATTTTCCAACATAGAAATCGACTCATATCCAACAATGTGCAATTTCTCCTCTCATCTATGTCATTCGCTGAGATACTACATATTGCATATTGCGCTCAATGTCATACTCATGTAAATAAATTGTGAATGGCCCCGGGTTCCGTCCAGTCTCATCATATTTACCATAAAACTCACAAAAAATCCTTAAAGGCAACCAAAAAATCCGACTTCTCACGGATAAGCTCAACATGTTCATAACGAGAGAAATCATCAATGAAGGTAATAAAATACCTATAGCCACCCAAAGCAGTCGGTGTGAAAGGTCCACAAGTCGGAGAATTCAAGATTAAGAAAAATTCCATACTTCACTAACCTTTCCTATCTGTGTCTAGAAATATGTCCCAAATGCTTATACCATAATATTGAGGAATTGTCATTAGCTATCGGGCGTTTGGAAGCAATAATAGAGTAACAACATAATTAATGTATCAATTTAGACCATTATTAAATAACCAAGTCAATATAAATTGCCACATAAAGCTCCAAACCAACAACTTTATCATCCTTATACATTTCAACTTTGTTATTTCCAAACAAAAAACTATAACATTAACTATCCAAAAGAGAAATAGATACCAAGTTTCTTCTTCTAGAAGGTACATAAGAAACTTCTTGTAACTCCAAAACATATCCAGTGACAAGCTTCAACTTGATTATTCCCATAATATTCATCTTCGCTCTTGAGCTATCTCCCATATACACATGTTGCTCAAGGTTAGTTGGCCTCTCTTTTACTTCTACCATCCTCAATGAATTAGTAATACAATCATTATTTAGTATCAACCACTACTGTGTATTCATAGGCACAATATTAATATTAGTCTCAATCATTAAAATATTACCTTTCTTCTTCTTGTTTTCCTTTTAATTTCCAATACTTCATTTTCAGTCTAACCTTCGTAATAAATTTATACCTTCCATTGAAGTACTTTTTCCTTTCTCCAATGTGATGAGCGCCACCCTTAGGCCTTGTAGACTTCATCCCAAAAAATTTCTTCCCAATAGATTTGAATCCTTGTCTCTTCTTCCGAAAAACTTCGACTTGTTCAATGGGATGTGCAACATAGCACAACATCTCAACTCGTTTAGCGAATGTCATCCTTCTCCTCCTTAACAAAAGAAGTGTACAATTCCTCCGCTACAACCTTCCTGGTATTCAAACTAAACTCATTATCAAACTGAGATAAAGACTCTTCATTATAAAAATAGGTCAGGAACTCCTCTCTAATGTCCATCTTAAGGCCCTTCAACTTATTATATAGGAAAAAAGTAACATAATATGATCCTCTATTTCTTTAACTCCATAATACTTAGTATTATTCAAAAGGTCCAAGTAATGATGCTTCCTTATCCATATCAAACTTGATAAATTCTTTCCTATCTCCTACAGTTCCTTCATATCCACCTTAGGAATGCTAGCATATACAACTTTATCCATGCAATTCTCCATCATCATCATACAACAATTGTTAGAGTGCTTTCAATCCTCATAAATTTTCTTAATAGTTGCATGCACTACTCTCATCAATTAGTTTCTCCGGTGGATCTATCTCCAAAGCCAAATTTTATTTCATAAATGTCAAATTCATAACTAAAGTCTTTTTCTACTTTTGATAATTTGTGTTATCTAATTTCATCATGGCAGTCATTGGCAAAACATTCAGGGTGCTACTAACTATGAAAATAGTAAACACAACAAGGCATTTAAAATATATAAGACAACAACAATTTTCCAGCCCCTCAACACAAAACATAAAATCAATATCGTTAGGGTCTTTGTAGTACTAAAGATACCCTTTCGTGGGTCAAGGATGGTCAACAAAATAACCACAATCAAATGTGTCATGCCCCTACCCCCTCTTGGGTGAAGATAAAGCACGACACTTGATCGAGACTTCTTTTACCCGACTTTCCGACATCGTGGTAGCCCATTTCAATAAAACAAACTATATCATAATATAACTTGTTAAACTACCACCGTAGTGGTGTTTAAAATGTCCTGTACATATACATGCCTGAGTCCCATTTACTTGTATTTATATAAACTCTTCTATTACAAAATTTCACATTTACATTACAAAACAGAATCAAAAACCTACATAAGGTGGACTCCTATCACATGTCATTCCTAATCCACGCAGAATGCTCCTGGAGCGTCCTATTCGGGGCACTACACGAACGAAACACTCGCTGGGCGTTCTTTATAAATTGTTTAAACAGATATCGTATATGACCACTTGAAGTGGTCCACATTTATAGGATACATATAACACAACACATATATCAGAGTTTAAGTATAACAAAATTCTATAATAGAGTTTTCATATAACATACCCTAAACGAATTTCATATCTCCCGTAGGAGTTCAGAACATGAATCTTCTACATAAGGTACCCATAGGTACATTACAGAACAAAATCGGTTTCTTATGCTTTCTTCTTGTTCATTTTTCAGATTCTTATCATATAAATATTTGCCTGTATGTACTTCGCAATAATGAATAAAAGGAACGCACACAATGTGCACTGCGCATTTGGTGACAAGATTTAACGTAGACGTAGTTTCGCCCACGAATGTGAGGTGTCGAGCATAATACAGAGTGTCGCTGCAGACTCAACGCATACGCCGCCACATAATAGAAGTGGCCGGCGATGTCGCCAGCGGCTGGCGGGAGTGTCGTGCTGGATAGGCGTATGCGCCCGCGTGCGAAGGTGCGTAACGCCATCACGAGTGTCATGCGCGTCGGGCGGTACCTATTCATTCACTATCAATGCCAAGCGGACGCCTGGTATATCTATGCCAGGCTTGTTATGTTGTTCTTTAAGACATTAGCAAATAAGAGTGAGAACAATGTCTGCCTGATATTATAGGATCATTCGGCGGTGAGATACAGTATTTTCATATAACTAATATATATACTTGTACAGGCCACTTTATTCACTTATTAGGATCCTCATTAATCAAATGGATGATTGTTAGAATTGAAGAGAGAGACATAAACAGGACCTTTGTGAGGCCGTGACGATACTACGCCTAGGTGGAAAATTCACAGTAGCGACATTACTTCTGCACACCAGTGAATGGGGAAAGTTAGCACCGACCAGGTTGCTGAGCATAATGACCTCGCCTAGGCGAGCTTTATACCTAAGGCGTCGCTCCACGCCTGGAGTGTAGGGAGTGTATGCGTCTTGAAGCAACGAAATATTAGAATTGGTCATTTCACTTTGAAATTTCCTTCAAATCAAAACCAACTCAATCAAAACTCAAAATAAACCATAAAACTCATCTTATACCTTAACACTTATAATAGGTTTTTCTACAACTTAGACAAGAGAAGTTTATGGTAGTTTCATACCGTAATCCATACAAAAAGAGATATTCCAAACATGAATTCCAGGCACAGGATTTTCTTAACTTCTCTTGCCCGGCCTTGCTTTTCTTCTTTTTCTCTTCTTTCTCTTCTCTCTTTCTCCTTTTCCCCACAGCCTTAGCCTTTCTGAAATGGAATCACAGTTACTCATCCATGAACTTATGTTTGGCGCCACTCTCTTCAGTTTAAATTTTCCCTTGCATTTTGACCCTCGATTTTATTCCATTTCCACAATAATTTATCTAGGTGCCCACAGCACCTCATCTTCTTGTGTTATGACCTTTTGGGTCCCTCATTTTCAAATTACCATTTTTAACCTTGACTTTTTGTATTAATCCGGCTTTATCCTTTTCACTTTTAGCACTTAAATCTGAAAAATACAATTTGAGTTTTATTACCCCAAACATGTAATAAACTATTACCAGGGGCGTATATTTAAGGGTGTCTAAAATGTATTGAACCTAAATCAGCTTCTGATGGCTTCGAACCTATGATTCATGGCATTCAATCCAACTCATTATCATTCGAAGAGCATCGTACAAATGACTAAAACCACCAACAAAGTAGCCCAATTACCCGTATAGACCTTGGTTAATAAATGGGAGAAAAATAACTTTTTGGCAATTTCATGAAATATGTAAATATCCACTATGCCAACACATATTACATTAGTCTGCGTAATAAGTACAAAATGAGTCTCGAATGGATGATCTTATAAAATCTCTCCACACTATTATACCAAGTAGGCATAAAGCCTCTTTAGGAAAAACTAACACAATTCAATGTTGGACGTGAATATTTAATTTAATTCAAGATGAACACGCTTGATCATTGAAATTGTTTGAGATACCCAAAAAAAATGCATGTTGTAGGAAATAGTTTAAGGTACAAGAAAATTTTCCCTAATAGTTTGGTAAGAAAAGTTTCCAAGTGTCATTCTAATTACTTGGCACCTAAATCAAAGAATGAATACATACTACATCATGGGAATTACTAAATATAATCTCAAAGTAATCAACCATTTTGAAATAGGTGTAGAGGCTAAATATTGTAAAATAATTTACTATCTTTATGCATAAATATGACATTTATTTTATTTTTGTTGTATGAAGAATCTACTTGATCAAATTAAAATTATCTCATTCAATCCATAACCAAAAAATTATTTTTATGGAACAGAAATAGAAGATGAAGCAGCGGGTTACCTACCTATCCATATATATTAATTGCTTTAAAGAGTATATACCTTCTATAGTAAAAAAAACAAAAAGAATTAATTATGGATGGTAATTACAATTGATTTTATATAGATGGAATTAATAATAGAAAACGTGGAGAAGTAAGAAATTTAATAGTAAGAGTGGGGCAGGGGAAGGCTAAGATTGAATTCATGGCTGATGTGAGGTGCTTCTCCAAAACGAGTAGCTAGGCGACCCACTGTTCGACGATTCGTGTCAGAGAAATAACGAAAAATAAATTCCAACTGGGGGTTGCGTTGCGGGGAAAATACTGGAAGGGGAAAAAAAAAAGGGACTTAACTGGTATGTCTTCATTCAAAGAAAATGGTCATATACCCTAATGCTTCACATAAATCTCCGATTCATCAAGGAATAGAAAATAATAAAGTCAATCTGCATAGATGAATGGTCAATGCCGGAACACAGATTATTATAATGATAAATTATAAAAGAATTTATTATGCATATTAACCATGCTCCGATACCAATTGCTCGAAATATATTAAAAGTATACGGATCAACATATACATATCAAATTCCTTTGAAGCATAAAATATATTAACCTCCAAACGTATTCATTGATAAATCATACCTGAAATCCTATGAGATAGAAAACACTGTTCAAGTAGCACCTATGGATACACTACTCTTAAACTATTCTCTAATTTAAGAAAATCCTAAATCACCAAAAGACAACATACAACTGTTTACTTGTCCTAGGCCTTTTATAGTTTGTGCAAGTTATATAATGGGAACTTGCAAAGGGTTGGTCCCCGATCGATGGACCAATAGAGTCTCTTATAAGAGTGTGTGAGGCCCTGCGCAAAAGAAATAGTAAGCAATTAGATCCATTAGTAAATAAATTATTTTTATAAGTGAGAGAGATTGATTATAATAAGTCCACAAAATTATTTATGTAACAATACATCAATAGACATATAGATACCAAATTGCTAAAAATCATAGAAGATGAAACAACACCCAAGTTAACAACATAATAAATCGGCTCAAACATACAAATTTGATAATACTATAGCGACTAGAATACTTATGACTCCAGTTCTACAACATACTGACGACTATTATTTGATTTATTGTCTCTATATGATCGAATATGTTTTGCCCATTTGAATCACCCACACACATAAAGTCATGGAGACGATCGGGAAGTTGACAATTAAACACGTTTAGTAGTTTCGAGAAAAAAAAAAAAAATATATAGAATAAAAAAAAAAAAAAGAAGACGAAAGAGATTCCTCTAATTTTTTTAGGTAAGTTGTTGTGTTTTCCTTTTGTTTTGAAGATGGATGCTTCGGATGTGATTTATTATCGAGGTTAGAAAAAAAAAAAAAATTTCTAACTGTTATAAATATTGTATAAATGGACACTTGAATGGCCAATAATAGCCTTTGATTACAATGCCATTCATTTATGCTAAATACTTTTAGCTTTCTCACTATTAATGTATCATTTATATAAAGGCTTTTGGCCTTCTCACTATAAACCTATAAATAGGCTGTCAGCAATGAAATAGAAATCGTAATTCACTCTGAATTTTCTCTTTTTGTCTCTTTCTTGCTCTACTCTAATTAACACCGAATTTTACAATGATTCATATTATGGCTCGACAGAAAAATGAGCTTAGAAAATGTATGTTATCTTTATTTTATTTTATTTTATTTATTTATTTATTTTGGATCAATCTTCCATGCTTTGAAGCTATGATGGAAACCACTCTGGCGATGGCTTGAAACCATCTTTAAGATTAATACGAACATAGTTTGATAATAGACCAATCTTTGTGGAAGCTATCGATATTATTCCTTCGTGGCACAGAGCTAATATTCAAGCTGGAAGCGAGAGACAAAAAAAAAAAAAAAAAAAAAAAAAAACTAAGTCATTTGATTTGAAACTTGGGAAGAAGGTTATTGCGGTCTGAAATCTGGCCATGACTTGAAGATAAAAAAAAAAAAATTTATATATATATATTCAAGCTTCCTTTGACACGAAGACAAGAAAAGTCATAATCTGGCCCAGAGTGAAGCTTTTTAAATAATAATAATAATAATAATAATAATATTTCTGATATTTTATTTGAATATATATATATATATATATATATATATATACATAATAATAATATTATTATTATTTTTATAACTTTTAGAAGGATAGTTATATACAAATCGTTTATCTTTGAATAAAATAATAATCAAATTTTAGGGAGATTCGAACTTTGGATCTAAAATTTGATCGAAAATGCTACCACTTGAGCTCGATTACTTTATTAATAAATTTTAACATATTCTCTTTGCTATTAATATATTAATTATTTGAAATGTCAACATTGCAAGCTTAATTCTTTGCCCTTGACATTTAGGCAAAATTATTTATCTTGGATTACGGATCTTTGAAATCCACTTGGATATATGAATTTGGAAATACTATCAAAGGAAGGAAATGTACTTTCCACGGGATCGCTAAAGGCCTTAATTTTCATTACAACTACCGTCATATTGATGCAAGTTTGAAAATTGAATATCTTACGGTTGAATCCATTGATCTCTGGAATAATTTGAAAGAGCGATATGACCATCAAAGACCGTAATACTTCCAAGCAGTTATGATTGAAACTTCATTTAAAATTCTAATTTTGATCGTTGATGACTACAACTTCGGCTATTTCAAATTAGCTCTCGATTGCAGTATGTGGAGAAAAGATCAGCGATACGGGACTTATGCTAAACTTATACTACGCTCATGCCCTCACAACATGCCTACTGGCGTGATATATGACGTCATTCTGGAATATTAGAGATTTTATTGCATGGCCTCCTTACTTAGTGAGCAAAATATGAAATTATTATTAAAAATCATCAATCTGCGTCCTCTTTAGAATTTGAACATCTATTACTTTTAAACGATACCATCTGTTCTATTCATAAACATGGGCAGGCGTGGATATCATTGTGGCGTAGAAAGCGATGTAGTGATGGCATTCTGTGATGAGTAAATGATCAAACATAACTCTTGAGATGAGGAAATTTTAATCAATCTAAAATACAGAAAAACAACTCTATGCTGCCAACCAGAAAGTTGACTCATTGAGAGACATTAAATGGAAGAAACACGGGGCACACAGCAGTAACATAACAAAAGGCCCGAATGCTATAGATGTGGAATGAGGTCATTGGTCCCGTGCCATTAAATGACCAAACATTTGAAGTTGATCTTTTATGGGACTCATTAAAAGGAAAGAACAAACAAGTGAGAATAATTTGATGTGGCGACATAATGAATTTTAATGAGCCTCAATCAAGTCTCTCCCAAAGAAGATGTAGCAGAGTAATGCAAGTGCTTTGTTAACATTTGAGGAGGTCAATTACCTTCTTCATTTTGTCATTTACAGTTTCTTTGAGGATCAGTGAAATCTAAACCATTTAATTGGGTGGTGTAATGTTTACTATGATTAATGATAAGACTGTATATTACTTTTCTTATGTTATTTATCTAAATGCAGAAACTTTGATTTTATATCTACACATTTTCTTTGAAGATATATGGTTTCTCACCTTGAGTCATTATATCATGGAGATAGATAACTTGACCCATTTTATTTTCAGCCATGTGATCCCTCTAGGAATAAAAATATTTTCAAACTTAGCATTGAACATCTAATGTCCAAACTATCTCAGGTCCTGTTGGGACCTAATTAAAGGTTCAGGAAGGCACTCTGATACGTCTTGCCTAATGGTACCAAGTTCCAAATTAATAATGCCCTTTATTTCTAATGATCAATAGGTTGCTTGGGTTGAGATGTTGAAGAAATGGATATCATTGACTTGTATGTGATAAACCAAGTATTACTCATTTTACCTATCTTTTTGAGGCGAAGAAACAAATCTTGGTTCAATGGCTTCTTATCATGTAGGTTATATCAAACATTCTATGAGCCTATTGGAATCCCATGCTATATCATGCCTTGAAGTTCAATGTTTCTAAAGCATTTATATTCTTAGCATGAGCGGCTTGGTTATCACAGGATTCTCACTTGATCTGTATAGTTTTACAAATTCTAATGGGCGTAATTCTTAATGAATAATTTTAACATCTCAACAGTTTTAATTTGTGCACTTGTTCTGTGAAAACAAGTGATTGTTAGACCATCTTGCTAAAGTTACTGCATTCACTACTTTACAGAGCGTATTGAGGGGGTCTTGTGGGCTGTCACCGCAGTGGACCATTCCATTATTTTATGGTCTTGAGTGGTGGTCCACTCAGTGGTCTCATGTTATGCCTTCTTTCTACGGGAATGCTCAAGCGGTTTGCTAGATTACTGAAGCAAATAATTAAACTAAGAGCCCGTTCTTTGATCACCCTATGAATAATTAAGTCTTGATAATGCAGATAATTCTCTATCTGACCTTCCTTAATTATTGCATGTCAATTGGAATAGATGTTTCAATACCAATTATAATATTTTCCTTTTCGAAAATGGGTTAGCTGAATCCTTTATTAAAAATACTGGAGTTAATTGCTGAACCTTTGCTTTTGAAAACCAGACGTGCCTTTTCCATAATGAGTACTATTGTTATCTGCGAGTTAATTAACTCGACCTCTTGACAATCGGGTTATCACCATTGAAAACTGTTTTTGGATTGCCGACTATTTATTCTTATCTGTGTTTTTGGTTGTCTTTGTTTATGTTTCTATTGCTCCCACACACTCTAAACTAGGTCTCAGCGCCGCCTTGTAGTGACTTATGTTGGTTTTTCAATCCTCATCTATTATCCCCTATGTTGAGCCTCTGGGATGAGTTTTTCTTTCGATTCTGCAGTTGTCATTTTAATGAAAATGACACCCGCCATTAGGGAGAAAGCCCAGATTGGAAGGCCAGTGAAAAATTACATGGAATGAATCATCTTTATCTGTTTTGACCCTCACAAGCAATGGCTGGGGTTCAAAAGTAATTCATCATGGAATGGATAATCTTTTTATCATTTTGACCTCTAGCATTAAGTAGGTTGAAAAGATAATTCTGTTTACAAGATCTTTCAATCGATTACTGATGCATTTATTGATTATTCAAAAGTTACAAAATCACATATACGAAGGTGCAAATATCCATTTGAATTGAAATTAATAAAAAGTGAAATATAGCATGGCTAATAGGCTAAGCCACAATTAAGCATTGGCGACCTCTTGGCTCCAAAAGTACTGATTACGAAAAAGAAAAAATGTGGCAATTATACTCACGAAGAGGGCGGCTCCTGACATCTGGCGAATGAGATTGACAAATATAAATAGTGAACTAATAACTGGGCGTGATTGTTGATTATCATGGGTTTATGGTGCTGTGAAGAAATCTCTATCAAATTATATATAAAGATGAAATGGGTAATGCACATATAGATGATGCTTTCTTTCCAAGTGGTTTCTTTTCCAGTGGCCTCCGAGACATCATAAATAATGATGAAGATCAAGGCGCAAAATATAGATGAATATCGACGTCGAAATGATTGGTTAAAATGGAAAGAAACGATTAGCCAGAGTTAAAGTCCGCAGCTAAGCGAGAGGTATTTGGACGATGGATTCAAACACCCCAAAGACATAAAACTATTGGATATAGATGAGTCTTTGTTCGAGCGAAATAGGCAAAAATAAAATGGTCTGCGATATAAAGCGCGTAGTAAGGTTTCTGCAAAGACACGGAATTGATATGAGGAGACATATTCTCCAGTAATGGATGCAACTACATTTATTTATTTAATATATTTATAGTCTCTGAAGGGCATTATGCGGGTGATGGATGTAGTCTGACCTATTTATATGGATCTCTAGATCTTAATGTATATATGAAAATCGCGGAAGGATTGAGTGCGAGTAATGAATTAGCTTAGCAAACATATATTGATCAAATTCTGACGTCTTTATATGGATTGAAACGATCACAGTCGAATGTGGTATAATCGTTTCCAAGCCATTATTTACTCGAAGGATATGAATAATTGATTTGTCGTACGTTTGCTCGAAAGTACTTATTTGAATTTGCAATTATTGCGGCGGTATGTGGATGATTTGAATTTAATTGGGACTCTGAAGAGCTCATCAAAGAAGCGATTTGACTACTTAAAGAAGAATTTGAAATAGAAAGATCTTGGGAAAACAAGAAATATTGTCTCGAAACTGCGGTCGAGTATTGTTGAATGGTGTATTAATCCATCAAGCAACATATACATAAAAAGTCCTGAAGCGCTTTTATATGGATAAATCACATCCCCTTAGTTCCCCCATGGTTGTTAGGTCACTTGAAGTGACTAAAGATCCGTTCCGGCCTAAAGAAGAAAATGAAGAATTACTTGGTTACGAGTACCATATCTTAGGTAGTGGGGCACTAATGTATCTTACAAATTATACTCGACCAGGACATTGCTTTTCGATTAATTTACTAGCAAGATCTGATTCATTTCTCCAGCTAAAAAGTGACTGGAATGGAATTAACGTGTATTAAGATATCTGAGTGGAGCATTAACTGACATGGGATTATTTTATTCTAAGACATTGGAACCACGTGGTGTTTGGTTATGCGAGATCACGAGCTATCTTCGGACCCTCCACAAAAGCTCCGATCACGAGACGGGATATATTTCTTGTAAATCTTGCTATATCCACGGAGATCCCGATCAAAACAAACTATGGTGGTATATCACTCGATCGTTCGAAATACTTGCCGTGCATGGAAATTTGTAGGAATGTGTTGTTTGAGATCGTGTTCTGACACATCGAGGAGAATCGTGGATGATACTTGACAAGAATGAACCAACGGTGTTATATGAAGATGTCTTTGCGTGTATTCTTGTAGTCGAGGGGAGGGATATATTAAAGGTGATGAATTAGAATATTTCGCGAAAGTCTTATCTTTCATGAAGCACAAAGTAGTGGTGAGATCGATGTCGCACGACCGAGATGGGTCGTGTGTCTGGCGGTTATTCCTAGCGCGCCCTCTTTGCAGCGTTCGAGAAACTTGTGCGTCGGATTGGTATCGCATGGTGAAGAATCTCAGGAATGAAGTATCGTATCGGCTCTCGGGAGGAGCGTGTTAAAGATATTGAGTATGCTGTACTCTTCGTACGTCCGGGTTTTATCACAGATTTTAGGTTTCTTGCGGGTTTTAATGAAGCGATAGTAATAATCTTTGTGATTAATTAAATTCGAGGGTGTTATAAATATTGTATAAATATTGGATTTTGAACAGCCCTTAATGTGCTTGTGTGATTCTGATATCATTCATTTATGAGGCTTTTAGGCGCCTACATTGTGTGTCGTTTATGTAAAGAACTTGGCACCTGCATTATAAACTATAAATAGGCTGTCAGTGAAATAGAAATCGTCCCGAATTTCATAAGATTCTCTCTTTGTCTCTTCCTTATCTCTCTCTAATTCTTTTGATTTACAACACTAACCTTTATATGATAAGAAATTCTAACCTTTAATATAGGTAGGATAATGATAACATGTGAATATTCTTGAGAATAATTACATATTATTCTCAAAATATTTACCATATTTTCAACTATCAAATCCCTTATTTTCTTCTGTAAAAATCAACATAATTTTCGTATTTCTTTCTAGGATATCATCTTTCTATCCTACCTTGTATATATACTGTAAATCAACCATATGTAATTCTCAGAAAATATGCAATGCAATACACACTTTCTCTTCTCCCTTTATGGTATGATAGCCACCTACCTACGCCCCAGCTTCCAATAATCATGGCAACTGATGAACCAGTCAACACAGTGATCTCAGCAACACCCAAAACACTGAGCCAACCTCTTCCAATTCAAAACCTTGGCAGCTTTATCACTATAGCCTTGAGTAACAGCAACTACCAGATTTGGAGGAATCAAATAAGAACAATACTACGTACCTGTGGGCTCCTCAAGCATGTCGAAGAATCATCAGCCCGTCCAGAATCTTGACAGTGATAATCCTGCATGACTGATTTGGGAAAGAAGCGATGGCTTGGTGTACTGTCGTATCATCGCCTCTATGTCACCGAAGGTTGCTCCCCTTGCCCTTAGTTGCACCTTTGCCTCCGCACTATGGAAGACGCTTGAAACCCTCTTCATGCAATAAACCACAGCCCGTCGAGCCCTGCTGAGCCGACGACTTCACTTTGTTCGGAAGGAAGACCAGTCAGTGGCTACCTATCTTCAATCGATTGTTGCCATCGGAGAAGAACTTGAAGCGATCGATGATCTGGTCTTCGATGAAGACCTCAGCCTATTTGCTTTGAATGGGCTCCTGGCAGATTATGCTATGTTCATCACCGCGGCGAGTTCCTCACCAAATCTTCGTCCTTCGTCCAACTTTGAGCCAAATTGCTTCTATATGAGCAACGTATTTCGGAGTTCCACACCGTGCCCTCCACTGAAGTGGCCTTTACTGTCAGTCAGAGAGGCAGAAACGACGGTGCTGGATGCAGAGGCAAAGGGGGCAGATTGTTTGGAATAAGCCTTGATTTTCACACAAATTGGGGGAAACTATCGGGCCGGGTCTTCAGTAGGTCAATGGGCCAGATCCAGTCACAATTCACCATAGCCTAATAATCCGTCAACCCACTATAATACTAGCCCACAACCCATTTTCCCTTATAACAACCCGTAACCCATGTCTTACCCACAAAACCGAGGCAATAACACCCAAGGGTCTGAAAAATGCCAAATTTGTAAGAAGCTAGGACACATAGCTATAGTGTATCGTTTGAGGTACGTTGAGTCTAGAAACAACCAACAAAACCAATTTCAGTCCAATAATAATTCCCTAAACCTCCAAACTACCTTTTCAACCCTTGAAAAAAATAAAATTTGTTTGTTTTGATAGTGATCTATCAGTTGTTGTATCAACACCTACCAAGATATGTATCATCCACGAAAACCAGGAAAATTAACTGCAAAAGATATAAGAAGATAAATCATCACACATCCAAGGACATAAGAGATTGAGTCGCGAGTTTAGTCGAAACATATCGCCTTGGTAAGCTTAGAATCTGAAATGATTAAATTTATTTACCAATCGAAGTTACGTTTAGTGCTACATTGGAGACAAGGTTCTCGCTTTTTAAACGCCTTTTTCGCCTAATTCTATCACGGTGAAGCGTAAAATGAATCTCCCTCGTTCCACACGTATCTAGATTCCCAAAAGCACAAATTCTTCTCATAAACTCATGTATACATAAGCATAACACTTAATGCCCATGGAAACTTTTCTTCCTTTGAATCTTGAACTTTAGCCTTGGTTTGGTCTAGACAAACACCTTGAAATGTCTTATAGTCCCATTTTTATTCTTGGGCTTTAATCTCTTTGAATATTCTCCTTGTTTGCAAGCTGATCTACAATGTGTTTATAGAAGGTTCCCTTGACAGCTGCAACTTTTCAAATCGATCTCAATATCCTAGCTTTGAGATCCTGATTTTATTCCATAAATATCATAATGAAATATCTTCCTCCCATAGAAATTTCATCAAATATGATATAATCTATATTTGATTTGTAAAATATTATCCTCTAGTCTTTCTTATTTGTCTCAGAGAATATCAACTCCTAATCTACAGAATATTTACTCCAAAATTCATTGAGACTAAATATAAAAAGTTGTCTCCCATCTTGATCAACTCTCTCGTGTACAAACAGCTATGACAATGAATTTTACTTTTGAAAGCATGCGAGTGAATTTTTGCCTAAGACCATGCAACAACCCTTTTACCACAAATGATTTTTTCTGAGTGACTACCCAATACTGCGGCTACTTCACACATGACTTCAGACCCTCAACTTGCGGAATGTGCTACACCGTATCAAGGCTCTAGTCCAATGATTGTCGGTAATGGTAATGCTCCTCTATCGGCAAGTTAACCTTTAACACACCTCACAAACCTATTTCACTTGAATGACATTTCAATTGTCCCTCACCTTACCACAAACCTTTTATCTGTCGCTAGATTTGTTAAGGATAATTCATGTTCCATTGAATTTAACCCCTTTGGCTCTATTGTGAAGGATTTTCGCACCAAGATACCTATTCTCACAAGTAACATCCACAACAATATTTACCCTTTGAAGATCCCACCATCTTTCCAAAACCATGTTACCTTTGTTGCCTATCGTGTCTCTTCTGATTTGTGGCCTCAGTGTCTAGGTCACTTGTGTTAGTCTATTATGTCTCATTTACCATTTTCTAGTAATATAATAAAACATTGTCATTCAAGTTTGCAAGGAAAAAAGTTCTCATTTTCCTTTCTCGTTATCTAGCGTGTTTCTACTGAACTCTTACAAATTATTCATTGTGATTTATGGGGGTTTGCTCCATCTTTGTCTCTATCTGGTTATCAATATTTTATTCTTTTTGTAGACGACTACTCAAGATTTACCTAGATTTACCCTCTCACCCACAAATCACAAGCTCTCACCTACTTTCAAACCTTTAAAAGCCCATGCTGAAAATCGCTTCTCGGCCACTATTAAAACCTTTTAGTGTGATGGTGCCCCTAAACTTATCAAACGGCTCTTTGCTCAATTTCTCACTAGTCATGGGATTACCTATCAAATTTCCTGCCACTACACCCCCAACAAAATGGTATTGCTAAATACAAAATCTGCCATATTATCGAAACCAGTCTTACTCTTCTCATTCATGCTTCTTTACCCAAACATTTTTGGTTTGATGCCTTTGCCATAGCCGTTCATCAATTTCTTACCTACACCTATTCTCCATCAAAAATCACCGTTTGAAATGCTTTTCTCATTCTCCACCTACTCTTTCTCACCTTAGAGTTTTCGGGTATTCTTGCTCTCCTTTCTTTGGTCTTGTTCTTGGAGATAAACTTACTCCTAAATCCAACATGTGAGTTTTCATTGGTTATTCTTCTCCTTATAAAGGGTATTGGTGTCTAGATCATCTTACCTCTAGAATGTACACTTCTAGACATGTTCGCTTTATTGAGACCAAATTCCTTTTTCTAACAAACCTACTTCTCCTAATTCATCTAACCGTTCAAATCCCTCATCATACTACACCACTTCCTAAACCCATAGCTCTTCCTTCACTCTGACCTCATACTACAACACCACCAAGTCCTACACCTCCCCCGCCTAATCCTACGTCCCTGACATTGAACCCTAGCCCTGCACCTATTCCATCCCTCCCACAACATCCCATGGTCTCTCTGTAAAACCCGGGTAAATTTAAATTTTTCCGAAAAATGGCAAAATGGTAAATTATCGCTATAGTATAAGTTGCAAAACTTGAATTTTTCTAGATCTCGGATGACGAAATGAACCTCACTATTGGATTCGTGTCGCGAAATCTAGTTACAAAAACGAATTTCGTTAAATTCCAAGACAGTCAGATTTTCACGATTTTCGGGGTAACGTGTGTCTAGTGACTCCCAATGACGAGATTTTTATGAGAATCTCGAGAGTTAGGAAATAACTAAAGTTAAGTTTATTTAAAATAAATTGAACTTGAACCGGGGCGAAATAAATTGTTTCGGGACAGAAATGGACCTGCATAAGTCAAGGACACGTGGCACGACGTGGGCTAAGTATCCTTAAGTGACAAATAAGGCAAAAAACTCAGTTTTAGGCAAAAAAGGAGCAGATTTTCTGCTGGAGAGAAAACGTTAGAGAGAGAGAGAGGGAGAGAGCTCCAACTTCTCTCTACGATCTACGGAGATCGGTTGCTCGGTTTTTGTCGAGCCAAGAACTAAAGTTCATCTACGAGACGAGAGCTACGCGTGGGTACTATAAACAAAGGATTTCGCCAAAGATTCATGGGAAGAGTTCGGGAGATCGTGGGTTTCAGGTCTCCAGGAGTTCCGAAAGCTCCATCTCTTCTCCAAGAGGTAGGGATTCCTCATACTTTGATTTATTTTCCATTCTAGGGGCTGTTTGGTTGAGTTTTAATGTCCTAAGGGGCTGTTTGACCATTTTTTCCCTAAGGGGTTGTTTGGCAAAATAATGGGTTATGAGAATAGTGCCCTTTTTTGACCTTATATGATATCCAATTTTTGGGGCTGATTTTCGGTTAAAAAAAGAGAGAATTTAGACTAGTATTCTTCAATGAAATTGTAGATCTATCTAAGAACTTGATGTTAGGCTTTTGAATCACCCAAATTGGACCTCTATAGCAAGTTATCTTTCAGTTTTAAGGAATTTGCCATAGGTTGCCTTTGTTTTAATTTGAACCTCTTTTGTCTGAATTCTTTGGACTGATTTTCAGTTGGGAAAAAGTGAGAATTTGGACTACTATCCTTTCAGGAAATTGTAGCTCTATCTGAGAACTTGATGTTAGGCTTTTGAATCACCCAAATTGGACCTCTATAACCTAAGTTATGGTCCGTTTCCGGGCCTGCCACAGGTTGCCCTGTTTTTGCCAAACCTACTGTCCAAATTTTGGGACTGATTTCTGGTTGGGAAAAAGAGGGAATTTGGACTAGTATCCTTCAAGGAAATTGTATCTCTATTTGAGAAATTGATGTTAGGCTTTTAAATCACCCAAATTCGAACCTCTATAACTCAAGTTATGGTCCATTTTTTGGGGACTGCTACAACTTAGGCTGTTTAATGGTTTGTGTCCTGATTTTGGGATTGTTAGGGGCCTAGTTTTCTGAACTGAGTTCAGAACTATCCTGTGGTCTGTTATGGATTGTTGTGTGGAATGTTTTGTGGGCATCTCTATGCTACAATTGGTCTTGAGGATGAGGTTGTCATTGCTTAAGTTTGAATGACATGTTTGGTAGTAATTGATTGGATGTCAATATGTGTGTCCTAATGTATTGACATGTGATGAATTATGTGTGTAGACATGGCCATTACATGGCATGTTGTAGGCTATTTGTGGATATGCTATGTCATAATTTATCCTATAGGATAAAGTGCGTCATTACTTGACTAAGTAATGATTTGATTGTGATGTTGACATATGCATGTATGATATATTGACATGAATGGAATTTTATGGAGATTATATGCATGTTTGATATAGTTGTCTATGATGCATGGAAAATGCATTATTAAATTGCTCATATAACATTCATCATATGTATAGCATGATATAGCATGCAATGACGCATCGCATTGCATTTATGCATGGGAACATCGCATGACATGGGTGAGAGTGCATGATTATAATCAACACTGCATTTGGTGTTTGATGGTGGGCTCGTCATGGTGGGACAACGTCCAATAGAGTCGTACAGTTAAAATGGAAAAGGAAAATGAAAATATGTGTCGGGTAATAACAAGTAGGGATAGATACCCCCTCGGGTGAAAACCCCGTTAGTTTTGGTTATACATATGTGTCCAACGGTAAAAGCCCATGAAAGTGTAGGAAGGCTTGCGAAGCCTGCGTTGAGACCCTAGAAATTCGCTACCTACAAAAAGACATAGGATTGTGAATATAAATGATCATTGAGGTGTAACATCTAAAAAGATTTTGGTTTGAAAAACAAATGAAATTTGTTTTGTAAAATGATCATCAGACGTAATCCAAGAATGATGGATTTTATCACGCATGGGTTTCGGCATTGTGTGTTAGGAGTCGGTTGGGACTCAGATTTGATTGAGTCGATGAGGACTCGGTACATGGGACATGGTGAGTCGCATTTCATTCATGGCAAGTAGAATTCCATTCTAGGTTTGCATAATCTTGATTGGAATGTTTTTTTTTTGGCGTAGTAATTTACGTGGCCAATATGGATGGGCGTAGCACTGCAGGAATTTACTCTATTGGGCATTGCTCACCCCATCGTGGGACCCCCTTTCAAGTACAGGGAGTGTGCAGGGAGACGACACTCACTAGAGGTCGCCATTGTGAAGAAAGCAGGGTTGTGACTTTGGTTCTTACTTTTGTAAAATATATTAAAACAAACTGTTTTGATATATGTTTTTGTGTAAAGAGTATTGTAATTAAACTCTTAAGGACTATGGTATTATAGCCTTGTGTATTATGTTTGAGTATGGATAAATGGACCCTATGTGGTCACTTTTACTAGTAGATGGACCTGGAGAGGTCATGATATGATAATTAGCCCCAGATGGGCCATGCTATTATCTGTTGTACATGTTGTATTTTTTGGTAGAGCTCCCTGTACAAAGCTGATTAGTACCCAAAAAGTGTTATTTTGAACCTTATTTATTATAGGTTTTGAGTGCTTTTTGTGTACTAATCATTCCTAATCTTTCCGATTTGCACATTGGGTCCCTCTTATTCTCTTGATCGCGTTTTGTGACTAACTGCGATTTTGCGGAGACTAATCGTGCAAAAATTGTTGAGTCGATCCAAGCACGAAGAATTCGAGTTAAACTCACCATAGTAGATAAGAGACGAGAAGGAAAGAGGAGCAGAAAATGCAAAAAATTTGGAGCTGAAGGAAATTCCTACCGCATGCTTGTTCATGCTCATGTACTTATTCATCAATGACATTTGTTAAATTTGCTTTTAGCGCCTGACCTTTTGTTATATTTTTGGTTTTCTTCCCATTCTATCCCTTCTAATACCCTCTGATTTTGGTCTTTTTGTAACTTTGCCTTGTTCTGAGCATATATAAGCCTCAGTCTGTATCAAATGAACATCAATCAATTCGGCAATAAATTTTTGGGGAGAAGCTTTCAGCTCTCCCGTTTCTCGCTTCTTCTCCTTTCTCTCACTTTCTTTCATTTTCTTTTTCATTTTATAGGCATCCAAACATCCTTCGAGGATGACAACTCGGAGGATGGTTGGCTAAAACCCGTTCCTCCTAGCAGACGGGGAAGGTTGTTGGGCGCGAATCCCGAGAGAGGAATCTTTGGAGGTCCCTTTGTTCTTCACGCGGGTATCCCACTGCCGTGCTTGTGTTCCACTCTACTTTGTAGGTTTTATCCCTTGAATCTCCTTGAATGACTATTATTTGGTAAGCTTTTAGGGTTCGAGTGGATGCTTATTGTTAGATCATTTGAGATTCATTAGTTTACCCTCTATGACCCATTGAAGAGGAGTCGGAAGACTTATTCTTCTTTATCGGTGACAGCGTGGCGATAGATGCCACCATTTTTCAAAGGATAAATATTTTGGGTTAGGTTTTATAGCTAAATGAAGAATCGGGTTCGGAGATGACTATAGGTCATCCTCCCGGCTCTGAGAAATGACCCCGGAAACCCTCAGTTGCCCTAGGATCCTAAGCCCAGTATCCTGATACTTCAAGGAGACCTCTTTTATTATTTTTCTTATTTTTCTCCATTTTTATTTCAATTTGCCCACCATCAAAACCCCCTGTTTTCACAAAACCTTAAAATCCAAATTGAAATTCACAATTTTTGAATCACTGCAAATCATTTGTACAAAGAAAACCCATTCCTGAGTTCGACCCTAGAATCGCTATACTGCAGTAGCTTTGCTACGACAGTAGGAGGAATTTAGGATACACATTTGTTGATTTCGGATCACTCTGCTTGTGGCGCGAATCGAATGGCGTCGTGCTTAGGGGATGGTGCCTAAGTGCATTTGGTGTGGAACATGTGATCCTCATCATAAGTATTGGTGAATTTCTTTTATATTACTGTCAGTTTTTTTTATATATTTCATTTCAAAAAAAAAAAAAAAAAAAGTTATTCTGGGGCCCATTTTTGGGGTTGCCTAGCACTGTTTGCAAGAATCCATTTTCGGTGGATTAAAAATTACGAGGCATGATTCGATACAGGTTAATGGGAAAATTAGCGTGATCAAATGGAGCACCTAGAAGGGGAGAACAATACAGTCAGTACCACTGGAAGAAACCCTAGAGCATACATGTCCATGAGGGACTATAGGAATCCTCCATGGGTGAGTGCACCCTCCTACATGGTGCCTCCACAGTATGCACCCCCTCCACATCCACAATCAACCTCTCAAATGGAAGAAGCCATACTGAACCTCACCAAGCTAATTGGGTTGCTTTGTGGAAGCCTTGAAGACAATCAATGCTCAATTATGTCAGAAAATTGACACTATGGAAAACAATGTAAACAAGAGAATTGATGGACTTCAAAGTGAAATGGAGCATAAATTTGACAATCTGCAGTACTCCATTTCAAAGCTTGCCAGTCAGCAACATGCTCATCAAGAGGGAGAAAATCCAGAGGAAGAGTGCTTGAGTGACACCATGGTGAATGACGTGTCAGGAGTCATCACAGATCCTTAGGTATTTATTACTCTTTGTTTATCCATGGGGAGAAGAAAGAAGAAATCCTTCCCTTGTTGAGTAAGGAAGCAGTGGAAAGGGAGCAGTGGAAGACCACCATGAGCACAATTTACCCTTGCCCCCTAGTGACTCAATGTGTATCCTGCCTGCAGCACAACCAACCCCTGGAGCACCCACTGGAAAGGCCACATCAATTGCCTTTGCCGTCTAAAGATTCGAGAAATTAGTGGCCTTTGTACAAGCCTTTGCCACTAGCATCAAAAGCGATGGCGGCTGCACAATCTACCGCATGACATAGTGGATGGTTCGGTCTTAGGTTCGGTTTGGAGCACGAACCTCGGCATTTCTAAAGCTCAACAATTCAATGGGCTCGAAGGCTTAAGGAATTGGTTGGGGGGAGCACAGTCTCCCCCACTTTTTGTTTTCATTTTTATTGTCTTATTTTATTTTATTTTAGTTTATTTTGATTTCTTTAATTTTTCTTTTTAGATTTTCTCTAATTTTTAAGTTAATCTTTGTTCTAGCTTGTTTTTCACTTTTCTGCAATTTTTCTTAAATTTTCTTGTATTAATTTTTGGGTTAGTAGAAAATTTTGAGCTTGAGAATGGTCGGGAGGCGTCTGGCTTGTTGCAATTATAGCGAAATTTTCGCTATGTACAGAAATTTTGCTACATAGCGAAAATGTGTACGAATGGTTCCCAGCTAAAGACAAAAATGAACAGTAAGGTATAAAAATTTTTTTTTTTATAAAAGAAAAATTTGTTTCTCAAAAAAAAAAAAAAAAAAAAAATATGTCGTTATAAGCGAATTTTAAGCTATGCTCTGATAACAAATTTTTCTAAGCTATTGTAGCGAAAATCTATCCTATTTTCTTTCATGATTTTGTTTATTTCATGCTTTTCATCAGAGGCGCTCCGTTTTAGCGATTTTTGGTACCGTTGGAAAGCTTAGAGAGTGTAGAATCCAAAAATAGCTAGAAAGAATACTTTTGAAATTTTTATAAAGGTGTAATTTTCAAAATGCTCCAACTGGTCACTTTTTTCCTCTCTTTTCCTCTCCTAACTTGTTTATTTGAAGCCCAAACGGAGTAAATAAGGTGTCGATGGAAAGCTTGCAAAGTCTCCTATCCAACAACGATCACATCTCATCAAGGAGGTAACACTTCATTCCACAACACCAATCAGGAGCCCGTTGCGAACAATGAGACATTTGGTTGGGGGGGAGAGTTAGCGAAGGAAGTAGCTTTTGCATTTATGTTTTTGTTACTATTTTGAGAAAGCCCATTTTGTGATGTTTAGTGGCTTACTAATTTTCCTATTCGTGAAGCTGTTATACTATACAACTTATTTTTTTCAAAAACTGCACCCATTTTTTTTTTTTTTTGTGTTTTGCCTAACCTGTAGTTTGAAAAATTGAAGCCTTGTCAATTCTATTGATGTTAGATTGGTTCCATGCGAGTGGTGGATGATTAGTTGAATTCTTCTTGCTTTCTACCTTTTTCTTCCACCTTTAGCTAACCACACAGTGCACATCGAGGTTTCTTTAATAACTTTGGCGCGCACAACCTCTTAAGCCTTGCAATAACCTACCCTAGTTTCGTTGACCACCTTCAATAGGTTAAGGACCCCCATGAAAAGAAGGCCAATGCGTCTTCGAAAAGAAAAAAAAAAGAAAAGAAAGAAAAGCAAAGAAGAAAAATTGCAACGCTTTGCCGCAGAGCAAGCCTTGCGGTCAGGGTATATGGCGAAAGCCTTCAAAGCTCGGTGCCCTAAACTAGCTGGTTGGGAGCCACCGACTTAGTGCTTGCTACACGGGTGGATGGGTGGAGTTTAGCAAGTTGTAGGTGCTAGAGTTTCGAAATCATTCGAAGTCTGGGGTGAAACCTAAAGAGTTAGTGGTCGAAAGATCCTCATGACTTAGTGCCTGGCCTTAATTGGTTGGGGTCATCGGTAGATCCGTTACATGGACTTTGGTGGTCGATTCACTTAGCATTGCACCCTACAACACAAAAAAGTTGTGGAATAAGAGTGGGTCTTTGATCTATTTAAGGTTAGTTAGTGTCTGGGTGGCGCGAGCTTGGTTGGGGAGAGTGCGGTTGCTTGGTTTATTGTTGAGAATTGATCAAACAAACACTTAGATTTTGGTGGGATTTACGGATTGATTCATCGGAAGGAAACTCTTTTGATACTCAATTTTGTATGACATTCATTCTCTCAAGATAGTTATTGGACAAGGCTTTGATGATTCTTACTTAGGGTTAGGCATTACTCATTTACAACCTTTTTGAAATATATTTTTTTTTGTGAACATATTTTTGATTTTGTTTTGTATGCTCCCTCTTTCTTTCTTTCTTTCATTGCTAAGGGACTAGCAATGTATAGGTTGGGGGGTGTGATTAGTGCCCAAAAAGTGCTATTTTGAGCGCATTTATTATAGGTTTGAGTCTTTTTGTGTACTAATCATTCTAATTAACCCGATTTGCACATTAAAGGTCCCTACTATTCTCGCGATCGCATTTTGTGGCTAACTGCGGAGTTTTGAGCTAATCATGCCAAAATTGTTAGTCGATCGAGCATGAAGAATTCGAGTTAAACTCACCATAGCGGTCGAGCCGAAGGAAAGAGGCCCGAATAATTTAAATTGAAAATTCCTAGCCTGCTTGTTCATGCTCATGGCACTATTCATCCGACCTTTATTCGGTACTTTTGAACACGACCTTTGTTATATTTTTGGTTTTCTTCCCGTTCTATACTTCACAATACCCTACGATTTTGAGTAACATGGCTTTGCCTTGATACGAGCATATATAAGCCTCGATGCATATCAAATGAACATCAATCAATTATTGATAAATTTTGGGAGAAGCTTTCAGCTCTCCCGTTTCCAGCTTCTTCTCCTTTCTCTCACTTTCTTTCATTTTTCTTTTTCATTTTATAGGCATCAGGCATCCTTCGAGGATGACAAATCGGAGGATGGTTGAGAAACAAAACCCGTTCCTCCTTAGGCGGAGGAGAGGTTCTTTGGCGCCTTGATTTAAAGGTTACTGGAGGTCCCCTGTTCTTCACGCAGGTATCCACTACCGTCATTGTGTTCCCTTTCTAACTGTAGGTTTTTATCCCTTCGAATCTCCTTGAATGTCTATTATTTGGTAAGCTTTTAGGGTTCAGTGGATGCTTATTGTTAGATCCACTGAGATTCATTAGTTACCCTCTATGACCCATTGGAAGGGGAGTCTAGGAGACTTATTCTTCCTTTATCGGTGACCAGCAGTGTGATAGATGCCATTTTCAAAGGATAAATATTTTGGGTTAGGTTTTATAGCTAAATGAAGATCTGGTTCGGGAGATGACTATAGGTCATCCTCCCCAACACGAGGAAATGACCCCGAAAACCCTCATTTGCCCTAGGATCCTAAGCCCAGTATCCTGATACTTCAAGGAGACCTCTTTTATTATTTTTCTTATTTTTCTCCATTTTTATTTCAATCTGCCTGTAACATCCTGAAATATACCCTAGTCGTTTTCGACATGTTTAGGGTATTTTGTAGGCATAATTTGAATGTTTCGTGATTTTAAATGCGAAACATCGAGGGTGAAACTCGGAGAGGGTTACAAGATCTGAGGGGGAGCAAACTTGTAATTTGGCAAAAAGGATATGAAAGTCATAAAATAGGAAGAGTGTGGGTTAAATTAGAATATGGCATAAATTGCTTTGCAAAAAGAAAGGAGTTTAAGGACTAAAAGGGAAATAAATGAAATTTAACCCAAAAATGGGTTTTATTTGAAGGCCAAACATGGCCTTAACTTAAAAATTGGATTTAAGACCAAATTTGGTTTCAAATTGGGGGAGAGAAACCGTATGGAGTGAAGAGAAGGGGAGAGGAAGGAAGAAGAAGAAGAGGAAGAAGAGGGAGGAGCCAAAAAGGTATGGATTCTATGATTTTTGATATGGAATTGTATGGATCTTTGGATTTTTGGCCATGGAAATTATATGTGTATTTGGACCATGATAAGGATGTCTATGGTTTGCAAACCTAGGTTTTTGATAGGATTTCATCCTAACCTAGGATTTCTTGAAATTAGGGGTGGTAAAACCCTAGATGGAATCAAGAGTATAAAATCCTCCCTTTGATGTTGGATTCATGGTTAAATGGAAAGAAACTGAGTTAGGGTTTAGAACAAAACCTAACAAATCTTGGTGCTTGGTTTGTGTATGGGTTAAGACCCATATTAGAGTTGTTTGGGAGTATTCATGAAAGGTTTTGAAGAAACATATGTATTGAAAGATGATTATAAGGTTCTAAACCACCATTTTAAGATGAATTTGGAGTGGTTTTGATGTGTATATGGAGTATTTAGTTGATTTGGGTATCAACATATGGAAAAATGGAAGAAAAGCCACATTAAGGCAAAATTCGAGCACTACGTACCGGTACGGGTTAGAGCAACTACCGGTCACGTATAGTGTTACATTTTCTATTGACCCGATCATTAGGTATTTTGATCATAACTTGCTCATTTCTGATCTGATTTGAGTGATTCAAGTTGCTGGTTAAAATAGACTTCAAGGAGAACACCAAACATCATGAAATAGATACCTTATAATTCAGACTCTAGGTGGCTCAAAAATTCACTCAAAGTGGGGCTATGTTCAGGTAATTACGTGATTGAACATAGTGTAAATCCGGTGTTGGATGATGAACTGATTCGATGCTCAGATTTGATAGCTGTAGTCAGAGAACTACCCAACCTGAATTAATAGATACAAATATGGGCCCATATTGAGCTATGAAGTTAAGCCTCCTGAAAAAATAAAATTCAGGAAATTTAATTCTAGTGTAATCGGGTAAGCCAGAGCTATTTTGACATGAAAATGCCATAACTTTTGTTCGAATGATTCAATTGGAATGATTCCAATTTCTAAGAAAAGTAGATGCATCGAGGGACAAGAATACATGAACGATGTGTGAATACATCAGTATTCCTGTATAAGTATATGAAATATGAAAATGAACTGAAACATGAACATGAACATGAAAAGCAATATGTCATGAACACAGAAGGTAATAAAGATAGGTTATGAGTTCTGAAAGACATATGATCATATGACTACCTAGGACCGAAAAATGAATGAGTGGACGTCTGATTGGTACTTTGGCATACATTTGGTGCCGGCACTCCACGGTGGTGCCCGGCACTCTGTTGGTGCCGGCATTCACATTGGTGCTACGGCACTCCTGTTGCATGGGCAACCACGTTTTGTCGGTGCTTGGCACTCTGCAGTGCTATGGCACTCTGACTGCGTGAGCGGCGCGTCTGTATGGTGCTACGACACCTCGATGCTTGCATATCGTACCTTTGGGTACTTGTGTGCTTGCGTCTACTCATTTTTGTAATTGGTGGTAGTTAGCAGTTATGATAAGACTTTGAATAAAGAATAAGAGTAAGAATCAAGATGTACCTCGTATGTTACATGGTACACCTCACGGTCTCCAGCGCGATTAATCTCTGTAGTACCACGGGTACTCCCATATCGATAAATTAAGTATAAAGTCGATGAGTACCCTACGGTACTCCTGTATCGATCAAATTAAGTATAAAGTTATGTAGTACCTACGGTACTCTGTATCGATAAATTAAGTATAGGAGGAGGGAGGGGAGGAGGAGATCCGATGGTACTGCGGGTACTCTCGTATCGATAAAATAAGTACAAATTGTAGTACCCACCCAGTACTTCGTGTCGATAATATAAGTCTGAGGATTACATGTAGTACCTACAAGTACTCCCGTATCCATAAGATAAGTATAAGTCCAGTGGTACCTATGGGTACCTTCGTATAAGGAATCTGTGTAGTACCTACGGGTACTTTTGTACCAGAATAAGCTCTGTATAAGATCCGAAATACAAGAATAAGTATAAGTCCTGTAGTACCTACGGGTACCTCTGTATAAAAAATGTGTAAGTACTCTGGAGTACTTTTGTACTAGTAAAATGTTACACGTAGTACCTATGGGTACTTAGTATCAGGAAATAAAATTAGCTACATAGCATGAAGTATAAGTTCCATTAAACAAGTATAAGTTCATGCAATACATGTATAAGATCGGAAATATAAGAATAAAGATCCGAAATACGAATAAGTATGAGTTACACGTAGTACATACGGTACCTCATTATAAGCTCAAATAAGGATAAACTCGGTAGTACCTCTGGTACTCCACATTAATAAGTATAAGATAAGTTTGATATAAGCCTCAGTGTGCGTCTCTTGGGAACATTTGAACAAGTAGTACTTGGTACTTGGTATAGAATAAGTTCCTTGATACCGGTATGCGTTAAGTAATATCTACATGTGACACCCTAAGGTACCTCCAAACAAGTGTAATCTCCGTAGTATAAGTATAAGCCTTGTGGTATAACTACCAGCCTTATAGTACCTAAGGGTACCTCTATATAAGCATAAGTTCTGTAAACTCCTACGGGAGATCTAAGATAGATATAAGTACCAGTACGTGTATAAGTACCTCTGTATAAGCATAAGTTCTATAAACTCCTACGGGAGATCTGAGATAGATATAAGTACCAGTACGTGTATAAGTACCTGCAGCCCATAAGCATAAGTTACGTAACTCCTCGAGGGGAGATCGAAACAAAGTATAAGCTTGAGATAAATATGAGTATGTGGATAAGTACCTCACGTCTAAGTATATGTATAAAGTTCGATCATCGTATACGGGGAATATGAATAAGAATGTGTCCTTGGAGATATGAACCGGGAGTATGAACCTCACGGGTACGCCGCATAAGTATATGTTCCGATTTGTATAATAAAAGAAAACGTGGAACATAAACCATGCAAATTTGAATAAAGGAGTCGACTTAAGCTACGACTATACTCTTAGTATCTCGTATGGAGCTACATACTCTATGGAGATGTAAGAATTCTATTAAAAATCACAAGGTACAAGTAGACGAATTATGTCAATGACATGAATAGAGGAAAGCGACCTGAGCAAGAGAAAGTCATGATACATGTAAAAGAGGCAGGTGGATGCCTTGCCATTATGTGTATCTAAGTTTGCTCGAATATGATCGACTGTTATACATTTTGGATTATGAATTCATGAAGATTTTGATATCACATTTACATTATATGTTTGTATCATGATTCAGTCTAAATGCATGTGTATCGGTATAAAGTTATAAGATATATTTCCACGCTAAAGCGTAAAAGCAGCGCAGTTTAATCCGTGTAGGTACCGAGAAGGCGATAAAAACATGTCACTTAGTTGGGCGACACCTTTAGTAAGGGTTCACATGTAGGTTACGTAGCTCTTATTTGTAAATGTAAAAGTGCGGTTTTGTAGATGTAAATGGGACTCAGTTATATGTGTATAGATTTTGATGGACACCACTCCGGTGGTAGTTAACTTGATATGTATATGATATTTTGAGTTAATTTATAAGATGTGGGTATACCACAGTCTGAGGATTTGGTTTAAAAAAGCGGTCAAAGAGTCCCCGAGTTTATGGTCTCGCGTCGGAAACCGGTTACGATAGCCAATTGGGTGGTTGCGAAGTCGAGGCGTGACACCCACCATCAAAACCCCCTGTTTTCATAAAACCTTAAAATCCAGATTGAAATTCACCATTTTTGAATCATTGCAAATCATTTGTACAAAGAAAACCCATCCCTGAGTTCGACCCTAGGCAGCTATCTTTGCGGGCGCTTTGCTAAACCATTAAAAGGAATTTAGGATACAAATTTTGTTGATTTCGGATCACCCTACTGTGGCACGAATCAAAAGCAGACTCTGTCCGATTTTTGTTAAATTATGGGTCTCGATAAAGTGGACATAATAGTGTGGTATCGGGTTACCCGACATCCGCAAGTTTTCCGCAGGTTGACTGTTGGTTAATGAACCCCCAGGTTTTAGGGCGTCACACACTCACACCCATGATTACACTCGTACCCTTCACACCTTCTTTGATTTTGTAACCCATCACACTACTACCCAATTACCTCTTGATCCCACGTCCTCTACTCAAGCCAACAAACTTTGTCATTGGTGTCAAGCTATGTTACATCAGTATCGCGCTCTTTAGCATAACAACATCTAGACTCTTGTTCCTCTAGCTCCCAATGCCAATGTTGTGGGTTGTAATTAGGTATTCAAAATAAAAAGAAAATTTGATGGGTCTCTCGATCGTCGTAAAGCCCATCTCATTGCCAAAGGATATCACCAGTCACTTAGAATTGACTATACCTTTAGCCCTGTTGCCAAACCTACAACCATTCACCTTATTTTCACTATTTCCCTGACTCAAAATTGGCCTATTTATCAGCTAGACATAAATAATGCATTTCTCCATGGCAACCTTTCTACACCTATCTACATAACCCAACCTCCGTTTTGTTGATCCACACCACACCACCCCACCTATGTGTGTCGTCTACAAAAACCTCTTTATGGTCTTAAATAGGCTTCTCGGGCTTGGTTTCATTGTCTTAGTAAAAACTTCATTCATTATGTTCCGTCCAAGTATGACACTTCCTTTTCATTCACTCTTCTTCTTCTCATACCACCTTTATTTTGGTCTATGTGGATGATATCCTAGTGTCAGGTTCCTCTTCACAACATATCTCAACCCTTATCCAAAACTTTGACACCACCTTTTCCATTAAAGACTTTGGCCCTCTTCATTACTTCCTTGGCATTGAGGACCCCACTACTCATGGCCTTCACCTCACAAAAACCAAATACCGGGACCTTCTTTATCGCAACAACTTTGACAATCGTAAACTTTTCCCCAACCCTATTACCATTACCCTTCCCATATCTAAAAACCATGGTCACCCCTTATCTGATCCTACAAAATACCACAACATAGTTAGTGCCTTATAGTACCTTTGCCTCACTCGACCTGACATACAATTTTCCATTAATAAGGTATCTCAGTTTTTGCAATTCCCTACTGACAGTCACTGGACCACGGTTAAATGGATCCGACGCTATCTTCATGCTACAACAACTTATGGTATCCATCTTACACGTGCCACCAACCTAACCATTAATACCTATTTTGATGCCGACTTGGCTGGGTGTCCTGATGACCATTGCTCCACCACTGGATATTATGTATTTTTTAGGTCTGAACTTAGTTTCTCGGAGTGCCAAGAAACAACCAACAATTGCATGTTCTAGTACTTAGGCAGAATATAAAAGTGTCATAGTTGTTACCGCGGAACTTCATTGGATCACTTTTTTACTAAGTGAAATTAGTATCTCTTCTTCTCCTATTCTTTGGCATGATAATGTTGGAACTACTTATCTAGCCTTATATTCTGTAAAACCCGGGGTAAATTTGAATTTTTTCGAAAAATGGCAAAATGACAGTATAAGTTGCAAACCTTGAATTTTTCTAGATCTTGGATGAAGAAATGGACCTCACCATTGGATCCATCTTGCAAAATATAATTACCCAAACGAATTTCGTTGAATTATGAGACAGTCGGATTTTCACGATTTTCAGGGCGTCAAGTGCCTAGTGGACCCCAAAAACGGGATTTTTGAAAAAAATCTCAAAAGTGGAAAATAAATTAAGTAAAGTTCATTTTAAAATAATTTGAACTTGAACCGGGACGAAATAAATTGTTTCGGGGTAGAAACGGATCCGGACAAATCGATCAGGACAAGTCGCAACACGTGGCGTGACGTGGGCTAAGAATTTGAACATTAAAAGAAGTTAAAGAAAATGAGAGGGAGAAAAAAAAAACATAATGTCCCATTTTTCTGGTTTTACATGAGAAGAGAAGAGAGGGAGGGGGAGAGAGCTCCAACTTCTCTCTACGATCTACAAAGAACGGGTGGTTGAAATTCTTCGAGCCAAGAGTGAAAGTTCATCTACACGACGAGGGCTACGTGTGGGTACAAAAAATGAGGGGTTTCACCGAAGATCTAAGGGAGGAGATTTCAGGAATTCAAAAATTTCGGGATTAGGAGGTGTTCTTGAGACCTCTTTAGGTTCTACTATGCTCCAAGAGGTAGGGATTCTTCTTATTTTGGTTTATTTTCCACTTTAAGGGCTGTTTGGTTGTGTTTTATGCCCTAAGGGGATTTTTGGCCCTTTTTTTTCCCCTAAAGGGATGTTTGGCAAAATTTTGGGATGAGGGAATAGTGCCCTGTTTTGACCCTATATGATGTCCAGGTTTTGGGTTGATTTTCGATTAGATAAAGAGGGAATTTGGACTAGTGTCTTTCATGACAATTGTAGCTGAAGTTGTGAACTTGAGGTTAGGCTTTTGAATTACCCAAATTGGACATATATATCTCAAGTTATGGTCCATTTAATTTCTGGAATTGTCACAGCTTAGGCTGTTAACTGTTTGTGTCTAGGTTTTTGGACTGATTTTCGGTTGGGAAGAATAGGTAATTTGGAATAGTGTCCTTCATGACAACTGTAGTTGAATTTGTGAACTTGAGAGGTATTTGAATTAGCCAAATTGGACCTCTATAGCTCAAGTTATGGTCCATTAAATTTTCGGAATTGTCACAGCTTAGGCTATTAAGTGTTTGTTCCAGGTTTTGAGACTGATTTTCAGTTGGGAAAAAGAGGTAATTTGGACTCGTGTCCTTTATGACAATTGTAGTTGAAGTTGTGAACTTGAGTTTAAGCTTTTGAATTACCCAAATTGGGCCTTTATAGCTCAAGTTATAGTTCATTTAATTTCCGGAATTATCACGGCAGATTTGATGGCATTTTGTGTCGAGGTTTGGGACGATTTTGAGTTAGGAAAAGGTAATTTGGACCAGTATCCTTCATGCCAATTATAGCTGAAGTTGTGAACTTGAGGTAAGGATTTTGAATTTCCCAAATTGGACCTCTATATCTCAGGTTATGGTCCATTTCCGGAATTTCTTTATGGGTGCCACATTTTGACCCCATACCTTTGTCAAATTTTGGGACTAATTTCTAGTAGGGAAAAAGAGGGAATTTGGACTAGTGTTCTCCATGGAAACTATAGTTGCATCTATAAACTTTATGTAGGAATTTGAATCACCCAAATTGGACCTATACATCTTAAGTTATGGTCCATTTCCCGGGACTACTACATCTTAAGTTGTTTAATGGTTTGTGTCCAGATTTTGGGACTGTTAGGGGACTAGTTTCTGAACTGAGTTCGGAACTATTCTATGGTATATTATGGCTTGTTGTATGGAATGTTTTGTGGGCATCTCTATGCCACAACTGGTCTTTAGGATCAAGTTGTCATTGCTTGAGTTTGAGTGACATGCTTGGTGGTAATTGATTTGAGGTCAATATGTTTGTCCTAATGTATTGACATGTGCTGAGTTTGTGTATGGATAAATCCATTGTATGGCTTATTTGTAGCCTATTTGTGGACATGTTATGTCACAATTTGTCCTAGAGGATAAAGTATGTCATTGCTTGATTGGTGATGACTTGTTGATGTTGATGTATGTGTGTGCAAATATGTTGACATGAGATGTGTGATCGTTTGGAAATTTTATGTTGATTGATATAATTGTCCATGATGCATGGGTGATATGCATGAGTAGAAATTTCCATATAGCATTCATCATATATGTGACATGGTATAGGCATTAAAAGGCACATCGCATGAAATGGGTGTGAGTGCATGGTTATAATCAACATTGCGTTTGGTGTTTGATTGGGTGGGCTTGGTACGGTGGGACAACGTCTAACAGGGTCTCATGGTTGTATACATTAAAATGAAAATATGTGTCGGGTATTAGCAAGTAGGGATAGACACCCCCTCGAGTGAAAGCCCCGTTAGTTTTGGTTATACATATGTGTCAAACAGTGAAAGCCCGTGAAAGTGTAGGAAGGCTTGCGAAGCCTGCGGTGAGACCTCGGAAATTCACTACCCATAAAAAGACACATGAATTTGAATATAAATGATTATTGAGGTGTAACATCCAAAAAGCTTTTGGTTTGAAAAACAAATGAATTTTGTTGTAAAATGATCAGTGGATGTAATCCACAAATGATGGGTTTTATCATACTTTGACATCGCATGGTGTGGTAGGAGTCAGTAAGGGCTCAGGTAAGGACTCGGGTGCATTGTACATGATTGAGTCTCATCTCATTTCATGGCATGTAGGATTCCATAGTAGAAATTGCATGTTTTTACTTGGAATGTGAATGTGAATTGTGAACATGACCATTGCATGTGCACTTAGGTGTGGAGTAGCCCTTATAGGAAGTTTACTCTACTAGGCGTAACTCACCCTTTATGGGACCCCCATTGAAGGTACAGGGAGTACACCGATGCACGACTCTCACTCGAGGCCGCAATTGTGAAGAAAGCTGGGTTGTAGCTTTGTATTCATTTTTGTAAAGATGCTTGGAACAAACTAGTTCTAACTGGTATTTTTTGTAAAAAGAATTGTAATTAAATTCTTATGAGACTGTTTTAAATATAATTTTTTATGTTTTAAATGAGTATGGGTAAATGGGCCCGGTTGGGCCACTTTTACTCATAAATGGACCCTGTGCGGTCATTATGTTCTATTGGGCCCCGGATGGGTCATGTTATTGTATGTCCTACAGGTTGTATTTTGGGTAGAGTTCCCCATACAAATGAGACTCTATCCAATTTTTGTTAAATTATGGGTGCTGGTAAAGGGGACACAACATTGTGGTATCGGATTACCCAACATCCATAAGTTTTCCGCGGGTTGATAGTTAGTCAACAGACCCTCGGGTTTTGGGGCGTCACAACTTGGTATCAGAGCTTAGGTATACGAATACCTAAGGCTTGAGAGGCATGGGCCTAGGCCATGACATTTATGGTGCAACTGATAACAGGGTCACAATTTTGTATTAGAGCTTAGGTATACGAACACCTAGGGCTTGGTGGGCATGGGTCTAGGACATGCAGTTATGGTACAGTGCCTAGGTTTATGATTGCACGGTGCTGATGAATCTGTTATAACTTCCGCGGCAATTATCGGAAGTTAGGTATACGAACACCTAGGGCTTGGTAGGCATGGGTTTCATTGCATTCATTGTGCATTTCATGTTTTGTGCTCTAATATGCTACATGATTGTGTGCTATGTGTTGTGTGAATTATATGCATGATAAAATGTATATGGAAAAAGAGGAACACTAGGGTTAGAAAACATAACCTTAGGAGTTCGGAAAATGAATAAACGGATTAGTTCAAGTGTGATGTCTATTAGTGGTTGCCTTATGCACTACTAGTTAGACTAGAAAAGGAATCTCAATTTGCTATTTGACATGTGAATGTAAGTCGAGGAAGAAGGGCGTATAGGCGGTGGATGAGGCAGCTGTAGAATGACAACGGCCTTGATCCCGGCAAGTCTTCATGGAGGCTATTGGCGCTGCGACTACGACCATTGCATAGGCGAGTGCTGCAGTTTCTACCATTGCACATGCTAGTGCAACGACGGGCCAAGGGGGGTCAAGTAACCTCCAAAGGTTTAAGGCACACCATCCTCCAACATTCATGGGAGGAGGGGACCCGATGGTAGCTGATCATTTGTTTCGACAAGTCGGAAAGATTTTGGAGGCTATGGAGATCACCTCTGATGCCACACAAATAAGACTAGCAGCATTCCAGCTAGAGGGTGAATCCTAAGTGTGGTGGGATTAGGTCAAAGCCTCAAGGGACTTGGAGGCAATGACATGGGAAAGAGATGCAGCCAGGCTCTTCATGGACAATATTTCTCGGAGTGCACGGCCTTATGGCTCGAGAGTTCTTAGAGTTGAAACAAGGATAGATGACAGTACTAGAGTATATGGCTAAGTTATTGGAGTTAGCCAGTTTCTTCGATGATTATGTGGCCCGGAGCATGGCAAGATGAAAGGGTGAGGATAGTGCAGAAATTTGTCCATCAGGAGTAAAATTGTGGGACATCTCCTACAAGACATGGACTTGATGGTTAAGATAGCTTTGGCCATTGAGAGAGAAGTGGATGACGGACGAAGCATCCAGGACTCGAATGCTAGTGGTAAGAAGAAGGGGGACCAAACCTTTTTCTTTTAGCTCTAGAAATAAGTAGAGGACTTCTACTCGCGGCGGCCGGGGACGGGGCCAAGGCCGGGGATCAATCGGCCATGAGGTGGGAGACACTTAGGGACTCCTGATCCAGCCAAGGCGGGGGACATGTGCACCATTGCCACTAGCCTAGACACTTGAGATGGGATTGCCCGCAGAGGCAAGGATCTCAGAGTTATCGGACACCTCAGTCCCAATGATCAGTGGAACATGCACAAACACAGTTTGTTTCTCCTTACGGCATGGGCAAGAACCGATGCTCCAGTCGGGGTGTTGCTGGCGCACCTACTCGCGCGGAATATGCGGAGGGCTAGGGCATGGAGTCGAAGGAGTTGAAAGGCTTGAGCTCCTGTTTGAGACACGGGGACGAGGCATGTTTACGCCATTACCACCGTTTGAGCTTACAGATCGGTCGGTTGTCCAGGGTACCTTTCTACTATTTCGCTTATGGGTAAGGGTATTGTTTGATTCTGGTGCATCTCATTCATTCATTGCTGCATCTTGTGTGAAAAAATTGGGCTTAGAGGTTGAAACCTTAGAAAAGTCGTTGCATGTGAGTTCTCCCATAGGAATAAGGGTGAGTGTTGATCAGATATGTCGAATTGAGTTGAAGTCTTAGGGATTCTTCTAGCTAATGTGGACCCTAAGGGTCATGTGGGCATCATCGGGTTAACATCATCCTTGGGATGGACTGGTTGACGGCACACTAAGTAGTCATTGATTGTGATCGTAGAAGGGTTACCGCTTACACACTGGATAATGTTTGTGTTATGTTTCAGGGGATAAGCATGATGCTTTACCTTAGGTCGTGTTCTATTCTAGATGGCACGGGCAGTTGGTGGGTTGACTGGCAAGCCTTACCCTTGAGGATGAGGCTAGTGATTCGTGCCATAGTAGGGTGATCCGGAATCAACAATATTTATAACCTAAATTCCTCCTACTATCGTAGCAAAGCTATTGCGGTATAGCGGTTCTAGGGTCGAACTCAGGGATGGGTTTTCTTTGCACAAATGACTAACAGTGAGGTTCAATTTGGTGAATTAAATTTGGATTTTCAGGTTTGGTAAAAGCAGGTGAGGTTTGGGGTTTAAAGAGCGAAAATAAAAACAAATTAAATGTAAATAGAACTCCTTGAAGTGTTAGGCCCTTTGAGGTTGAATTCTAGAACTTGGCGAGGTTTTCGAGTCCTTTCCTCGCGTTGGGAAGGATGACATATAGTCATCTTCGAACGGATCTTCATTTAACTAAAAACTAAACCACTAATAATTTCCTTTTGATAGAAAGCATTTATTTAGCATTTATGGTTCTCACAGTGAAAATCTATCACCTTGACCCATCCTGCAATGATTCGTAAGGGAGCAGCTGTGAATCTCGTGGATCTAATAATAAGCATCCTTTGAACCTAAAAGATTACCAAGAGTATTGATCAAGAGGATGCATCTACGATTGAAAATATAACCTCTTAACCTACCTCGGAGTGGCTCGTAAATGGCAACTAATGGATATCGAGTGTATCTAAAGCTAAGAATACTTGAACCTAAGCTTGCCAAGTATTAGCCAAAGAAAGTACATCAAAAAGCTTTAAACCTAGTGTTGCAAATTTGGGAACCAAAATGTCAAAATCTGCTGCGTGAAAAACAGGGGAACCAAAAGTTTACCTTAAAACCGTTGCCCAGTTGCCCTCCTCTTCAAGGAGGAAGAGGTCTAGCCAACCATCCTTTGAGTTGTCATCCTCAGAGGAGTGTTTGGCAGCCGAGAAAGGGGAAAGAAAATGAAAGAAAATGGGAAAAGGAGGAAGCAGCGGCGAAACTGCCGCCCACCATCTATTGCCAAAAGTGAAGTGATTGATACAAAGTTTTTACAGACTAAGGCTTATATAGGTGCTCAGTGTATAGGAAATTACCAAAAAAAACAAAACCAAAAGCTATTACAGGGATAAATTTGGAAGAAACAACAAAAATCAAAGCGTCAAAAGCAGGAACGGGCAGCAGGATGAACAGTGGTTGGAGAGGTGAACAGTGCTGCAGGATGCAAATTTCGCAATGCTCCATTTTTTCTTCACTTTTTGCTCTTCTTTCCTTAAGGATCGATGCGCTAACGATAGGTTTGACTCGAATTCTTCGTGCTTAGTTGACTCAACAACTAGCACGATTAGCTAGTAAGCGCAAATTTGCCCCGCAATACGATCAGGTAGAATAGTAGGAACCTTAATGTGCAAATCGGGTTAATTAGAATGATTAGTACACAAAAAACACTCAAAACCTATAATAAATAGGGTTCAAAATAGCACTTTTTGGGCACTAATCAGCTAGACAGGAGTTGGGTCTACATCAGGTGGTTTGCGAGTATGAGGATGTTTTCCTAGACAAACTACCGGAATTACCTCTGCAAAGGGATGTAGACTTCCCTATTGAGTTACATCCTGGTACATCGCCTATTTCTATGACCCTGCATATAATGGCTCCTGCTGAGTTGTAAGAACTCAAGGTTAAGTTATAAGAATTGTTGGACAGGGGCTTTTTAGATTGAGCAATTCACCTTGGGGCTATCCGGTGTTGTTTTCCAAGAAGAAGGACAAGACCCTTTAGTTGTGTATATATTATCGGCAGTTGAATAGGGTTACTATCAAGAATAGGTACCCTTTACCGAGGATTGATGATTTGTTTGATCAGTTGAGAGGGGTGCTGGTTTACTCGAAGATAGATCTCCGCACCGGTTACCATCAATTGGGGTTAAGGAGGAGGCGGATACCCCTAAGGCCAGATTTGAGCGCGGTATGGGCGTTCGAGTCCGCGGTGATGCCATTCGGGTTGACAAATGCTCCAGCGACATTCATGGATCTGCATAAGGTGTTCCAACCCTACTTAAATCGGTTTGTTGTGGTCTTCGTTGACAACATCTTGATCCACTCTAAGTTTGAGGAGGAGCATGAAGATCATTTGAGGATCGTTCTCCAAACGTTGAGAGACCATCAGTTGTATGTTAAATTCAGTAAGTGTGAATTTTGGCTTACTGAGGTGAGATTCTTAGGACATGTTTTGTCAACTTCGGGTGTATCCGTTGACTCGGAGAAGGTTGAGGCAGTTATGAGTTAGGAAAGATCGAAGTCAGTCTTCAAGATACACAGTTTCTTGGGATTGACAGGGTATTACAGGAGGTTCATTAAGGACTTCTCCCGATTGGCAGCACCTATGACGAGATTAACCCGGAAAGAGGTCAAGTTCGAGTAGAATGACTTGTGTGAGAGGGCATTCCAGGAATTAAGAGGAGGCTTACTTCAGCTCTTATTCTGATAGTCCCGAAAATAGGACAAAGGTACATAGTGTATTGTGATGCCTCTAAGGATGGACTTGGGTGCGTTTTAATGCAGTCTAGGAGGGTTGTGGCTTATGGTTCTCAGAAATTAAAGAGCCACGGGCAGAGTTACCCCACGCATGATATGGAGTTGGTGGCCATTGTCTTTGCCTTAAAGATTTGGCACCATTATCTATACAGTGAGAAGTTCAAGGTGTTTTCGGACCACAAGAGCCTGAAGTACATCTTTACACAGTGGGACCTCAACATGAGGCAACACAAGTGGATGGAGTATCTGGAGGATTACGATTTCACTTTGCATTACCATTCCTTTAAGGAAAATGTGGTAGCTGATGCACTAGGTCGGAAATCATGGGGAGTGTTGGCTAGTGTGGCTTCCCGGGGGTGGCAGATGCTTGAGATTGTAGGACAGTTCGAGCTACAATACAATGATCAGGCTCAAGGTACCTTGGGGAGTTTAGTGGCTACGCCTTCCTTATTGAGCAGAGTGATCGAGTCCCAAGGATAAGACACAGAGATATTGTCCATCAGGGACCGGATACATTCGAGTACAGGTGACGAAGGCTAGGCCATTCGCATGGATGGTAGTCTTCGGTATAGGGGAAGAGTTGTGGTTTCCCGGTTGGCAGATTTGAGAGAGGAGATCCTCAGGGAATTCCATTTCTCCCGTTTTGCTGTACACCTAGGTGGCACGAAGATGTATCATGATCTTCGTCGCCAGTATTACTGGAGCGGGATGAAGAAAGACGTTAGGGACTTTGTTCGTTAATGTATCACATGTTCATAGGTAAAGGCTGAGCACCAAAGGCCAGCGGGATTACTCAAGCCCTTGAAGGTAGCTGAGTGGAAGTGGGAGCATGTCACGATGGATTTTGTGACCTACTTGCCACAGACATCGCAGGCACATGACGCGGTGTGGGTGATAGTGGACAGGCTTACCAAGTCGGAACACTTTTTGGCGATGCAGATGGCCTTCACGCTGGAGGAATTCTACAGGTTGTATATATGAGAGATTGTCCGATTACATGGAGTGTCAGTCTCTATAGTATCGGAATGGGATCCTATGTTTACGGCTCATTTTTGGGAGAGTTTCCAGCGAGCCATGGGAACATAGTTGATGATGAGCACTGCTTTTCATCCTCAGACGGACGGTTAGTTAGAGAGGACCATCCAGACTTTAGAGGACATGTTACAGGCATGCGTCTTGGATTTTAAGGGTAGTTGGGAAGACCATTTTCCCTTAGTGGAATTCGCCTAAAACAACAGTTATCAGGCGAGCATACAGATGGCACCCTATGAGGCACTCTATGGGAGGCCATGTCGATACAAAAGGTGGACTTGATACAAATGCGTCTTTTCACAACTCATAGCCAACAGAAAAGCTATGCCGACAGGCGGGGACGACCTCTAGAGTTTGAGGTGGGTGATCATGTTTTCTTGAAGGTAATGCCTAAGAGAGGAGTGGTCAGGTTCGGCAAGCGGGAAAGCTATCACCGAGGTATATCGGGCCCTTCGAGATGCAGGAGGGGGTGGGTGATTCTTGTATCGGTTGGCTTCTTATGCAGTTTATCGGGTGTTCATGCGGTGTTCCATGTCTCCATACTCCCGGAGTACCTCCGGATCAGGCTCATGTAATTGGATTGGGGCCCGAAGCTTCTTGTTGATGTTGATTGGACCTTCGAGGAGGGACCAATGTGTATCATGGATAGCCGGGATCAAGTCTTGCGAGGAAAGACTGTGAGGCTAGTGAAGCTGTTATGGCAGCACCGAGGAGTAGAAGAGCCAACATGGGAACACGAGGACACGATACATGCCAGTTATCATTTCTTGTTTGAGGACTAAGGTGCGTTTTCTTAGTCATTTGATATTAAAATGATTGTTGCATATGCATGTGATTTGAATGTGTATGTGTGTGTGAATTTCGAGGACGAAATTTTGTTAAGAGAGGAAGAATGTAAAACCCGGGTAAATTTGAATTTTTCGAAAAAATGGCAAAACGGTAAATTGCTATTACAATAGAAGTTGCAAACCTAGAATTTTTCTAGATCTCAGATGATGAAACGCATCTCATCGTTGGATCCGTCTCGCAAAATCTAGTTACCCAGACGACTTTCGTTGAATTATGAGACAGTCGGATTTTCACAATTTTTGGGGCGTCGAGTGCCTGGTGGACCACAAAAATGGGATTTTTGAGAAAAAAAAAATCTCAAAAGTGGAAAATAAATTAAGTAAAGTTCATTTGAAAATAATTTGAATTTGAACCGGGACAAAATACATTGTTTCAGGGTAGAAACGGACCCTAACAAGTCACGACACGTGGCGCAACATGGGCCAAGCATTTGAACATTAAAAAGAGTTAAAAGAAAATGAGAGGGGAAAAAAAATAGAATATCCTATTTTTCTAGTTTTAAGTGAAATGAGAAGTGTAAAACCCAGGAAAATTCTAATTTTCTGAAAAAAGGTAAAATGGTAATTTCGGTAAAAACCCGAAAATTTTCTAGATCTCGGATGACAAAATGGACTTCACCGTTGGAATCATCTCGCGAAATCTAGCTACCATGTCGAATTCCGAGACAGTCAGAATTTCACGTTTTTCGAGGCACCAGGTGTCGGGTGCCGTAAAACGGGTTGTGAGATACATGTGATGTGATAAAAGTCACCTACTACATGTACTCATGTGACACATGTTACATGATTAGTGAGAGGATGAGATGAATGGCCTAGATTGTGCCAAGTGTCAAAAATCAAGAAAAAAGGGACATGGATGGAATTATTAGAAATGTAAATGAGAATAAGACAAAATGCAATAGTTTTCTTCTCAAAAGGAAAAGCAAAAATCGGCACAAGGTTGGAGATCCAGATTTGAGAGAGAGAGAGTGTGCCTTCTCTCTAGATTTCCCATCATTCGGATCGTCCCACACCGGTTCGAAAGCCGGGCGAAGTAAAGGCTTGTTTCACGAGGTGGGGAGCTACGCGTGGACCACTTGGGTTGGTGGAGTTAGAACCTTGGCGCTCAAGAGGTAGGGATCTTTTCCTACTTGTGCTATTCTTTGGCTAAGAGCCATGTAAATGGTTAGGAATATTTTGAGGCTTGATTTAGCCGTAATTCAGTCTCAAAACATTTGAACCGAGTGGAGAAAATTCCTACTTGTGTGGCCATGAACAGTGCCAACCCGAGGGTTTCACTGTTAACGTGATTTTTGGTGTGAATTTTTATGATGTTGAGTGATTCAAAATAAATTGCTTGTGTTTGTTAATTAGCCCATGCGAGCTAATTTTGGTGTTATTGATTGTGAATTTGAATAACATGATTTATGTGGATTAATTATGTTAGTATATACATGTTTATATATTATGAGTTGTTGGAATTGGCATAATGCATTCCATATGCCTTTGGGGCACCACTAAGTTGTCCCGACAATTCACGTCGGAGGGAGCCCATGAATTGTTTCGGAAGGTTATGTGATTCACCTCGGAAGGTAGTCCAATATATTCTGAATCTGGAGTGGTAAGTTTGAGAACAAAAAGCTTTTGTTTTAGCGTGATTTTACTCGCATTTGGCTTAGGCATGTGAGAAGTCGGTGAGGACTCGGGACACGGGATTAGGCATGTAGACATTCAAGTAGGATCATGTATTTGCTTGAGTGTGTTTGTTTTGCTATGACATGTGCACTTAGGTGGGGAGTAACCCATGTAGGAAATTTTCACTATTGGGCTTTGCTCACCCTGTCGAGGATCGCTGGCCCCAGTGCGGGAGTGTATGGGAATGACGCTCACTAGAGGTCGCGTTTTAGAAGAAAGTCGGATTGTGGCTTTGATGTTTTTGTATAACATGTATTAAGAATTCTTAATTTTAATATGTGTTTGAATTAAGAGTGATTTATTAACTCTTGAACCATGTAATATAGTTGGTTGGGATATATTTTGTGAATATTGATGCATGGGCCCAAGTGGCCATTTTACTCACATGTGGACCCTGTGTGGTCGTTGTGAACTGTTTGGGACAGGTTATATTTGGATAGAGCTTCCCGTATAAAGGAGACTCTGCCCGATTTTCGTGAGTGGTGTTGGGTTGCAGAGCATTCCACAGGTATTACGGGTTGAGTTATCAATGGGACACCCAGGAATGGGCGTCTTGACTTGGTATCAAAGATTATGTAAACGATTACCTAGGGAGCTCAGGTTTGGGTATTCATAAGTTTAGTCCTGATACCAGCTTCACAGCTTGGTATCATAGCCTAGGTTTATAAATACCTAGAGCTTAGTGTCAATATGTTAGGTATGCGATTACCTAGGACTTGATGGGCACGGGTTAGATCACGCATTCCTTGTGCACTTTGATGATTGTTGTGTGATGTGTGATTGTGTGTTATGAATTGCGTGATTTGTGTGCTTGGTGAATAGCACATAGGAAAAAAAAATGTGTATTGAAGAAATTTTTTTCTGAGGTTTTACAGTGTGTAAAACTGGAAAAAAAAATTTTTAATAAATTTATTTAGTTCAGTAAGAGACATGAAAAAAAAAAAAAAAAAAAAAAAAAAAAAAAAATATATATATATATATATATATATATATATATATATATATTTTTTTTTTTTTTGTAATCTTACGATAAATTTGGAACAAAGAGAAAACAAAATGGTGTGTTGAGGAGGATTTTTTTTTACGAGGGTTTTTCACAGTGTGTGTAAAAGGCGGAAAAATAAAATAAAATTTAAGGAATTTATTTTGTTCTATTGGAAAATGAAAAAAAAATTAAAATTAATTTTTTTTTTGTGGTCTTCGAGTAGGTGGAAAGAAAAAAAAAGAAAAAAAATGATGTGAAAAAAAAAAAAAAAAAAAAAAAAACAAACGTTGCAGGCAGCAAGCTGGGCTACTGCCCATTTTCTGAGCTTGAGTCACGATACAACAAGCTGTATTCGACACGGGGCGCAGAGGCGCGTGAGGGCGACGGCCGGCGGTGCTCCGCGACCGCGGCCCGCGGCACGGCGAGGCTGCGATACGGTCGGCTCTTGCGACGGCGGCGCCTGTAGTAGCGAATACGGCGGCGGGGTGAGTGTCGCGATAAAAATTGTGTCGTGGCTTGGGCGGCATTTGTGTCGCCCAATAGGGGCAACGATCACGGCTGCGATCTTTGGCGGGATCGCGCCCGCGTCTGTGTTCGCGCGACCACGGCACATGGTGCGCGGCGAGGACTCCGGTCGCGATCTGAGGTAGTATCGTGGTAGGAGTGACCCGAGCGCAGCGGCCCGCGACATGGTGTGCCAGTGTGCGCGTGCGTGCAACGGTACAGGCGCCTATGCACTACGACACGGTCGGGCCAGGCCTGCGACACGGCCAGGCCAAGCCTTCGGCTGCAGCGCGGTCTGCGGGGCCAAACGAGTGGGGTACGCATGCACTCGACTCGATTTTAACTTTCGATTACTAGCATTACGAGTCAGCTATTTGGGACTGCTGTTCATGAACAACATTCATGAGCCTTTGTTCACGGGGTTTAACAAAAAATAATAATAAAATAAACATGAAACAAAATAAAATAAATTTTTTTTGTTGCTTATGATTTAATATATTGAATTATTGTCTCGCATTACCTATGAATGCATGGACATGGTGTATGAAATATTTTTCGGTATGCGAATAGTGTCTCGAGGCTGTGTTTACACCTTAGAGATGCTGCATCAGTTGTGATAGAGTTGGGCTTAGAGGTTGAGGCCTTGGAGGGGCCGCAGCGTATGTGAATTCTCACTAAGGATTAGGGCGGGGATAGGGATGATATGTCGTGGTTGCAAGCGAGAGATCTCTAGGTATCTACTCTCAGTGGACCTGAGGGTCATGGACATGTCGGAGTTCGGCGTCATCCACAGGGATATGGATTGGTTGGCAAACACAGTCGTTATCTATTATGGCGTAGGAGGGTTCTGCTACCGCGGGGGCGGTATTTCGTGTTGTATTTCGGGGTGACAAGCATGATATATTTTTCCCGGACGGTGTACGGTCGGGGTGTCGGGGGCGATTGGCGGGTTAGCCAGCGAGCCTAACCACACCAGAAGGGATGAGGTGAGACCGGACTTAGTCTACCTCAGTGGAGTTGCGAGTATGAAGATGTTTTCCGGATGAGCTCAGGTTGCCTCCTCGGAGGGTTGTAGACCCGGTATCGAGTTACCACTGGTACTTACGCCCATCTCTACCTTGATTCCGCATGGGGATGGCACCGGTTGAGTTCTGAGGTCAGGGAATCGGCTAGGAGTTCTTGGACAAGGGTTCATTAGACCGAGCACTTCACCATGGGGCGCTCCGATTCTATTTGCGAAGAAGAAAGACAAGACCCTTCGACTGTGCATTAACTACAAGCAGTTGAACAGGGTTACGATCAAGAATCGGTACCCATTGCCGAGGATTGACGATTTGTTTGATCAATTGAGAGGAGCGCGAGTCTACTCCAAGATAAACCTTCGCATTGGTTACCATCAGTTGAGGGTTAGGGAGACGGATATCCCTAAGGCCGGTGTTTGGGACGCATTATAGGGCGCCGAGGTTTACGGTGATGCCCTTGGATTGTGAATGCGCGGCGGCCATTCATGGACCTCATGCATGTTCCAACCTTGTCCCCAGATCCCGGCTTGTCATAGTCTTTGTGGATGACATTTGATCTACTCTGATCAGTGGGAGCATGAGTATCACTTGAGGATCGTTTCGGTTGAGAGACCATCGGTACATGCGCGGGGATTCGATGGAGTCACGAATTTTGGCTTCGCGGGGTGAGATTCTTGGGACACGTGGTGTCAACATCGAGGGCGTGTCCCGGTGGACCCGAGGAGAAGGTCGGGGTCGTGATGAGTTGGGAGAGGCCAAAGTCAGTCTTCGAGATGTCACGTGGTTTCTTGGGATTGGATGGGTACTATAGAGGATTCATTGAGGGATTTCTCGATTAGCGGCACCTATGTGAGATTAACCGGAAGGAGGTCAAGGATTTGATTAGGATGACCGATGCGAGGAGGCATTCGGGTTGAAAAGAGCACTACTTCTCTATCTTGATAGTCGGACAAAGAGACGGGGGTACATAGTGTATTGTGATACCTCGAGGCGGGTAGGATGTGTTTGATACGGTCTGGGAGGTAGTAGCTTATAGTTCCGTCGATTGAAGAATCATGAGCAAAATTACCCACGCACAACATGGAGTTAGCGGCCGTAGTCTTCGCCTAAAAAGATTCGCGCCCGGTTCTTATATAGCGAGTTCGAGGGTGTACTCACACCACAAAGTCGAAGTATATTTTCATGTGTGCGGGACCTCAATATGAGGCAACGAGATGGATGGGATTCCTAGAGGACTATGACTTCACTTTCCATTACCACCTGATAAGGCAAATGCGCGAGAGTGGCTGATACACACTTTCGGTCGGAAGTCGCAGGGGAGCATTGTTAGTATAGTTTCGGGAGTAGGCGGATGCTTTCCGGGGCGTAAGGACGGTTGGGCTTTCTGATACAATGAGCAAGCTCAAGTGCGTTGGGAAGTTTAGTAGCTACACCGTCTGGTGAAAAGCGGTGGTCAGTCCCGGTGGCAAGATGCGGAGATAGTGTCCATCAAGGACTTGAATACGGTCGGAATTACGGTGATGAGTGGGCCAGATCCCGCGCGGATGGTAGTCTTTGGTATAGAGGATGAGTGTTGGTTCCCGGTTGGCGATTTGAGAGAGGAGATTCTCGGGGAGTTTCACTGCTCGATTTTCGTGCATCAGGTGGCACGAAGATGTACGGAGGATCTTCGTAGCGGTACTCTTGGGCGGGATGAAGAGACCGCGTAGGGGACTTTGTCGACGATGTCTCACGTGTCGACAAGTTAAGAATTTGAGTACGAAGCCCGGCCCGAGGCTTCGCCCGGCCATTGGAGGTAAGGCCCGAGTGGAAGTGGGAGCCGCGTCACGATGGATTTTGTGACCCACTTGCCCGCGAACACGCGAGACATGATGCAGTATGGGTGATGTCGACCGGCTCCGCGAAGTCGGCACATTTTAGCGTGGCGTGAAGCCTTCACATGGGAGAGATCGCGATTGTGATGAGAGATAGTCGGTGCATGGTACGGTATCCATAGTGGCCGGATAGAGACCCGGGTTATGATCTTTGACTTTTGGAAGAGAGTTTAAGCTATAGGCCATAGCGGTACGACCATGAGTACAACTTTCCCGCCGCGGACGGATGGTGGTCAGGAGAGGACTATACAGTGTTTGAGGGACATGCTCTACAACGAGCATGCGTCACGGATTATAAGGGTAGTTGGGAAGAGCACTTGCCCTTGGTGGAATTCTCTGTAACAACGAGTTATCGGCGGTATACGGATGACACCATATGAGGCATTGTATGGGAGGCCATCTGATCCGCCGTTATGTTGGGCCAGAGGTGGGAGAGATCCATCGCGTCTGATGCGATTAGAGACACCTCGAAGGTGAGCGATCTGACGGCGTCTTCTCGTAACCGAGCCGGCGAGAGCGCTATCGCGTGTGCGGCGTCAGCCCTTAGAGTTTAAGGTTGGAATCCGTCTTCTTGAAGGTGATGCCTAGAGGAATTAGTCGGGTCGGCAAGCGAGGAAGTTATCGTAGGGTTCATTGGGCCTTTGAGGATGCTCGGAGGGATGAGCGCGTGGCGTGCCAGGTTGGCTTTCTGCTGGCATGTGTCGGGTGTCCACGAGGTATTCCACGCCATGCTGCTCCGGGTACACTCCCAGGATCCATTTCGTATGGTGTTGGGGAGAGATTGGGGGACCCTTGGATGGGACCTTGAGGAGGGACCGGTGTGCATTATGTGGATAGTCGGGATCAGGTTTGCGGCTAGCGAGGTAGTAAGGGCTGGTGAGGGAGTCTTGTGAATTTGCGCAGGTGGGTGGAGGAGTCGGCCGTGGGACGGGGACACGACGCGGGCCACTATCCCTTCTTGTTTAGGGATGAGATTACGTGGTTTAGTCGTTTAATACTTAAATGACTAGTTTACATGCATGGCATGGTGCACGTTACATATGCATGTGATTTTTCATGATTGTCCAGAATTTCGGGACAAAATTCTTTTTAAGGAGGGGAGAATGTAAAACCCGGGAAAATTCTAATTTTCTGAAAAAGGTAAAACGGTAATTTCGGTCAAAACCCGGAATTTTTATAGATCTCTGATGATAAAACGGACTTCACCGTTGGAATCGTCTCGCGAAATCTAACTACCATGTCGAATTTCGTCGAATTCCGAGACAGTCGAAATTTCACGTTTTTCGAGGCACCGGGTGTCGGGTGCAGTAAAACGGGTTGTGAGAGACATGTGATGTGACAAAAGTCACTTACTACATGTACTCATGTGACACATGTTGCATGATTAGTGAGAGGATGAGATGAATGGCCTAGATTATGCCAAGTGTCAAAAATCAAGACAAAAGGGACATGAATGGAATTATTGGAAATGTAAGTAAAGGAATAAGACAAATGCAATAGTTTCTTCTCAAAGGAAGCCCAATCGGCGAAGGTTGGAGATCCAGTTTTGGGAGAGTGCCTTCTCTGCAGATTTCCCACCCGTTTGGACCGTCGGTTAAGCCACGGGCGAAGTAAGTTTGTTCTACACGGCCCGAGGGCTACGCGTGGACAACGATTTGGTGGAGTTCAGAAACTCGAGAGTGAGATCTTTTCCTACTTGTGTTATTCTTTGGCTAAGAGCCATGTAAATGGTTAGGAATATTCTGAGGCTTGATTTAGCTGTAATTTCGATCTCAAAACATTTGAACCGAGTGGAGAAAATTCCTACTTGTGTGGCTGTGAATAGTGCCAACCCGAGGGTTTCACTGTTCACGTGATTTTTGGTGTGAATTTTTATGATGTTGAGTGCCAGCCCGAGGGTTTCACTGTTCACGTGATTTTTTGTGTGAATTTTTATGATGTTGGGTGATTCAAAATGTTAGCGTATTTGTTAATTAGCCATCTGGTGGCATTTTGGTGTTATTGATTGTGAATTTGAATAACATGATTTAACTTGGATTAATTATGTTAGTATATACATATTTTTATATATTAGCATGAGTTGTTGGAATTGGCATAATGCATTCCATATCTTGACTAGGAGCACCACAGAATATTAGGAGTGAGTGCATGACATGAAAGAAAATAAAAAAAGAAAATATTGTGAAAGGAATTTCGACGGAAGATTTTCCGGAAAATTGTGTTGGGAGATTGTCCAACGTTCAGTCGGAGGGGCCGTGAATTGTTTAGGAGGTTATCAATGATTCGCCTCGGAGGGTAGTCTAATATATTTACTGAATCTCGGTAGTAAGTTTTCGAGAACAAAAAGCTTTTGTTTTGAAAACTGTGATTTTACTCGCATTTGGCTTAGGCATGTGTGAGGAAGTCGGTGAGGACTCGGGACATGGGATTGGGCATGTAGACATTCAAGTAGGATCATGTATTTTCTTGAGTGTGTTTGTTTTGCCATGACATGTGCACTTAGGTGGGGAGTAACCCATGTAGGAAATTTTCCTCTTTGGGCTGCTCACCTGTCGAGGATCAGCGTATTTCGGGTACATGGAGTGTCTACGGGAGGACGGCGCTCACTAAGTCGTTTTAGAAAGAAAATAGGATTGTGGCTTTGATGTTTTTGTATAGCATGTATTAAGAATTCTTAATTTTAATATGTTGAATTAAGAGTGATTTATTAACTCTTGAACCATGTAATATAGTTGGATTTGGGATATATTTTGTAGTATTGATGCATGGGCCCAGTAATTTATTTTACTCGCATAATGAACCACGTGTGGTCATTGTGAAGTGTTGGGGACAAAGTTGTATTTGATAGAGCTTCCCGTACAAAGGAGACTACGCGGTTACCGTGAGTGGTGTCGGGTTGGAGCATTCACAGTATTCCGCGAAGGTTGTGGCGGGTTGTCAACGAGACACCCCGGGAATGGGGCATCACAAGAAGAGAGAGAGAGGGAGAGAACTCTAACTTCTTTCTATAATCTACGGAGATCGGGTGGTCAGAATTCGTCTGACCAAGAGTGAAAGTTCATCTACTCGACAAGGGCTACACGTGGGTACAAAAAATGAGGGGTTTCAACGAAAATCCAAGGGAGGAGATTTCGGGAAATCAAAATTTTCGGGATTAGGATGTGTTCTTGAGACCTCCTTCGGTTCTACTATGCTCCAAGAGGTAGGGATTCTTCTTACTTTAGTTTATTTTCCACTCTAAGGGTTGTTTGGTTATGTTTTATGCCCTAAGAAGTTGTTTGCCTGTTTTTTTGTCCTAAGGGGCTATTTGGCAAAATTTTGGGATGAGGGAATAGTGCCCTGTTTTGACCCTATATGATGTCTAGCTTTTGGGGCTGATTTTCAGTTACAGAAAGAGAGAATTTGGACTAGTGTCCTTCTTGAAAATTGTAGCTGAAGTTTTGAACTTGAGGTAAGGCTTTTGAATTACCCAAATTGGACCTCTATAGCTCAAGTTATGATCCATTTAATTTCCAGAATTGTCACAGCTTAGGCCGTTAATTATTTGTGTTCAGGTTTTGGGACTAATTTGCGATTCGGAAAAAGAGGTAAGTTGGACTAGTATCCTTCATGACAATTTTAGCTGAAGTTGTGAGCTTGAGGTTAGGCTTTTGAATTTCTCAAATTTGACCTCTATATCTCAGGTTATGGTCCATTTTCCGGGACTGCCATAGACTACCCTGTTTTGACCCCATACATTGTCCAAATTTCGAGATTGATTTTTGGTTGGGAAAAAGAGGAATTTAGCTGGCCTTGAAGCCAGGGGTTCGTTGACTGCAGATCACCACACCAAAAATTATATGCGTCTCGTGTTACGCGACACACACATGAGTAAAATAGCCACATGGGCCCATACATCCTTACTCATAATAAATACGCCAACAATATTCTCATAGTTTTCATACTTGTTCTACAGATTTATAATGTTCTGAAATATTTACTTAAAGCCACATTTCGGCTTTCTTCTCAAAGCTACCTGCTACGACGTCTTAGTCTCCTTTGGATGATCCACGTGCACGAAGGGTCTGCGGGGTAGGCAAAGCCCGATGAAAGTCTTCCTACAAGAATTACTCCACAAATGCATATGCAATAATCTTATAAGCAATCAATCAAATTCCATACAATTATGTACCATTATGTAAAATGTCTATATCATGCATGAGATGCAGCCCCTCATGCTCACAGCGAGTCCCCAGCAGGCTCCCTCACACAGGCTGCCAAGCGTGACTAAACATCACACACCATGACTAAACCATTGGACACCCTCGATTTTTATTTATCAAAACGATTTTGATTGCTTTTCTTTATTTTGTGGGCAATGGATTTCGGGTTTACAGTAGGGCAGTATACGCCTTTTTCAACATTTTCACGAACTTACATCGTCGAGTTCATGTCTAGTGAGTAACCGGTGGGACTTTCACTCTAAGGGGGATCTACTGACTTGCTCACTTGAAAACATGTAATTTATACGTTTTGATCATTCTGCTTGGCTCGTGAATCTCTCTTATTGGACTTTGTCCCATTTTTCTCGAGCTCCACGACCCATTCCACCGACAACGATGAATAAACCTTACCTGCACCCACACCCGGCTTGGCGCGTGTGACCGTGCATATGAAATGCATGATGCGATGCATTTTCCTCATGTTACATGCATGAATGAGCACTACATGAAACATTTACACACCATGGACAATTATAAATTACATAATATAATGCATAAAAATCACGAAATATATTAATACATCCAAAAAGCATGCATCAATATCACATTCCACACTTAGCATGTTATTGAGCAAGCCATAACACCACAAACAAGGTCTTAAAATTAAGACCATTCAATAGGAGTACCTCACTGATACCATAGGCAGACCAATCAGGTTCCAAGCATCATTATCACAACCACAAACCACCACACCTAGAGCTTTAGGTTACTAGTCGAACCCTAACTCCCACGGTCGGTGACATGTGAAACCCCGATCATAGAAATCCATACCCTTTAATTCCAAAGCTTGGAACTAATTTACATGGCCTCTCGCTGGCCTCCTGAAGCAACCCCTACCATTACTTAAAGCCTTTAGAAATTTAAAAGTAAACAGTAGGAAAATATCCTACCTCTTGGAATTTGATGAAACTCAACTTTTGGTGTCACCGCATTAGATCCTCGTGTGCCAACTTAGTTCTCGAACTTTTCTGACGTCGGCAGCCGAGCAGGAAATCTTCCATTTCCCTTTCCTTCCTTCTCCGCTTTTCTTCCTTTTCTCTGCGGATTCTTTCCTTTCTTTTCTTTCCTTATTCCTTTTCTCTCCTTTTGCTTTTCTTTTCCTTATTCTCTTTTCTCATCTCATTCTACTTTCATTTCTCCTCATTTTCTCTTCTCTTTTTGGTCGTTCTCACCTTTTGGGCCACCACACATCGGTCGAAGGAGGCAATTTATCCTCATTTATCGAAAGAAAGGTGTGGGCTCTCACGCCACTAATCGTTTTAACATTTCATAAATACCCTTAATGACATCATGCACTCAAGTGGCTCATTGTGAGCCATGGAATTTATACCACCCATGTGGCTCAGTGTGGCTAGTTTCGCTTTTTAATTGGACCATGGATTTGCCAAGTGTCACTCTTTATGGTGCATGTGTCCCTAACCTTGCCATGTGTCATGTCAGGCACCCGCGCCTCGAGAAAAGCGTGAAATCCGAGTCCACCTCGAATCCAACGAAATTCGACGTGGTGGCCTAAATTTCGCGAGGCAGTTTCAACGGAAAGGTGGAGTTTAAGTCATCGGATCTAGAAAATTCAGTTTCAGCCGAAATTACATTTTACTCTTTATCAAAATCTTGGATTTTGGGGGTTTCCTAAATTTGAATTTAGTGTTCTCCCGAGAATTATAATTGCATCTGTAAAATTGATGTAGGAATTTGAATTACCAAAATTAGACTTGTCGACTCAAGTTTGTAGTGCATTTCGGGACTTCTACGGCTTAGGTTATTTAATGGTTGTGTCCAGTTTTGGTTACGTTAGGGGACTAGTTTACGAGGCGAGGTTGGAATTTATTTTGTGGTCTATTATGGTTTGTTGTGTGGAATGTTTTGTGGGCATCTCTATGCCACAACTGGTCTTGAGGATCAAGTTATCATTACTTGAGTTTAAGTGACATGCTTGGTGGTAATTGATTGGAGGTCAATATGTTTTTCCTAATGTATTGACATGTGACGAGTTTGTGTATGGATAAGGCCATTGCATGGCTTATTTGTAGGCTATTTGTGGACATGTTATGTCACAATTTGGCCTAGAGGATAAAGTATGTCATTGCTTGATTGGTGATGACTTGTTGATGTTGATGTATGTGTGTACAAATATGTTGACATGAGATGTGTGATCGTTTGGAAATCTTTTGTTGATTGATATAATTGTCCATGATGCATGGGTGATATGAATGAGTAGAATTGTCTATATATAATTCATCATATATGTGATATGGTATAGGCATGAAATGACACATCGCATTGCATATGCATGGGGACATCGCATGAAATAGGTGTGAGTGCATGGTTATAATGAACACTGCGTTTAGTGTTTGATTAGGTAGGCTCAGTATGGTGGGACAACGTCCAACAGGGTCGCACGGTTGTATACATGAAAATTAAAATATGTGTCTGGTATTAGCAAGTAGGGATAGACACCCTCGAGTGAAAGTCCCGTTAGTTTTGGTTTTACATATGTGTTCAACGATGAAAGCCCGTGAAAGTGTAGGAAGGCTTGCGAAGCCCGCGGTGAGACCCCGGAAATTCGCTACCCACAAAAAGACATATGATTTTGAATATAAATGATCATTGAGGTCTAACATCCAAAAATCTTTCGGTTTGAAAAACAAATGAATTTTGTTGTAAAATGATCATTAAATGTAATCCACAAATGATGGGTTTTATCACACTTTGACATCGCATGGTGTGGTAGGATTCGATAAGGGCTTGGGTAAGAGGAAGTCGATAAGGACTCGGGTGCATGGTACATGATTGAGTCTCATACACATTCATAGCATGTAGGATTCCATAAAGTAGAAGCGCATGTTTTTACTTGGAATGCGAGATGGTGTGTTTCATGACCATTGCATATGCACGCTTGGAGTGGTGAGTAACCATATAGGAGTTTACTCTGCTGAGCTGTAGCTCACCCTTTATGGGACCCCATTTCAGGTACAAAGAATTATTACATCGATGCCTGACCGCTCACTCGAAATGCGGAGTTGTGAAGAAGTGGGTTGTAGCTTTGTATTCATTTTTGTAAAGATGTTTGGAACAATCTAATTCTAACTTATATTTTTTGTAAAAAGAATTGTAATTAAATTCTTATGGGACTGTTTTAAATATAATTTTGTATGTTTTAAATGAGTATGGATAAACTTTTACTCATAAATGGACCTCATGACGTCATTGTATTATATTGGGCTCCGGATGGATCATATTATTATATATCCTATAGGTTATATTTTGGGTAGAGCTCCCCGTACAAATGAGACCCTGATCAATTTTTGTTAAATTATGAATCCTAATAAATGGGATATAACAGTGCGATATCGGATTACCCGATATTTATAAGTTTTCCATGGATTGACGATTGATTAACAAATCCCTAGATTTTAAGACATCACATATTCAATTTCCCATGCTGAAACTAAACACATAGATAAAAATATTCACTTTATTGAAGAACTTGTAGCTCAACGAAAGCTCTCAGTTCAGCATATTCCTTCAACTTCCTAGATGATTGAGGGTCTGACGAAGGCCTTCCTATCTCCAGCTTCCACTTGTTATGTGACAGCTCACCGTTGGACGAACCTCTAGCTTGAGTGATGATTATAACATTTGAATATTCTTGAGAATAATTCTACATTATTCTCAAAATATTTACCAAATTTTCAGCTATCAAATCCCTTATTTTCTTATGTAAAAATCAACTGAAATTTTGTATTTCTTTCTAGAACATTATCTTTCTATCCTACCTTGTATACTATAAATCAACCACTCAGAAAATATGCAATACGAAACACACTTTCTTTTCTCCCTTTAGATAATATTAATATTATTAATATAAATATAACTATTACAAGAAAATAGTTTATGATTTAAGTTATTTCAGTGTAAGAAAAACAAAATTAAGTGTGTGTATAAAGATTTGTTATCATTCAAAAGAACCTTGTAAATGATATAAGAAAAAAAAAAAAAGTAAAGATAAATACAAAAATAAAATAATTTATTGAAAAGAAGACAGCCAAATAATAATAGAAAATAAAGCAATAAATATATTATTTTAGTTGTTTAATACGGAACACAACACTGACGAGATATTAGTGTAACAAAAAAAGTAAATAAATAAAAAAAATTACTTTAATTTTTTAGTTGATGAAAACAATACAAATTAGACGCTCAGTGTGATAAATAAATAAATGTGCTTAATTTAATTATTTAGTTAATCAACGCGGTTCAATACATGTTAGATAATCAGTGTTTGTAAAATAAATAACTAAACACATTTGAATTAATCCTTTAGTAAATGAACACACTGCAGGCTACCAAAATAAAATAAAATAAATATTGAACAAACAGTAAGACTAAGCAAATAAATACATAAATATTATTTATAATAATTGAAGTACATAAGAAAATAAGAAACTTTATATTACATATTGTACTCAGGATAATGTCTTAAAAAAGAGAAAGTATATATGTTAAAAAAATAATAACTTTAATTAAGTGAATAAGTTACTGTTTTGAGATGTATCATTTTAGACAGGTTAAAATATGATTGTATTAATAGTATTCTTATTTTAGTTGTTTAGGTAAACCTTAAGTTTGATTATTCAACCAATACCAGGTAATGAATTATGACTCTCAAAAGTTTTTATGAAATGCTATTTTTCTCTCTCAAATGTTTTTATGCTATTTTTCTGGAAGGGTAGGAAAATATTTTGCAATATGATCAACATTTAATGTATGCATCACAGCATTTTGATGATGTATTCTAAGATTTGTGCAAAATATTTTACCATATGAACAATATTTGGTTCTATGAAAATAGTATCTAGATTATATGTTTTGAATTTGTGTATCTAGTCAATGAGGTAGACATTGACCTTTAATATTTAATTTTTTTTAGGATTGTATAAACCTAGTCAGTGAAGTAGACACTGACCCTCTTTAATTTTCTAAGGATTGAATAAACCTAGTCAGTAAGGTAGACATTGACCCTCATTGTTTTACTATACGAAGATTGGAAAAACCTATACAATGGGGGTAGTCATTGACCTTATGGTACAATTTGATTGGCTAGTCCCTTCCCAATTGAAGGGGTCATATGGTTCTATTGATTGGCTAATCCCTTATGAATTGAAGGGTCATCTATTTTTGTTGATTGGCTGGTCCCTTCTAAAATGACATTGTATTATATATAGCTTTTCTTTCGTGGCTATTAGATAAATTCTTATTTGGAATTCTATACTATTGACACTAAAAATAAATTTGTTGGCCCAGGTAGTGGAATTGGCCGAATAGATATGTCAGCTGGCTATTTCAAGCTCGACCAATTTGAGAAAACCCAAGCCCATGATAATCAGCCCATGAAAAAGTCTAGGGAAATTTTTGAAAATTTTAAATTTGTCAAAGCTGTCAGTAAAGAATATTGAAACTTTGTCTCAAATGTGAAATATGGAAGAGCTTTTCTCAGTCGGGGACATGACAAAGTACGTGGGTAGTGGTGGAAAGTTACTTGGAGAGTAAGACTTTGGGAATCCACTCAAAACGACTCCAAAAGTGGTTTAGAATCAATGAAAACCTCTTTTCTTAAGTTAGGGTTTTTCCCCAAAAAATCAAAATCATAAAAGATGAAGTTAGGGTTTTGTTTTCTTACCTTGAATCTCTTCAAATCTTTTCCTCCATGTTGCTTGGTCACAAAGGAGCAAGAAATGGGAAGGAATCACACCAAAATCACTCCTTCTTGCAAACCCTAGCTTTCTCTCCTTTTCTCCTCTCTTCTCTCCCAAAAACGTGATTGCCCAAAAATGGGCTTCCTAGACCAAGTTTGGTCTTTTAAATCCATTTAAGTGTAAGGCCATGTTTGGCCTTCACACTTATTCTCATTTCTCATTTTCTCCTTTTTGGTCTTAAGTCACTTATTCTTCACAAGGCCTTGTTTTGCCACCAAACAAAATGCATTCTTTGCCTTAAGTTTCTCTATAATTGCTATATAGCCCATAAATCTCTCTAATTGCACTTAAATTTTCAGTATTCACACTTAGACCTACAATCTCATTTGTATATGACCTTTAGGTCCTTATTTTACTATTCTTCCACTTTTGCCCTTTTTACACTTGGGTTAATTTTCGGATTCAATCAATTCTCATTAAGCATATAATATTTGCATTTGGCTCTTAGCCATATAATCATTTATTTAATATTCATTTAACAATTTCCCGGAAAATACCCAAGTTGGCTCAATTTATACCCGGAATATATAATAATTTTTATTACAAAAATTCTAGGGTATTTTTGGGGCGTTACAACGATGGGACACATTTTTGCTGAAGAATGCCACTAAAATTAAGGAGTAAGACAATTGTAGAGTCTCCAGACTCAGGATTCGATGTTGTAGAAGCAGCATAGGAAGGAAGAGTTTTGCCTTGGTGGAACAGATAGAAAACCTGATGAATTCTCCAGTATTACATCAGGGGAATCCATCCAACAGCCTATTGAACAAATGGAAGGAAGAGGTACAGGTAATGTGAATGTGCATATTCTTTTCTCTAATAATTTTGATGAATTTTAGGCTCTTATGCAAGATATAAAGAGCCAAGGAATGATCATATTTGCACTTATGGAAGAAATGAGCGACAATCTCAATTCATCTGAAGGCTTAATAAATGGAATGACGAGCGAAGTTGCTTAAGCACGAAGGCAATTTTCTAATGAACTCGGGGGGGCAGCTTTCTAAGAACCTAAGAGGAGCTGGCGAATTTCATCGCTCACCTATGCAGGCAGGGGCTAGATACCTTCCTCCCCATAAGAGGGAGGGTGGTACTCTAAAGAACTTAGTAGGGAAAAGACCTAATGCAACCAAAACCACAGCCCCTCAGAGGATTCTTGTTCAAACTAATCCAATTACACAACCTGGAGCATATGAAGGGTTTTCCTTATTGAAGACCTAGAAGTGGCATCATGCAGCAGATGCAATGAAGTGAATGGCAATAGAGGGACAACAAAGTGGAAGCAATCAAGAGGAGGTGCGGGAGTTATATGGGCGAGCCTCGACGGGAGATTGGCGAGTTCTACAAGCCTTATCTATAAATGATAGGCGGGAGACTGCCCAAGAGCCACATGAATCTTGAATTTCTGTATTCTCTAAAGAAGATGGTCAATCCACCTTAGAGCATGTTGTTAGATTCACTATGCAATGTGGGGAATTGGCTAACTACGAGAATTTCTATCATTTCAAGCTTATAATGTTTCCTAACTATTTGATAGAGGCAACATTCACTTGATATACAATATTTCCAAGGAACTTCATTCGAAGTTGGTAGGAGATGGAAAGGCAATTCCACACTCAGTTCTTCAAGGATGAGCCTAGAGTGTGCATTGCAGAACTATCCAGAGTGGCTCAAAGAAATGGGGAGATTGTTGATTTGTTCATCTCCCGATTCAAGAAGATGAGAAATAGATGTAAGATCCATTTTCCAGAGACAGAGTACGTGAAAATGGGCTAAAGAGGTTTGGACATTGAGTTGACGAAAAAAATTCCTAGATATGGAATTTAGAGATTTTTATAAACTTGCGTAGGTGACGAGAATATGAGGTGCTCGGGAAGAAAGTTAGGAAGAAGGCCATGGGAACCTAATGTCAAAAGGTGAACTAGGAGATGGTAGTGGCAGATCTATCTACTATAAGGATATTCATCTATCCTCTGTTGGTAGAATATGCACCTGATTTGTGGAAGAAGGCACAAATTATTGGTATAAAAGTCCAGTATACTTTTGAAGTAGCGAAGATAGAGGAAATATTCAATTTCCTAGTGAAAGAAATATTCATTACCTTCCCTAACGACCACCAGATCCCAAGGAAGGATGAACTAAGGTGAAAGACTTACTGTAAGTACCACAATTCATGGAACCACACTACTAATGCATGTTAGGTCAAAAATGTCATACGGGATAGGATTAACAAAGGGATACTCAAGTTCCCTTCTGAAAATTTATTCTGTCGATGAAGATCCTTTCCCACCAGTGGCCTCAATCAATACTACCAGCTTTGACCTAAGAGAATTGATAGAATCCAACAAGGCAGGAAAACTCTCTCCAAGGAAGGTATGGGTCCCTAAATATTGTATGGTTCTTATTGATAGGTTGAAAAAGGAATGGGCTATAGTTTGTACAGATCCTCCATCAAGAAGAAATTCAATGAAGGGGATATAGCAGGAGGGAACATGGTAGTATAACCAATTCTCCAAGGAAAGAAAATTTTCACCAAAAGGAAAAACGAATTCCCCAGAAGATGAATTAGTTCCTTCTAGAGAAAAGGCTATAAAAAGGCCCACCCCTCCACGAGATAGGTTCATTGCTCGAGGAAAAATAAATCACAATTAGGTTAAGAGAATGTTCCTCGAAAGCGAGTCTTTTCCTCGAGGGTAAGTTCCTACATCCCAAATGACAAAGCTATAGAAAGTTACTTCTTTAAGGGCGGCGAGGAAGGACGTGTTCCTCGATCATACATGTTTTTTCGGGGAGAGGGACTGGATTCTCAGGTATAGAATGATGTCTCCCGGGGACAAATTCACTTCTCAGATATGGTGAGAACAAACACATTTTTCAAGGGAGAGGGTTGTAGAGATGGAAAGGCCTGTGAGGTGTATCATTCCTCCTAGGGTTTCTCCTAGTTAAAGGTGGCATGTGTTACAACATAGAAAACTTCCCCAAAGGTTTTCCAAGACTCAAACTAGAAGGATGCAAAGGCAAAGAGCAGCTAATAGAAAGCAGCTCATTGATGTACCTGATAAAACACTCTTGGAAAGGCTATGGAATTAGAGAAAGTGAGGTGTCACGCCCCACTGCCGGAATGCAGAGCGAAAGGGGGGCATGGCGCAGGCGGGACTCATGCTTGCTTTTGAGACATTAGTAGGCCCTGGCTACATATAGTATTTCATAATGATAACTTGTAATACAACCACCATAGTGGTGTTTAAATGTCCTGTATATATATGCTTGAGTCCCATGTACTTGTACTTACACAAACTCCACTATTACAAAAAACTTTTACATTTACATTCCAAAACCAAATATCAAAACCTACATCATGTGGGACTACTATTCTTAGTGTTGGCCTGTTGTGTCTGGTACCTCGAGATGTCACTCTTTAGTAACACCTGCACGGATGAAACATTACGTCTTTGAGCTTATACAAGCAGTGGAAGCAAATAATGAATATGACCACTTGAAGTGGCCCACAATTGGAAAATTACATATAACATTATGCATATGTCAGAGTTTACGTATAACCTAATTCTTATCACAGAGTTTTCATATAGTATAATTCTTATAACAGGGTTTTCATATCTCCCGTAGGAGTTCAAAACAGAGATCTTGTACAAAAGGTACCCATAGGTACATTACAGAACATAATTGATTCCTCATGCTTTCTTATTGTTCATTATTCAGATTCTTATCATTCTTATGACGAGGTTTTCATATCTCTCGTAGGAGTTTAGAACATAAATCTTGTCTGATGGGTACCCGTAGTGCAATCTAGTAGTAAAGCGAGTTACTTATGCTTTCTTATTAAATTATTATATTCTTATCATATAAATGTTTGCTGTATAGACCAATAATAATTGTAGTAGGGACCGACACAATAGGTACGAAAGGTCTGATGCAATCTTGAGCAAAGGCGTGTTTACCACGCTAACATAATTATCGTATGGCAGAAATGCGAAGCAACGTCGAGAGGTGCCCTAATCATTTTCTATTCAGTCTTAAGCAGACATACAATTATATGTGTTTCTTAGCTTGTTATTTTGTTCTTAATCACCTTAGCAAATAAGGGGCAAGAAACAATGTTTGCCCAACGACAGGATCGCTTCGTATAACTTTTCATATAATTTTTATACATGTACCTTTCATTCAAAATTGAAGAAACGAGAACAAAACGGGGTTGCAAGACCGATTTTTCGAACCTTAAACAACTGCGTCTTGGTACTCGACTTTCGGTGTGATCGCAACATCCTACGGACCTTAAACCACTTTGATCTGGGTACTCAACTTTGTCTAGTATAACATCCTCAGACATAAACCACTTTAGTATCGGTACTCAACTTTTTAAATGCGGTACTTAACATCCACTGGGCTAAAAATAAATTTGAGTATCTATAATCAACTTCGATGCGGTACTTACTGCGATTTATATGAAATTGCAGGTTTGCCCTATTACTCACCCAAAATTTCCAACGAAGCCCCGAAGCCAACACAAGGCCCGGAACTAAAACCGGAAAAAATCACTTTTATACAAAGATAGGGTTCTTCTAACTGACATAGACAAAGTGTTAGGAGGTTCCTAACCCATGAAATCCATACCTGAGCCTAAACAAGTTTCCATCTGAGTAATCCGTAACTTGATTTCTTGGAAGCTTAAACCTTTTCTTCTCACTTCCTTCTGCCATGAACAAGGAGAACCCAGACATGGAGAGAAAAAGCAAGCCCACAGTAAGTTCTCCTCCAAGCCGTAAGCCCCTAACCTTCTAACGAATGGGAAATGTTAAGCTACTATAAGGCCGTGTTTGGCTTTAAGGCGTGGCCTCCAATTTTTTCCTTTTGCTTATTAGTCCTTCCACTTCATTCTATTTGAAAATCAACTTGTCATATTTCCACTTTAACATATAATCTTTTCATCTTATGTCACTTGGGTCCTTAATGGGAAAATTACCAATTTACCCTTAGTACTCAAATTTCCGAAAATGCAAATTTTACTTATACTATACCCTAAACATGTAATAAACTACTAGGATGTAATTTGGGGTGTTACAGAAGGAAGGAATGGTTCCTAGCTTGAAAAAAACAAAGTTTGGGTGGAAAGCTACAAAGGATATGGAGTCAATGAGTAGTGAAGATGAAGTAATGGACTCGGAGACCTTATTAATAGGTGAGATCCTTATTTCTTTAAATTGTTCCACTATTTCTTTAACATTTCCAACTATCTTCAAGTTAAAAAAAGGCAGAGGAAGTAGAGGTAGAAAGGAAGCATCCTACGGCAGAGGAAGATGTGGGCCACCATACTTGAAAAACCCTATGTGGAAATGACGAGGCACATAAAGCCTTTGTACGTAAGAGCCCATTTCAATGGCAAACCGGTATCCAAGGTACTAATAGATAATGGATTAGCGATCAATGTAATGCTATTGAGGATGTTGAGTGCTCTAGGAAGAAGCATTAGTGATCTAATATAAATAGAGGTGGCTATATGCCTTTCTTTGGAAAAGTATCAAGATTGCTTAGGGGATACCACCTATAGCTATCACCATTGGTAGCAAAACTGCATTATATGCCCTTTTTATGATAGACTCTACTACAAATTACAACATTTTGTTAGGGAGGGACTGGATTCATGCCAACTGGTGTGTGTAGTCCTCTCTTTACCAATTCTTACTGTTTTGGAAGGGTAATGAAGTGGAAGTGGTGCGGGTAGATAAGCAACCCTTCATGGCGGCTACAAGTTCTATGGAAGCCAAGTATTATGATCAGGAATTCGACCCAATCAAGGTCACTAGTCATAAGGAAAGATGGGGTCCCAAGGAAAGCATACATGGACTCAAAGGGCTTTGTAGAAATCCAAAAGGAAGAAACCAAACTCCTAAGGGTGACTGCAATCTTGCCTCACAGACCGATGAGTAGTCCAATCATCGAGGAGATCGATGATGACTAATCACTCTCAAGAGGAAAAGGCAGTAGTTGCAACTGCCTTTAAAATGGAAATGTAGTAGACTATGGAAAGGATTAAAGAAGAGCACCTCTAGGATACATATGGGGCTAAGATGATTTGTGAAGAGGATGCATATGAAGAAGATGAAGAAATACAGATGAAAGATTTGGAGCATGCCCCCTCCTAAGTTCGAAGACACACAACCTCATGTACACGACCCCATGGGGGAAGTGTACCTCGACACTATAGAGGAGCCGAGGATTACTTATATTAGTTCCATGCTGCCTTCTGACTTGAAGGAAGGGATTTTTGCAATATTACATGAATTCAAAGACTGTTGTGCTTGGAATTATGACGAGATGCCAGGGTTGGACAGAAGCTTGGTGGAACAACGCTTGCCTATAAAGTCGAAGTTCCTAGCCGCTTTTCGTGACCACACAGAAGAGATATCGAGGTAAAGTGAGAGGTGAAGAGAGATTGAGGAAGCTTTGAAGGCGAATTCATTAGACCTACAAGGTATGTGCAGTGATTAGCAAATATTATCCCCGTGATGAAAAAGAATGGGAGACTTGGAGTTTGTGTAGACTTTAGGGATTTAAATGTTGTCACTCCTAAAGACATGTATGTGATGCCTATTGCTGACATGTTAGTTGATTCCACTAAAAATAATGAATTATTGTTCTTCATGGACGGTTTCTCTGGGTATAACCAAATCTAATAGTTGTTTATGATATATCTAAGACTACCTTCAGATGCCTTAGTTCCTTAGGAACGTTTGAATGGCTAGTCATGCCCTTTGGTTTGAAGAACGCTAGTTGATGAGTGTCTAAAACACTCATTATAAACCCGTGATTTAGAGTGTTTACATTCTAGTTTGTACTTAAATAGGTGATGTTTTTGCTTCATATCTAATGTTTGGTTTTATCTTTGATCTTCCAAGTAAAATGGTGCAGTTGGAGACAAGTTGGAGATTTGGAGATTGAGAAATGCATAATCTTACTCCCAGCGTCGGCGTTATGCGTCGTGACGTTGAGAGCCAACGATGTTTGATCAGTCTTCATCATCCAACGTTGCAATGTTGCCTGGATCTGTTTGCCAAATGTTAAGAATAAAAGCAAAAATGAGAGAATCGAGAAAGGGGGGGATGATGTACAAATGCGAAGAGGAGAGAAGGCGAAGAACCGGATCAGAACATAGTTCCTTTGTTTGAGATACTCTTTCCTGCCTTTCTTATTGTAATCTGTATGGATCCTCGAAACATGATGTATTATTTATCGATTATGAACTAACTCTTTAGGCTAGGTTTTGATGTAACCCTAATCTCGGATTGATGGATTTTCATTCATTTAAATATTCAGTTTTACTTCTTGCAATTATTGAATGTCTTATCTCTATATGAAATTCATACTTGTACTTGACCACTATAGGTATGCTCGAGATAGGGTTTTGAGATCGAGAGATGATAAACCTTAGGGACATGAATAAGATATCGTATAATCAATCAGAGAGTAGAGATACCATGATTTTATACATGGTAACAATGGTTTGCCCTAAATGCATTCGATAGTCTTAAGGTTTGAGGCAGAGATGCAAGACAACCCGCTATTAGGATAGGTGCTCAATGCTCGAGAGAGATTGATGCATATAAAGATCAGCTTCGCCATCGATAAATACGATTGATACTTGATTTTCTAAATATCCATCAATGATTGGGTGAAGTCTGACCACAGATATTTAATTAATTGCAAAAAAATACATCTTAGTTGTCTTTAGTAAATTACTTAGAGAATCTACAGACTTAAGTTAATAGATCTAAATAATATTAGGGTTAATTAGTTCAGTAGTTAACACCCAAAACTCCTTGTGGGACGACCTTGACTTATCAACTAGATTTAAGTAAACTCGATCACGTGCACTTGGCGAATCGTGATTTATATAGTAGTTCAGAGGCCTATCAAGTTTTTGGCACCATTGCCGAGAAGTTTCGGCACAAGTGTCAATATTGGAAATAGTTTACTTAGATATTACTTTAGACAATTTATATATTTATTATTATTATTATTATTTTTACTTTAAATTTTATCTGACTAAAAATTCTACTGGTGTACGTTGTAATTGTTCGGGGTTTGAGGCATAGCGTGCCTGAGCAGGCGAGAGGGAGTGGCGCCCTTTGATCTTAGTGGGTCAAGCGACCGAGCGGACTTTGGAGAAGAGAGAGTGTTAGTCGTGCATAGCAGCTATCTTGTAACATAGCGAGAGAATCTATAGTGAACCAGGATCAGGGTGGAGGGATGGGCGCGGAGCGGAGATGGAAATAAAAATAATAATGTGCGTTGGCCCGGTGGATTTGTTGATGACCTAGATATGCCATTGGAAGGAATTTGCATTACCACCTACAATCATACAATCTATAATACGCAGTCCTCCATTCAAGCGAATAATTTTGAACTGAAGGTTGTGACACTACAACTACTCTCGGGTATTCAGTTTCATAGGCTACCAAGCGAAGATCCCAACACTCACTTGACAAGCTTCCTAGAAGTATGCAACATTGTGAAGTATAATAAGGTAACATAGGAGGCCATATGTCTCATATTATTTCTAATATCTTTGAGTGATTGAGCCAAGCAGTGGCTAACTTCTGAACCACCCGACTCCATCATAAGTTGGGTAGATTTGGTCCATAAATTTTTGACAAAGTATTACTTCCTGCTAAGACTACATAAATGAGGATAGAGATCAACAACTTTGCTCAAAAAGACAACGAGAGCTTAACTGAAACGTGGGACAAATACAAGTAATTACTAAGGAAATGTCCCGTCGGGAGTTGTGAGATAGATGTAGATCTATAATTTTTATATTGGCCTGAATGCCCATACAAGACAGGTGATTGATACCTCAATTGGAGGTATTTCTTGAAAAGGACGACATAACAAGCTTTTGACTTGTTGGATGGGATAGCGACAAACAGTTACCAATGGTCGCAAGAAAGAATGAAAAAAAGGGAACGAAAATAGTGGACCAAGTATTGATGTGTTTGCTAATTTAGTAGCACAAGTTTCACTGCTCACTAAGTAGTTCTGGAGATCGACAAGCACCGGCTCATGCCATCTAGACTATTCAATGATGTGCAATTTACGATGGGCCGCACGAAAAATGGAATTACGGTCAAGTCATATGGCAGCTGGAACGAGGCTGATATATAGCCCAAATTACGATTAGTGCGTGATAGAACCGGTATCTGGCTTGACAATTTCGGGCGGGTTGGAGAAATAATAAGAACTTCCCTTGGAAAAATAATCAAAACCTAGTGCAGCCAATGCAAAATAATAATAAACCAAAGAAGAATAAGGTAGATCTGGAGGAAGCCTTAGCTCATATAATGACGTCTCATACTGGTTTTATGAACGAGAAGAAGGCCAATTTCCAAAACCAAGCTCAGCAACTGCAAAACCAATCAACCTAATTACATAATCAAGGAGCCTAACTCAAAAACCTAGAAGTATAAATGGGGCAGAAGGCCACAATGTTGTTTGAAAGGCCTCAAGGTTCATTACCTAGCACTTCATAGGTAAATCCCGGGAAGAGGGGCAGGGAACATTCTGGCTGATAACTTTGAGAAGTGGAAGGGTAAATTGCACGGGACCCCCACGGTGATTCGAAGAACAAAAACAATCAAATCGATCACGGAAATTAGAAGTAGATAAAGAGCACAAAGATGGGGAGCAGCCCCAACTAAACAGTTCCGTTAGGAAACAGTCAGAGGTAGAGAAAGTGGACAAGCCATCATCAATGGATCCGACCCCACTCATCCCATATCCTCAAAGATTGAGGAAGAGTAAGCTTGACAAGCAGTTCTCAAAGTTTATGGAGGTGTTTAAGAAACTACAAATCAACATCCCCTTCACGGATGAGCTGGAGCAAATGCCAAGTTATGTTAAGTTTATGAAGGACATTTTATCGAAGAAATGAAATTTGAGGATTACGAGACCATTGCCCTAACAGAGGAATGCAATGCCATACTACAGAAGAAGCTGCCTCAGAAATTGAAAGATCCTGGGAGCTTCACCATTCCTTATACCATAGGTAATGCAGTTTTCAAGAAAGCATTATGTGATCTTGGAGCTAGCATTAACTTGATGCCTCTATCCATTTTCAAAAGACTAGGGCTCGGGGAAGCTAAACCAACAACAGTCACCCTACAACTAGCGGATCGATCACTGAAGCATCCGAGAGGAATTATCGAAGATGTACTAGTGAAGGTTGACAAGTTCATCTTCCTCACATAATTCATTGTCTTAGACATGGACGAATATAGGGAGATTCCTATCATCCTCGGTAAGCTGTTTTTAGCTACTGGAAGAGCTTTAATTGATGTGTAGAAAGGGGAGTTAAGGTTGAGAGTACAAGATGAGGAAGTCAGATTTAGTGTGTTATGAGCAATAAGACATCTAGCAGAGATTGATCCTTACTATCATATTGAGAACATTTAGGCTATAGTGTCTAACCATGGGGATCTTAGATGATCACGGAAATTTGGCCTCTTCTGAGATGATTTGTTAGAACTAGATGATGAAGCAAAAGTATATGTGCAATGGATGCGTTCCTTTGAAGAGAACCAGAGGAAATAGTATGAGCCTCTTGGAGAAAGTGGGAACAAATCAGTGCCATCTATCGAGAAGGCACCACAACTTGAACAGAAATAGCTACCCGAGCATTTGCGGTATGCATATTTGGGAAACTCTTCTTCGTTGCCAGTCATCATCTCAGCATCACTAATTGAAGCCTATGAGGAAAACCTGTTGAGGGTATTAAGGGATCACAAAGCTGCTATTGGGTGGTCACTAGCCGACTTGAAAGGAATTCAACCCTCTATGTGTATGCATTGTATCTTGTTAGAAGACGGTTACAAGCCGTCGTTGGAAGCATGGAGAAGACTGAATCCTACGATTAAGGAAGTCGTCATAAAAGTAGTTCTGAACTGGTTGGATGCTGGGGTAATCTACCCTATTTTCGACAACCCATGGGTAAGCCCGGTACATGTAGTTCCAAAGAAAGGTGGAATGGCTGTCGTAAGAACTAAAAACAATGTTTTGCTCCCTTCAAGAACAGTGACTGGATGGAGGATCTGCATTGACTATAGAAAGCTAAATAAAGCCACCCATAAGGACCACTTCCCCCTTCCCTTCTTGGATCAAATGCTGGACAAATTAGCTGGATATGATTATGATTGCTTCCTAGATAGATGTGAGGTACAATCGGATAGCCGTCGCACCCAAGGGGCCCAAAATGAGAGCTGACCTTTACATGTCCCGTCTGGAACATTCGCATTCAAGTGGATGCCTTTCCGAGAAGCTATGTAATGCCCCAGGTAATTTTCAGTGGTGTATGATGTCCATATTCTCGATATGGTAGAGAGAAAAATTGAGGTATTTATGGATGACTTCTGTAACGCCCCGAAATATACCCTAGTCGTTTTAAACATAATTAGGGTATTACAAGTGCATTTTGAAATTTTTGGCAATTATTATTTTGCTAAGTGAGAAATTTTCGAAACCCTAAATTTGTACAAGATACAAAGGTAAAAGTGGAATTTGTCAAAACAGGATATAAAAGTCATATGATAAAAAGATTATAGGCTAAAGTGGAAATATGAATAACTTGATTTCCAAATATAAGGGAGTTTGAAGACCAAAGTGTAATAAAAAGAAAATTAAACCAAATAAGACCAATTAGGGTCTCTCATTTGGGAATTTGGAGAGCATTTCGTGAAGAGAGAAAGGAGAAGAGAAGAGGAAGAAGAAGAAGAAGAAGAAGAAGAAGAGGAAAGGGATGGAAACTATTTGTGTATGGATTTGTGCACTTTTGTATGGATTTGTATGGATAAGTATGGATTGCAATGGTTTTGTATAGATTTGTGAACATTTGTATGGATATTAATTTGTTCCATTTATAGGGTTTAGTTAGGAATTCATCCTAACCCTAGATTTGTTGAAAGTTAGGTTGGTAAAACCCTAGTTTGTATAAGATGAGTATGGAATCCTCCTTTGAGTATGGATTCTTGGTTTATGTTGTAAGGATACATGTTTGGGTGTTAGGAAGTTAACCTAACTTACAAGTATTTGAGGTTGGGATTGGAAAAACCCTAATTAATCTCTATGTTTGGTTTTGGTTGGGTTAGAACACACTTAGGAGACGTTTTTCTGGAGAGTATACGAGTTTTCTTTTGATTTTGGTTGGATTTCTGGAAAAAAAAAGGGACGAATTCAACAAATCTGGGCAATTTTCAGGGTCTTATGTCGCTACGTAGGGATCTCACACAGCAACGTAGGTCCACGCCAAGGTGTGGCATGTCCACGCCACAGCGTGGCTGAGCAAAGGCTTGGACAAGCCTCGGGTATGCCTTTGCTACGCCACGGTGAAGGCCTATACCGCAGCGTAGCAATGCTACGCCGTGGCATAGCACTGTTCACATATTCATGTTTTTGTCTTGTTTTGCTATTTTGTTACTCCGAGGACTTGTCTATTGGAGTAATGAGGACCCTATAAGTGTATGAAAGGGTTTATTCATATTTGTAAGGTAAAGGAAAAATTAGACCGTACCTCGCCGCCTCGGCGAAGCGTGATGTTGGCAAACTTAATGCCCCTATGCTAAAATAATAAGTTCTTGAACACATATATATTGTAGGACTGCCTAAGACTGGATATTGAATGACACGACACCTCTGTTATGTGGGCAGACACGTATAGTACTTCGGTACTCTCTGATTAGTGCGACGACACTCTACGATTGGTACTGACTGACACTCTCGGGTAGGTGCCCGAGCACATTTAGTACTTAGAGCACTCTACGATTAGTGTGACGACACTCTCTGTCCGGTGCCGAGCACTCTTGCTTTGTGCTCTGACACCTCGATCTTATCTTAGTACCTTCGGTACTTATTGTGTTATTAATCACCTCATTCCTTATTCTTGATGTGCAATTGACGTTATAGTAAGAACACAGATGACAAATAAGGTAAAGTAATGTATATCGTTAATAACTCTACGAATGTACCTACGGGAACCTCCGTACAAGTATAAGCTCTGTAGTACCTACGGTACCTCCGTACAAGTATAAGCTCTGTAGTACCTACGAATACCTCTGTACAAGTATAAGCTGCCAGTACTCACGGGTACCCTAGGTATAAGTATAAACTCTGTAACTCTAAGGGGAATGCGAGACAAGTATAGAAGAGTCTTGCTATAAGTACAAGAGTATGTGTATAAGTTTGTTATATGAATCATGAAAAATTATGGTATCACAGCTACTTGTATATCACATTCTTTGTTATATCTTCTTGTAAATGAGTATTAGTGCGTGTGTATACGTATAATTCGTATGTTTCCCAGCCCAAGCGTTAAGCTTAGCACGGGTTCCCAATGCATTGTAGGTCTGGGTGGACGTCAGCGATCTTTCGCATCTTGTTGAGCGACCACGGTGGCGGGGGTTCATCACAGTGGGTTTTGCGCTCGATTATGTAAATGTAAATGTATAGTTTTTGTATATGTATACAAATGCAGGACTGGGACTATATCACCAGTGCCAGCACATTAAACACCACTACGAGTGGTAGTTTTGGCCACATGCTGTATATGATATTTTTGTTGATTCAATTATAAGACTTGGACCCTCAATGTCTAAAAAAAGCAAGTAAAAGTCGGTATAGTTTGCGCCCCCTTAGATCACGCCCTAGGCGGGGGACGGGGGTGTGGCTGACTTCTCAGTAGTAAGAGCCTCATTTGATAATTGTCTTGATAACCTGAGAGTAGTACTGGTCCGATGTGAGGAGACCAACTTCGTTTTGAACTGGGAAAAATGTCATTTTATGGTACGGGAAGGTATTGTCCTGGGGCATAGAATTTCCACACGGGGAATAAAGGTAGATAAAGCAAAAATATAAGTCATTGAAAAGCTACCAACCCCCACTTCAGTTAAAGGAATACGCAGCTTCTTGGGACATGTTAGGTTCTATAGGAGGTTCATCAAGGACTTTTCCAAAATAGCTAAGCCCCTCTCTAATCTTCTTGTACAAGGGGTGTCTTTCGAATTTGATGAGCAATGCAACCAAGCCTTCTGTACCTTAAAATAGAAGTGGTATTGCTTTGTCATGACAGTGCACAGTTGGGAGGCGCACTTGGGAAGCTTTATGTGCGTAAGTGACTATGTCATGGGAGCAGTATTGGGGCAGAAAAAGGAAAGAGTTTTTTATGCCATCTATTATGCAAGCAGAACTTTGAATGAAGCACAACTCAACTATGCAACTACAGAAAAAGAATTGTTGGCAATAGTATTTGCTTTTGATAAGTTTCAGCAATACTTAATTAGGAATAAAGTGATTGTCCATGCTGACCACTCCGCCATAAAGTACCTATTGATTAAAAAGGATGCAAAATCGAGGTCAATAAGGTGGGTGCTTCTACTACAAGAATTTTATGTAGAAATTAAAGACAAGAAGGGGACATAAAACTTAGAGGCAGATCACCTCTCCATGCTTGAAAGTCTAAGGAATGAAGTACAGATCAATGACAACTTCCCTGATGAGCAACTGTTAGCTATTTCTGATTCGAGCCTAGTACCATAGTTTGCAAACTATGTAAATTACTTGGTAGCAAAGGTAATCCCCCCTGAGTTCACCTACCAACAAAAGAAGAAGTTCTTCGTAGACTTAAAAAATTACTATTGGGAAAATCGTTTCTTTACAAACACTATGTTGATCAAATAATTAGAAGATGCATACCGGAAGATGAGATGGAGAACATACTCACTCATTGTCATTCCTTAGAGTGTGGGGGAAATTTCAAAGGAAATAGAGCAGGCGGCGCAATCGGGTTTTATTGGCTGAGATACATTGAGGATGCCCATGCGTTCGTTTCTACTTATGATAGGTGCCAAAGGATGGGCAATATTTCAAGAAGAGATGAGGGTCCGTTGAAGGGTATCCTGGAAGTTGAATTATTTGACGTTTGGGGGATAGATTTCATGGGTCCTCTCCTCCTCGTACAACAATAAATATATCCTGTTGGCAGTCAACTATGTGTCCAAGTAGGTAGAAGCCATTATGACCTATACCAATGATGCAAAAGTGGTGATCAATTTCCTCCGCAGAAATATCTTCAGTAGATTTGGAACACCTAGGGCAATGATAAGTGATAAGGGTAGCCACTTCTACAATAGACTTGTTGAGAAACTCATACTCAAGTATGGAGTGCGCCATAAAACTATGTTAGCTTACCACCCTTAGACCAATGGGCAAGCGAAAGTCTCTAACAGAGAAATAAAAACTATTCTTGAGAAAATAGTGAATGGGGCGAGGAAGGATTGGGCAAAGAAGATTGACGACGTACTATGGGAATACCAAACTGGCTTTAAAACGCCAATAGGGATGTCTCCTTATAGGTTAGCTTTTGGAAAGGCTTGTCACCTACTAGTGGAGGTCGAACACAAGGCCTATTGAGCAACTAGAAGGCTCAATATGGATATGAACGCATCTAGGAATAACCGACTCCTCCAACTTAGTGAACTAGACAAGTTGAGAACTAATGCATACGAGAATGCCTAAATTTACAAGGAACGAACTAAAACATGGCACGACAAGCATATAGTTCATAAAGAATTAAAGCCGGGACAAAGGGTGCTATTATTCAACTCGAGATTGAGGTTGTTCCCAGGAAAGCTGAAATCAAGGTGGTCGAGTCATACAGAAATAACTTAAGTTCTAACATGAGTTGTTGAATCATACACCCTGAAAAGGAACTTTTAAGGTAAATAGGCAGAGATTAAAGTGATATTATGGTGGTGACATCAATACAGGGAAAGCTGCTTTGTTATTGGATGAAGCCCAAGAAAGTGAACCGATGAAAATGAGATTCATTGGTGGCTTATGTATTAAGACACAACTTGGTCGAGCTAACGACGTTAAACTTAGCTCTACTTGGGAGGCAACCCAAGCATTTTGAAGTTTTTCTTTCTTTACTTTAGTGTTAAGTGTTTAAGCAGTGTTATTTTTTTCATAATTTTGGAAATTTAAGTTTTCTCTGGGTTCATAGACTATAACCTAATCGTGTTTTCTCTATGTTGTGTCTATAGGTTCCGAGGTTGAAGCAACGAATGAGGGGTAGCTTGAGAAGCCTATTAAAGGCTTGGAAAAGTTTGGAAATTCATGCAGGAAGTTTTCTAACACTTAGAAAAAGTTTTCCAAAATCCATGTTTTGAAGCTCTCTAGAACGTCACAACGTTAGTAGAAAAACAAAAATACATGCCTCTGGAATGTCGTAACATTGGCTACCAACTTCGCGACGTTGGATTCTAGCTACGGGCGTTGCGGGATTGGCTATCCAACGTCGCGACATTGAATATTCCCTATGGAACATGCGACATTGGATTAAATTTTCAGCCATTCTACAGAACATTAGAGCTTTGGCTGGCGATCGTGACGTTGCCTTGTTTTAAGACCAAGAGAGGTTATATTTTCGGGCACCCTCATTTGCAAACCCTAAACCGTCTCAATTTTTTTTGCAGAACCATCCATCACTAGTCTTCCCAAGCTAATTTCGAGTGCCTTAGATTGCTCATGAACATCAGTGGATCGAAAATCACTAGAGTTTCCCCATCCCTCAAAGGTATTTTGGGTTGTTAGAGTTTTTGAGGATTTCCGGCATTACAAGGTATTTAATTGAGATTTTGAACCTCTTAAACTTTGATTCACAGTAAAAAGCGAATAGTGTGGGTGTATTGAGGTCATAGGAGCTTAGGTTGTGTGTGAAGAATAATAATTAACAGAGCACCCACCAATTGTTCGATAACTTGCCTAAGTGAAAATTTGTCAGTTGGCCTATACCTATCCTTAACCTTACCCTAACTAGGTTAAACCATGAGTTCAAAAAGGAAAATTTTGACCTTAAGGAAGATCCGAAATGTAAAAGAACTGTCTCATGATTACGATCATGAGAGGTTTGTTAATGTGGGAGCAGTCGAGAAGTTCAACCTCATTTCAAAAAAATAGACCATTCATTAAGGAAAAAGGTTTCCACCATCCCGAGGACTCCTTTCGCAAAACCATTGCGAGTAAAGAGTAGAGGGCACTATGTCAACCCCCAATGCCGACTGCCATAATGGTAGTGCGAGAATTCTACGCCAACCTAGCAGCTAGTGTGGTGAAAAAAGTCAAGGTAAGAGGGGTGTTTGTAGATTTCGATCTTGAATCATCAATGAGTTCCATAACCTAGAGCCGATGTGAGTGAAACATGATAGGCTACAGGAAAACCCCAACTACCATGAGGTGCTTAGGTTACTTACCAATGGCCAAGGGGAGTGGAAAGTTAATAATGAAGAGCATGCGGTGCACTTCAAGGCCAAACATTTGGCCTACATCCTTAAGTATGACATCACTTCATCACATCACATCTCATTCCGACCACTAATGTGTATGAAGTGATAGCGAAGCAGGCTTTGTTGAATTATGCGATCATTCAAGATATCGCATTTGATGTGGGCTGTTCGTTACTTTTTAAGTTCACTCACTATGTAAGTGTGAGTGATGGATCAACTGTCAAACACAAATTTATAACGTTATTACCCCGAGGATTATTATCTAATCGGCCAATAATGCCATGAAACTTGTTTGTTATCTTACTTTTGCACTTATCTTGATTAAAAAGCGGTTTTAAGATAGTATCTGAATTTCTTTGGTTTTTGATCCATGATTACGCAAGTGTCTGCAGTCGAACAAGTAATAAAGTGGATTTAAGTCCGGTCTCGATCCGTAGAGATCTCGAATTCTTAATCAACTGCGACTACTCCAAGCTGCATGCTATTTGAAGTATGATAGGCAATTGATAAATTCCTATGCAACATTTAAAATAATAAAAGAATAAAGACATGTAAACTAAGAACAAAATGAAATTATGCTTTAACTAAAATAATAAGAAAAATTAAAGAAATAGATTGGTCAGTTAGCTTTTAAAAGGGAGCATTGAAAATACAGCTATTGTGAAACATCAACTCCTGCAGACAACTCTGTAATTTATCTTTGTGAACCTCAGATTTAGAATCTGTCCAAGGAGATGGTAATGCCATATGGATTTCTCATATGACACATTTCATCATCTAATCTTCCTGTTTCTTTGAAGACGAGGAGGATTAGATAGTACTTAATCACGAGTAGCGCTGTTCATAGTTGTTTTCTTTTCAATACTTCATACGGAACATGAATCCCATCAAACCTTAGCACCTAAGACATAGGCTAAGTGTAGGTTTACACTATACTGGTTTCTCATCCTCTAAATTGAAACAGTTCATTCTTTCCTTGATTAGATCTTTGCTAACACTGGATTGAACTTACAATTCGAATTGAGGCGAACTCTCTGCTCATTTTATTGATAAGTCCTTCAACTCATTCTCGGTTTCAAGTGAAGAGAAGATTTATCGATTACAATTCACAGAGCTCATTAGATCCCCAATGGGATTCGCATACCATGAAAATCATTTCTAATACTCTAAAGAATGCCTTCTGTGTCACTCGGAGGGCCTGAAATCAGTATGAAGCAATCCCATTACGAGGTATAAGACACGATATTTGGATCGAATACAAAAAATAAACAAAACCCCGGCAAGCCGATTCAAGCTGAAGTTAGTAAATTCGATGTGGTTATGTAGGAAAAGATAAATTCGACAATAGAGTATATTGTGAAGTGGGAGCTTCTAAAGTACTTCGATTACACTATGATGCATCATGATCAAAGAAACTCACTGTCATCATTGAAATTGAATTCCCAAAATTTGTTTGGACTTCAAACGATCAGACAGTAATTTGAAAATAACATTTTGCATCGAGCTTCAACTTCAACAACTAACATTCCGATCCAGAAATTCAAATGAAAATAACAATCTACTACAATCTAATCTAAAGTATAATGAAGCAAAGAAAAAGAAAAGAAAATTAAAATACGAGGGCCTTTGTAGCAGTTTCTCTTTCCGAGTCGCCAAGAATTTGCTTTTCTTCAATAAGCGGTTGTGTGACTATAGGGTTCTGAAGTTGGGCCCTAATTTCGATGCACTTCCTTGTGGGTTTAAAAATAACTGGCCCATTTGTTTGTTCATGTCGCGACTCCATTTGTGTGTCGCGACCTTGACTTGATGTCGCGACCTCTGAAGGACGTCGCGACTTCTCTTATCTGCATGTGAGGTGTTTTGAGGTCGCGACCTTTCTGCACTGTAGTGACTTCAATGTTCTGCTTATGAATTGTTTTGATGTCTCGACCTCAATTATCGTCCCGCGACTTCACGCTACGCATTTGTGAGTTCTTTTGAGGTTCGCGACTTGATCATACGTCGCGACCGTTTTCTATTCGATGCATCGCCAAAGCTTTTTATTTGGTCGCGACTTGCCTTTAACACCCTTGGATCACGATGTCGGCTTATTAAATGATGTCGACTTCCATTCTTTACGTGATGCTCCGACTACTGAGACCTTCTGGTGATCTTCGCGACCTCACGAGCGTCGCGACCTCTTTCTTAACATCACGATGTCGCGACTTACGAAGGGCGTTGCGACCAACGTCTATATCTTGTTGATCTTCGCGACCTCACGAGGGCGTCGCGACCCACGATATGCGGTGATGTGCGACCTCGGGGTGTGTGACCCTTTGATCTGCAGGCGATGTCGCGACCGAAGGCGTGCGACCTCTTAAATTCAGTGTTGATGTAGCTACCTCTTCTAGATGTCGCGACTTCGATGTTCAGTGTCACAACCTCCATGTCCACTGCTAAGCCTTCAATTCTGTCGCTACTTCGAAGTGGTGTCGCGACATCATGTCTGCTTCTTCATTAATTCTTGGTCATCTGATTTGGAGTTTTTGTTGCGACCTTGGTGTTATCATTCAATACTGTCAAGGTTGCGACATCAAGTCCTTTCTTTCAAAATTAATTGCGACTTCTTTTACTTGAGAAGGCTGTTCTTGTGGCTTTGAATACAGCTCCTTGTCGCGACCTCATGGTGGTATTATGACATCAGTTATCTTCTTTTGGTGTCACGACATCGAAATGATGTCGCGACATGAACGTCTTCATTGGCCCACTTCTTATCATTTTTGTCTCAAATTCCTTAGTCACGACTTCACTTGTTCCTCTTGATTTCTTCTTCAAAGCCAAATTTGTTGATGTCGTGACTTGAAATTGCTGAAGCGTACTTCTTAATCATAGCGAAATTCAGGTTTGAATTCAATTCTGGCTTTGAAGTGTGCCGATTTTGCTCTGATTTGGTTTTACGCTATATTTTCTACAGGTGGAATTTGAGTCAGTTATCGATTTTACGCAAACAATTCAACATTATTCTCATTATAAACTCAGAAAAATGGATTAAAAATCTAATGAGTTTTTGGACTCATCATGGGCCGAGTTATAGAGGATGCTATCCTCTATAACAAGGATACGAAGATGAACCTCAGGCACCCTTTCTTAATTTATGGATTATGTAAGAAAGCCGAGGTGCCCTTGCAAAGTAATGAGACTTGGATACACCCAATTAAGGCAATTGTAGTAAAGAAAAATAAGCCGGGTGTACCAAGGCCGGATAAGTATCACGACTCAATTCGAACCACTCGGACGAGAAGAATAAGGCCTGCAAACCATGTTTGGTATGAGAGGATGAAAGAGAGAAGTAGGCAGTCATCTACCCAAACCCCATCCCCCCCTCCCCCCTCCCACCGCCCTCACAGTGAGGACTTCCAGTCCTTCTCACACCATTGAGGATCAAGTTTAAGACCTCACCATGAGGTTCGATGCATTTTGGGATGATACCCAAGAGCATCAAGTCTCGATGAGCCAGGAAATGGAAGAGCTAAGGAACAACATGAACACAGTGCTCAGTAACCAGGAATTCATCAAGCAACAGCTCGCCCATATCCTTGCATATCACATGCCACCACTTCCACCACCACCACCACCACCACATTGATTCTTGAGATTACTAGGGGAGTATTCTGCACCCTCTTTTTACACTTTATGCCATTGAAGACAATGTCCACTTCTAATTTGGGGTGTGGGTGATTGGATTTAGTGTCTTATGTGCCTATAATGTATATCATTTGTTTGGGTTGTAGGTGGTCTAGTTGGAAGGTAATTGGTGCTAATTTGCTTATTTGGCCTAGGCGGGAGCCTCGGAACTGTTAGTGTAACTTAGTTTAGTTTTTATGCTTTTAGGATGATGTTTTCTAGCATGGTTGTGTTTAGGGTGTCTTTTGTAAGTTTGATGCCATGGCTACTGATTAGTACCCAAATAGTGCAATTTTGAACCTTGTTTATGGCAAGTTTTATGCACTTTTTGCGTCTTGTCGACCTTAAATAACTGGTGATACATTAGGTCTATTCATTGCAGTCACATTTTGTAGCTATTTTTAGTAGTTTTGCAGGTCAAATACCCCATAATTCCTCAATTCGATTCAAACACGATGAACCCGGGCCGGGTGGCAAGATCAAATCGAGAGGAAACTCGGAGCAAAGTGCGAAGGGGCTTAATTTATTGAAATTTTAGAGTTTGCAAAATTAGGCAACTGCAATTTCACGGATTGCGAAATTCAGCGACTGCGAAATTTCGCGAGTTGCAAGGACATTCGCAACCTGCGAAATTCGTGGGATTGCCAATTTTCGCAACTGCGAGAGCATTAACTCACACATTGCCTCACCTATCCACAGTAAGTGCTTTTGATCCACTTGTTGGTGGTTTTTTTTATCTGAAGTTGCCCTTATGTATTTTTGGTTCTTTATAACACTTTTGTAATTTCCTTATTTACGAGCCTATATCTTTCGACCATGCTTATAATCTAATCAACTTTTTGTCCTCCAATCAATGTTCAGGCCTGAAGCTTCCTCCTCTCTGCTTGGTAGTGATTTCTCTTCTTCTCCTTCGCTACTTGCACTTTCTTGGCGCCAAATGTTGGAGTTCTGAGCGGGAATATCCAATACGATTAAGACATAAATACGTGAATTTAAAATTTTTTATCCATAACCCACCAGGATCACATCGTTTCATAAAAACCGAAGGAAGATTCATGAAACTTACCTCTTGTAGATCGATTAGGTAAGCCTTCAGTCTGCGTCTTGGATTTTATTCGGATCTTCAAATGTCTTTGCATTTACGAAAAGACCGCCTCCCACAAGTATCCACACACGAACAAATAATGAACGATCTTGTTGAATGCTAGTTCAGGTTCGTCTTCTCAAAACGAAATTAGGGTCTCTCTGTTTTGGTTGTTCTTAGAGTAAAAGACGACCACTACAAAAATATATATGTCTCACATATATATATCTATATAAGTCTGCTAGGGTTTTTTTTTTTTCAAAAACGAATTTTTATATTATTATATATTTAAAACTCTTTTAAAAAATAACAATTTAAATTCAATCCTTATCGAATAAAGGCTTGAATTATTTATATTAATATATATTTAAAATTCTTTTAAATAATAAAATTTAAATTCAAATCCTTATCGAGATAAAAACAAATTTATATTATTATATATTTAAAACTCTTTTAAGTAATAGCAATTTAAATTCAAATCCTTATCAGATGAAACAAATTTATTTATATTAATATATATTTGAAACTCTTTTAAATAATAACAATTTAAATTCAAATCTTATCGAGATAAGGAAAAAAGCAATTATATTATTATATATATTTAAAACTCTTTTAAAAAACCGCTACAGATTATTTCCAGTATCCAATAAGAAAATATAACAAATTAATTATTTGTTATATATAATTTAAATCACAATTTAAACTTTTCTCAAAATTAAATTCGAATTTAAATAACAACTTCATTGTTATTTGTAAATTTAAAATAATCTCGTCATTTTAAATTACTAAAGAGAGTGAAAAACCATAAATCCAAGTATTATTCGTTTCCAATGTGCAACCCTATAGGTTCAATTAACACGGGCAAAGTGAGGGCCTAAATCACATTGATCCTACAAGTCATAAGTTACTGGGCAGCACATTATGACTACCTGCTAAATGAAAGCCTATGATCCGAGACAACCTTAATATAGCTAATGACATAATTTCTTTTGTCTCATGATATCTGATAGAATATAAGGCATGGACAAAGTCAACCTTATATCGCTCTATCTTTGATTACCGAAACCCACTAGATCGACTAAACAAATGACATTGATCTCCATCAATTCATTTTGAGTTACCGCCATGCATTTCGCCTCAATTGTCGAGGGGACCCAGAGATATCTCTCTTATAATAAGAGGGACAAATTCCATCTTAATCGCTCATATCTCACTACATAATTTTTATTATGTTCAAGTATAACCTTATACTATCCCGATTAAAGACAACTGGCTGATTATATCAAAAACACAATATTCCTTATGTTGAGAACTATAGCGCATCTCGTGTCAAATGATTTAATGACACAACTATTGTGACCTGTTCTATGACTTCTTTGATCCATGATAATCTCAAGACAGTCTCCGTCCAATATTTGTTCTCAACAAATAGATATAATTTCCGATTTGTATCTCATACACATATTCATCCCATGAATATCAATCAAACTTTATAATTAATCTTAATTCATTGTTATACCCATAACAATAACCGGACAGGACATTTAGAATAATAAATAATATTATTCAAGGACATTATACATTGTATATAATAAACATGCAAATCATCATAATAATAAATTCTCATAAATAGTCAAAAATACTATGTCCATACAATAGCCTAGAAAGACTATTATTAACACTAAACACCCTCGATGATGACTCAATCAAGGGATGTTCACACACCCCGATCCTCGAGGGGCCACCGAAGGTCGTTTAAAGGCCACCGCATGTTCTCATGCTCTTCATGTTTGTGTTTAAGGGTATTTGAGTCCCTACTTCTCACCATAGGTTAAAATCTCTTAAGCATGCTCTCTTAATGTGTATTCAATGCTGTGTTCACATACTTTCACTAGATCCATCGAGGCTCGCTTAGTTTGCCTCTATTAGCTATCGAGGTAGTGTTTTTGAGATGTGTTTTCACTAAGTGTGGACATTTATGCCTAATAAAATGCAATCTTTCAAAAGGAAAACTCTTAGTGGTTTAGGTTTTAAAGCTGTAATGAAGATCCGGTCAGAAATGACTATATGTCAGCTCCCAAACGCGAGGATGCACTCTCAGTACATGTCAAGTTAACCTAGAACCCTAACCCCAATGGCCCGAGACCTCAAGGATTTCTCTCTTTAACTTTCACTTCAAGCTATTTCGGGGCCAACCATTCACACACATCAAGTTTCACAAACCCTTTGAATCCAACAAGAAAACACTCCATTTTCACGCACCACTGGGAAGAACCATCCTGTGCTACATCTTGAGTCACTATACGTAGTTTGCGGGGACGGACTGCAGAGAACGAAGAGGTTTTTGTTGATTCCGGTATCACTTGATCTTATGACGAATAAATGGGCTCTGCGGATGGCTAGCAGGTAGTAAGGGATTTGAGATTACTATATTTTTGGCATAATTCTATTTATTATTTCACTCGCATCAATTTTAGATCACAAAGTTTCTGAGTACCACAGCAGATCGTTACCATTGTTTTGATTTCGCTAACCAATAACCTTTGTTACCAGTTTTTGTTGGTTTTCGTCAGGGTGTGATCATAGCGCCTTAAGCAAAGGGGACAAAACACGTGCATATTGAAAGGCTAGGGTGCTTCAATTGAAGAGGGTTGTAGTTAGCTCGCACACCAATCGTGATGGAGACCCCACCTCGAAGAGCAAAGAGAGGCTACCAGGGGTTCATCGTGAACCCAATGCATGTATCAACGAGGATCACATTCACCCAATTGCAGAGTGCACCCTCATGCATCATACCTCCGTATGATGTAGCGCTGAGGCCTTACCGGGTTCCCTCGGCTCCCAACTTTTTCACATGGAAAAGGAAAATCCATACACGCATATTCGGGATTTCGAGGAGGTTTGCACTACTTTCAAGGAAGGTGTATTCGATATGGACTTGCTTAAGCTGAAGGCTTTCCATTTGACACTCAAAGATAAGGCCAAAATTTGGCTTAATTCACTAAGGCCAAGGACCATCGTGAACTCGGGGTGAGCCGTTGTGCCGACTCAAGAAGTTCTTCTGCTCATAAGACCAAAAACCTCGAAGAGGGAAGATCTACACCTTGCAAATGCCATGACGCTGAAAGATTTTATCAAGGCCGTGAAAGGTATCTTGAAACCATCGCTGCACGCCCTCATCATGGCTTGATACATGGATGATGGTGAACCATTTCACGATGGAATGTCCCCTCCATGAAACAACCTCGAGACCATGTGTGGAGGGGACTCTTAGCAAAATCCCGATGAAGCCATGGACTTTTCAACTACACGGGCCGAACTTCCAAAGGATGGGATGAGCCGAACTAAGGGAGGTAGAGGATGAAACCAATAGTAAACCCAAGGGAGGTATTTATGCACCGACCCGAAGATGTGGAATTAAAGGGCTGTTGTCCACCCTAAATGTGTATGGGGATGGGAAGAACCGAAGGCAGAAAACCACCAGAGGTACGCGGCAAAGGGTCGAGGCATCTATGCTCTAGCCAACCATGTTTCAACTATCAATCTTCCACCATCAAGGAGAGCCTTGTCCACTTCCCCCCGCAAGGGAAATGATGGTTGAAAATGCAATGTCAGGGCCAAAATAGCCACCAAATGATGCCCAAGATGGTAACACTTATAATCCTAACCGAAGAACCACCCCAACCCGTCTCTCCGGAAGCCTAAACCTCCTATATATGTTCCACCGCAGGCACACGCCAGCAAATGCGACGTGGGTCTACTTCCTCAAGAAGAGGCAGCCACCAACTTCATCACCTGTTGAGCAAGCCATCATGAATTTAAGCAAGGTGGTGGGGAATTTTATGGAGGAGCAGAAAACTATCAATGCCCAGATTAACCAAATAATAGAAAAGGTAGAAAGCTCCATGGACAAAAGAATTGAAGGGCTCCATAAAAGCCTAAATCAAAAAATTGATACCATGCAATCATCCATCAGTGGCTTGAACAACCAGCCACGTGTATCGGAGAAAGGAGGTTCCTCCCGTACACCGCCCCAACTTAGGGAGGTATGAACTAAGCTTTCCCAAATGAGCCTCCGCACTACAAAATGGATGAAGTCCAAGCCATTATTATCACTTAAGGAGTTGGTAAGGAAATCGAGCACTAAGGTCCAAGCCAATGGGAAAATCAAAGAACGTGGAGGAAGGGGAGTCCTGAACACATAACCATCAAAGAAGATTCGACAGAAAGAAAGCATGCTCGCCCCGCCCCCCCCACATTTCCCCAAGCACTAAGAGGCAAAAAGAAGGCTTCTAAGCAAGAAGGCATCCTGGAAGTGCTGAGGCAGGTCAAGGTGAACATCCCACTGCTTGATATGATCAAACATGTTCCAACTTATGCTAAATTTCTAAAGGACTTCAGGCACCGCCAAAAAGGGGTCAAGTAATAATAAGAAGGCCTTCCCGAATGAACAAGCCGCTCTATCATCCGCAAGGCAAAACCTTGTTGAAATACAAAGATCCGTGATCCCCACCATCTCAATCAACATTGAGGGACCTCAGATAGACAAGGCACCGCTGGATTTTGGGGAGCCGTTGTCAACCTACCGCCATACTCAATGTACAAGCAGCTAGGGCTCGGGGGAGCCAAGCTCACCAACATCACCCTATCCTTAGCAGATCGACGCTGAAAATACCAAAAAGGATAGTTGAGGATGTCTCTGCAAAGGTAGATAATTTCACGCCATCCGGCCGGATTTCAGGGTTCGATACGTAGCCAATGGCAGAGCACTCACCAAGTGCCCATCATACTGGGAGGCCATTTTCGGGGCTACGCCACGCTTATAAAATCACGGAATGGATTATACCACCTTCTAACATGACTTCGGAGCTCAACATTTTTCACTGGCAATGTGGATAACCAAACAGGATAAGGAGTATAAGTTAGAAGAAGTCTGCCTAAATGACACAGGTGAAGGAAAAGCCAGTATTAATAAACTGCAAGAAGAAACACCGAGAACAAAGGGAGCAAGCCATGGCGATCAATCTACATCGCCACTTTTCCTCAGACTGGTCATGCCACCAGCACTACCGTAGAAAGCATAATGCTTAACAACCGTGAGCAAAATCGGACTCAACTGCAGATCACACCTCATCGCAAAGTAATGTGAGAGCCCTCCTCGACCCCCCATGAGACATCTTATCAAGATCACAGAGTGGTTCCTCATAGAACGGAAACCACTCCAAATTTTAGTTAGATTTTTTTTTTGTTTTATTTCAATTTTTAAATTAGGATTTTCATTAATAACTTTTAATTTAAAAATTTTGTAAATTTTCTTATTTTTCAAGCTTAACTTCTCATAATTTTTGGGTTTGTGTCATTGTGTTCAATCTGGGGAGCAAAAATATTTCGAGGGATTTCAAAGTCAGGAAAATTTTCCTTAACCCTGCGAAATTTCGCAGATCGCGAATTTCGCAGGTTAAAATTCGCAACCCGGGTCGGCACCGTTTCATCTCCTCCTCCCCGTAACCCTTTGCTTCCCCGCAACCCTCCGCTTCGACGCTCCTTTCAAATTAAATTTTCTAATATTTTTTGAGCTATCTAATTAATGGCCGCTAAAAGCCATTAATTTTCACATCTTCCCACCTACCCCACCTTCCCTTTATAAACCCTTGTTCCATTTCATTTTCAACTCACAAATCATCCTTTCATAAAATCTCATCTCCTCTCTAGATCGCTTTCCTCAGTCCGAAAACGCGAAGACGAAGAGCTCACTCTTTCAGCCGCGGTGCGCTAAAAATCCCACTCCCTACCGCGGTCCCCCGCCGAATCCCGCTACAAAGCCGGTCCCCACGCCGCCCCCACAACTCCACTGGGCCGGCCCTACCGCCGTCCGCGCCCCTCTCGCCGCCGCAGCCAGCACCAGCCCTGGCCGCGGCTCGGGCTGCGGAGCCCGCCCGCCGCCGGTGATGCCGAGGGTTCCTCCTTTGTGGCCCCGCCTGCAGGAGATATCATACTGGCCGGGCCCACTCCACCCGCCTCACACCCTGCCGTACCTCGAAGGGCCCCACTACCTGGGGAGGCTCTGACATCCCGGGGAGTCATCTACATCGAGATCCAAGGCGCCACCCTCTCCACCTTATCGTGGTACATCGTCTGAGCCCTGCACTCCATTCGGGTCCACCATGAGGCGACCTTATTTCCCTACACGACCCCATCCCGGAATGTTAGCCACGGATAGAGATTTCCATTGCAACGATCTCCCGCATTTTCCGCGACCCTGGCCCGAGACTCGATAGCCGGTGTGCCAGATGTGCAAATTATACGCCTATGTACTCAAGTGCACGCGTCGCCCCAAGTAATATAGTGTACCTATGGTACGGATATCGATCCACGGGGATAAGTGCGTTGAATACAGAGTTTAACCTTTCGAATATTATCTGGATTTAAGTGTCAGCGAGAGATTACTAGTTGTCCTGGAATTTAACTAAACCACTTAACTTAATGAATTACTATATACTGGTGACTAAATATGTCTCCCCCGCCACTCTTGATGGATTATGTCCTAAATATGATACTATTCACTTATTTATAACTTGTTAAAGGCTAGTAATCTTATCATTTAAATACCCTTTCAAGGTGTATCCGCCTATCTCGCTGGGGTAGGGAATTATGTATCTCTACCCCAACTCAATACTCCGAAATGCTTAAATGTCTAACCTTAATTGCCACCCTCGGGATCGGAATATCTCTATTTACCGAATCAACTGAAGGCTGCTCTACTCAAATCCCTGGGTAACCTCATCTCGAATCTCTGGATTCTAAAGATAGTCACACCGATGTCGCTGACATCACCATAATTGATTCAGCCAGATATGCATATTAACAAATTATGAACACCGAATATTAAAAGCAAATAATTAATCCATGGACTTGTGATGTGGTTCAACAAAGACCCTAGGTATAAAACTAGAACATACCGAATCTAAAAAACAAAAATATTAGGGTTTATACCACACGCATTTCTATTTGAAAAGAAGAAAGTACAAAATCTGCCTTCTTCAAGATAGCCGCCGCTCCGGCTTCCGCGCCCTAGTCTCGCACGATCCCCGCTGCCCCCAAATTCAAACCCCTGTTTTTAATGATGAGAAGACAGAACCCCATAACACGCCGCGGACGTTAGACGTCGCGACGCCGCCACGACTTTTATAATAGTCAATCTAACGCTATGGACGCTAATGACATTTAGGATCGCCGCGACGCTGCAACGCCGCGACGCTCCACCATCTTAATGCACTTTATCCCCTCGCCTCCCGAATGCTTCCAAAAAATTACCCTTTCATAAATTAATCAGACCTCGCATTCACCAGCTTGCACTAATCGATATCGAGCTATAAAAATACGTATTTAAATGTAAAATAACAATAAAAACGTAAGACAGACGCGGGTATAACCTGAGTGTTTTAGGCACTCATCAAGACTCCATGCTCCTCATACAGCGATACCATCTGGAGCCATTCATGGTGCCGCTTCAGTACTATTATCCTCGGGTCGTCATCGAGTTCTATCATACGATGACATCCAGGCGAGAGGCCAACCCGACTGCTCTTCATTTTCTATCGACGGCGCCAGTGATACTGGCTCCGATATCACAATTCGCTCCATCTTCTAAATACGGCCCCGCTAATGCGGCCTTCAAGAGTAGACAAGGGCCCCATCCTTCGACTGTGGAGATGGTCCGCTTCTCTCATGGACACTACCGGTGGGTCGATATTATTCAGCGACACTTCCACAACAGATGCTTCGATAGACCACGCTGAGGTATAATACATTCTACTTCAAAGATATTGTATGTAGGGAGGAGCTATCCTGTGAGGTGTCAGACGCATTTGGGGAGGGATATTTGCTTAGCCCGCATCGAGCTAATTATGACCTCTACACTCCATTTGAGGACGGGGTCCACCACGGAGTCCGCCCGAAATGAGTCCCCCGCTCTTTCTATTTCCTCGCCTATTATGTCGTGCCTGAGCATATCATTTCCTACCAGCCTCGTGATAGAGCTGCCGTCGCTGTACTGCGAGGCCACCCTACCATCGAGAGCAGCGGCGTGCCAGCTGAGCTTCCATCTTCCTCCGGATCGCATTTCCAGGACGAGCCGCTTGATGATAGTCCCCGCTGGGACTTATCCCTATACCAAAGACACCGGGGAGCCTCCACTCGGCTTCACCACTATCCCCTCCAAAGCCTCGCCCACCTACCACCCTCCAAGAGTCTAACTTCAGCATCACAGGCCCGATGCCCTCTACCTCTCCACAAACTTCGGGCCCCATGCCCACGGCCTCTAGCCGACATGTAAGGGCCAAGCACCTCCACACGCCCCGCAAAGACATTGCATCTCTCTCGCAGAGACTTCCTACTCATGGAGGCGTCCGCGACATCTCACCCACTACGCCCATTCGGCACTCTTCACATGCCACCGGGGCAGAGAGGATTTAATTCCCAAGACCGAGGCTTCCATACAGATCCAGCGCATTTGTGCGGCCAGAGAGCCACTCGGGGCCTCCCGCTGTCTCTCCTCGTGCCCCGCTCAAATCTCGCCCCATCCTCTCTCCCCAGGATCATTCCTCCATCATCGGCCCCGCAACTTCTCTCGATGTATCGGGTACCGCGCAAGAAGATCAGCCACTTCACCTCAAGATCACTCAATTTTTACCCAGTCGAATGATCCCTCCAGCCCCATCGATTGAGAGTACCCACTTCCTCCACTAACTTTCTCGTTTCGTTATCAGGATAGTTAGTGTTTGAAGTGATGTTCATACTTTTGATTGTAGTTTTACTTGTACTTCATACCCAGCAAAGCCCATTTTTGTTTATGAAGAGGTCATTGCCATTCATTTTTCGCAAAGTCAAAAAATTTCTAGAATTCACCTTGATATATATGATACAAATCTATTTTTCTACACTTTGCATCTCATTTTGACCTATATTATCATGGATTTTGCCTTTCCTCGTAAATTGAAAATCAAGCAATCGTATGATACCACAAATGCTTAATGGTTCCATATGCTTGATCGGAAGCCTTTGCAAGTTGAAGACCCTGGAAATAACCCCTTTCTCCCTCCATTCTCTAGCCACACACATAGTGCACAT